>JARQOD010000007.1:162034152-162369145 GCA_033576555.1 Oophaga sylvatica | reverse complement strand
GGAAAGGGGAAAAGAGGATTTGTTTTTGGGGGAATTTGTTGGACCCATGTCGCATTTGGAGAGTCCCTGTGTGCCTAAAAGTGAAACCCCCCCAAGTACCCCATTTTGGAAACTAGACCCCCCAAGGAACTTACAAAAGGGTTGTGAGAGCTTTTACCCCCCAAGGGCTTCACAAAAGGTTTAACGTAGAGCCGTAAAAATTAAAAAATCATTATTTTCCACAAAAAATATTTCCACCCCCAATTTTTTATTTTCCAAAGGGAACAGGAACCCCAAAAGTTATTGTGAATTTGTCCTGAGTACGCTGATACCCCATATGTGGGAGTAAACCACTTTTTTGGGCGCAGGGCAGAGCTTGGAAGGGAAGCAGCGCCATTTGACTTTTTGGTGAATTGAGATTGGACGCCATGTCGCATTTGGGAGTCCCTGTGTGCCAAACAGGGGGAAACCCCCACAAGTGCCCCATTTTGGAAACTAGACCCCCCAAGGAATTATCTAGATGTGGGGTGGACCTTTGAACCCCCAAGGGCTTCACAGAAGGTTAAAAAGAGCAGTAAAATTAAAAAAATCAATCTTTTCCACAAAAATGATCTTTACCTCCCAATTGCTATTTTCCAAAGGGGAACAGGACCCCAAAAGTTATTTTTGCAATTTGTCCTGAGTACCTGAACCCCATATGGGGGGTAAACCACTATTTTGAGCATGGCAGAGCTCAAAAAGGGGAAGGAGCGCTGTTGTGAATGGGTTTGAGATGAGTTTGAGCAGAGGTTTTCTCTGGTGGCAAGCGTGTGGTCTGTCCCAGTGAAGATTGTGAGGATTGTGAATCGGGTTTGTTATGACTGGTCTTTTAAAAGGAGTCACCTTCCCATGGGGTTGCCGGTGATCAATTTTCTGGTCTGAATCCTTCATTCCGTTTCCCTTGTAGCCTGTTTGGGTCGTGTCTGCATCTCCTGCTAACAGATAAGACTTTTTCTTTTTTTTTTTTGGCTATTTTTTTGCATTTTGTCCTGCACTTCTGGGGGGGCCTTCAGGGTCCCCTCCGGGGGCTTTTGCCCTCTCGTTTAGTTCAGCCACTGATGTTTGTACTTTTGCTTTTTCCATTTTTTCGTGGGGTTTTGATTTTGTTACCCAAGACTAATTTAGGTGGAAGGGTCGTGTGATCTCAGGTTTTTTTTGAAATTAGTAAGTTGGTGCTTTTCAGGGTTTTCGGGGATTGCATAAACCCTTCCTATCCTTTTCTATTTATTTAGTTTGGGCCCACGTTTGCTCATACTATTTTCTTTCTGTGTCAGTATTTCATTTGTCTACCGCCATTATTTTTTGGGGGAGCTTTCTTTTATTTTTGGGGTTTGCTCCGGGGCAGATAGTTTTTCCTATTTTATTTTTGGTGTAGTTTGTTTTCAGGCTGTGCGAGGCGTCTAGGACCAACGTGGACGCTCCAAGGCTCCTTAGTTGTGTGGTTAGTCAGGGTACTGAAATCTCTAGATTCCAACTGCTCCGGTGTATTGCCTTTTTTACCTGCACTCCTCAGCTACCAAAAATAACAATATCCCCGGCCCTAAAAATTGAAATTGTATGGTACTCACAGAAGGAACAAATATTTAAAAGAAAAAAGGTTGTCAGGTTGTCAGAATATTTTCTGTTTGTTGCATTTTTTTCCCTTGTATTCTGGGTGCTGGGGGATCTTTTCTCTCAATGGAGTTTTGCACAGTTGTCTGGCCGTGTGGGATCAGCTTTGCGCTGAGGTTCGGAGTATTGCTACCTATCTTGCTAGGTTGCCTGTTGTGGAATCTAGGATTCCCATGCCAGATTTTTTTAGGGATCGAGCTAATGTTTCAGAATTTCAAAAATAATTGTAAATTTGTTTTTTGCCTAAAATCTAAGTCCTCAGGGAAGCAGCGCACAGGTCAAATTATCATCTCTCTCCTGCGCGGGCGATCCTCAGGATTGGGCTTTTTCCCTGACACCTGGGATCCTGTTTTGAGTGATGTTGATGCATTTTTTCAGGCTTTGGGGGGTTTTTGTACGATGAGCCAATGTCACATGATCAAGCTGAAAAAAGCCTTGTTGGCATTAAATCAGGTCTTGATGACGCTGATTATACTGTCAGAGATTCCGTAGGTGGGGCGTCCTGACCAAATGGAATGACGACGCTTTTGGCAGCCCTTTCCAAGGCCTGTCAGATAATGTAAGATGTTATGGTGGGATTCCCTGTCCCCTCTGGTCTCAATGATTCTATGTCATTAGCGATTCAAAATTGACAGACGTTTGCTCAGCGGAGAAGTATGCGTGGAATGTGTTGCCTTGTGAACCAGCTTCTGAACCCATGCAGTGTGATAGAGTGGTGTCTGGGGCACAGCGTCAGAGTTTCGAAGCGCAATGGGTTTATGTTTCTACTGTGGTGATGCCTCTCATGCTATTTCAGTCTGCCCTAACGGGGGAAGACGTTTTGCACGCTCAGTTGTCTTGGGTTAGTGTTCAGACTAAGTTTTATTAACTGTCACCTGATATGCTCTCTGTCCTCATTTTCTGCTCAGGCTTTCGTTGATTCTGGAGCAGCTATTTAACCTGATGGATTATGATTTTGCTAAACGTTGTGGGTTCCCTTATACCCCATACAGAAGTCTATTCCCCTACTGGGGATCGATTCTACCCCTTTGGCTGAGAATAAACCCCAGTTTTCTACTCAGGTGATAATGAGGGTTTGAACCCTGACACCAGAATGCTGCAAATTTTTGGTTCTGTATAATCTGCATGACATTCGTGCTGGTTTCCTTGGTTACAGTCTCATAATCCTGTTTTGGATTGGAAATCTGTGTCTGTTAACCAGTTGGGGCTGCCAATGTGTTAATACCAACACTCCTGTTTTTTCTGGCCTCCCCCCAGGCTCAGGATGTTCCTGACTTTTGATTGATTTTTTCTGATGTGTTTAGCAAAGTAAATCTGCATCCTTTGCTCCCCATAGGGCTATGACTGCGCTATTGAATTAGTGCCGGTAGTAAATTCCCTAAAGGTCGCCTTTTTAACTTGTCTGTACCTGAACATGACGCTATGGCGTCTTATATCAAGGAATCATTGGAGAAGGGTCATATCAGCCATCCTCTTCACCCTTAGGTGCCGGTTTTTTCTTTGTGGCCAAAAAGGATGGTTCATTAAGGCCGTGTATTGATTATCGTCTCTTGAACAATATTACTGTGGAATATCAATACCCGTTACCCTTGATTTCTGACCTGTTTTCCAGGGTGAAAAACGCTACTTGGTTTACCAAGCTTGACCTCAGGGGGGCGTATAACCTTATTTCGCATTAAGCACGGGGATGAATGGAAGACGGCATTCAATACCCCTGAAGGGCATTTTGAGTACCTAGTGATGCCCTTTGGGCTCACTAATGCCCCTTCCGTCTTCCAGTCCTTCATGGATGACATTTTCAGGGATTTTGTGGACAAATTTCTGATTGTTTATTTGGATGATATCTTGATTTTTTCTAATGACTGGGACTCTCATGTGAAACCATGTTCGAACTGTATTCCAGATTTTGAGAGAGAATGCTCTGTATGTGAAGGATCAAAGTGTCTTTTTGGCGTACAGAGGATCTCATTTCTGGGATTCATTTTGTCCCCATCTGTTATTGAAATGGACCCGGTTCAAAGTTCAGGCCATCTGTGATTGGGTCCAACTACTTCATTAAAGGCTCTTCAGAGATTTTTGGGTTTTGGCAATTTTATCGTAAATTTATGGTAATTTCTCGGTTATTGTTAAACCATTAACTGATTTGACCAGAAAGGGTTCTGATGTGGGGAATTGGCCTCCTGAGGCAGTCTCTGCATTTCAGGAACTTAAGCAGAGATTCACTTCTGCTCCTGTTCTACGGCAGCCTGATGTTTCTCGCCATTTCAGGTGGAGGTTGATGCCTCTGAAATTGGGGCAGGTGCCGTTTTGTCCCAAAAAGATCCAGAGACCTCTAAAAGTAACCTTGTGCCTTTTTCTCTCGAAAATTTTCTCCTACTGAACGTAATTATGACGTGGGTAATGCGGGAGTTATTGGCCATGAAGTGGGCTTTTGAAGAGTGGAGACATGGCTGGAGGGAGCCAAACTCAGGTGGTGGTCCTTAGGACCATAAGAATCTGGTCTATCTGGAATCTGCCAAGCGACTCAATCCTAGACAGGCCAGGTGGGCCTTGTTTTTCACACTTTTAATTTTGTGGTTTCCTTTCTTCCTGCACTAAGAATGTTAAGGCGGATGCCCTCTCGAGGAGTTCCTTGCGGACTCTCCTGAGTTATCTGATCCTTCTATTATTTTGAAAGAGGGTGTAGTTCTTTCCGCCATCTCGCCCAATTTGAGACTTGCTCTGGAGGGTGTCAGGAGGATAGGCCCGAGTGCTGCCCTGTTGAAAATTGTTTGTCCCGGACCAGTGGAAAAAGAGTGTGATGTCTAGATTCATTGTTCCGCATCGACTGGGCATCCGGAATTTTTGGTACCAGAGACTTGGTTAGTCGGTCCTTTTGGTGGCCTACCTTGTCTCGTGATGTCAGGGAATTTGTGCAGTCCTGCGGGACTTGCTCTCGCTCCAAGCCTTGCTCTCGCTCTATGTTTGTTGATGCCATTGCCTGTGCCCAAGAGACCATGGACCCATATCTCTATGGATTTCATTTCTGACCTTCCTGTTTCTCAGAGAATGACCACCATCGGGGTAATTTGTGATAGGTTTTCCAAAATGAACATCTTGTGCCATTACCTAAGTTGCCTTCCTCCTCTGAATTGGTGCCGTTGTTCCTTCAGCACGTGGTTCGTTTACACGGCAATTCCTGAGAACATTGTGTCCGACAGAGGAGTCCAGTTTGTTTCCAGATTTTGAGGACTTTTTGTTCTAAACTGGGTGTTCAATTGTCTTTCTCCTCGGCATTTCATCCTCAGACCAATGGTCAAACTGAGAGAACAAACCAGACATTGGAGACTTATCTAAGGATGCTTTGTGTCTGCTGATCAGGATGACTGGGGTCTCTTTTTGCCTTTGGCTGAGTTGCTCTTAATAATAGGGCTAGCTCTGCCACTTTGATGTCTCCGTTTTTCTGTAATTCTGGGTTTCACCCTCGATTTTCTTCAGGACAGACGGAGGCTTCTGTCTGTCCAGGTGTTGACTCTGTTGTGGAGCGTATGCAACTGATTTGGGACCAGGTAGTGGAGAGGTTGTCCCTCTCTAGGAGAAGGCCCAGCGGTTTGCTAACCGGCATAGACTGATGGTCCTCGGTTTAAAGTGGGGGACTTGGTCTGGTTGTCCTCAAAGAATATTCCTATGAGAGTAGCATCTCCTAAATTTAAGCCTAGGTTCATTGGACCTTATAAGATCATGGAGATTATTAATCCTGTTTCTTTTCGTTTGCTTCTTCCAGGGGCATTTAAGATCCATAACGTGTTCCACAAGTCCTTGTTGAAGAGGTTTGTTGAGCCAGTGGTTCCTGCTGCTGTGCCTCCTGACCCTGTTTTGGTTGAGGGCAATCTGGAGTATGTGGTTGAGAAAATATTAGATCTCGTTTTTCTAGACGGAAGCTCCAGTATTTGGTAAATGGAGAGGTTATGGTCAGGAAGACAATTCTTGGGTGTTTGCTTCGGACATCCATGCTAGGAGACTTATCCGTGCGTATCATAGAACTCATCCTGACCGACCTGGTTGCTCAAATGAGGGTTCGGTGACCCCTCCTCAAGGGGGGGGTACTGTTGTGAATGGGTTTGAGATGAGTTTCTGAGCAGAGGCTTCCTCTGGTGGTTACAAGCGGTGCTGGTCTGTCCAGTGAAGATTGTGAGGATTGTGAGGATTGGGAATCAGGTGTTACTGACTGGTCTTATATAAGGAGTCACCTTCCCATCAGGGTTGCCGGTGATCAATTGTTCTGGTCTGAATCCTTCATTCCTTTTCCCTTGTAGCCTGCTGTGTCGTGTCTGCATCTCTTGCTAACAGATAAGACATTTTCTTCTTTTGTTTTTGTGCTATATTTTTGCATTTTGTCCTGCACTTCTGTGGGGCCTTCAGGGTCCCCTCCGGGGGCTTTTGCCCTCTCAGTTTAGTTCAGCCACTGATGTTTGTACTTTTGTTTTTCCAGTTTTTTCAGTGGCTGCTGTTTTGATTTTGTTAACCAGAGAACTAATTTAGGTGGAAGAGGTCGTGTGATCTCAGTATTTTTGAAATTAGTAGAGTTGGTGCTTTTCAGGGTTTTCTGGGATTGCAGTAAGTACCCTTCCTATCCTTTTCTATTTAGTTTATTTTGGGCCCCAGCGTTTGCTCATACTATTTTCTTTCTGTGTCAGTATTTCATCTTGTCTAACCGCCATTACTTGTTTGGGGGCTTTCTTTTATCTTTGGGTTCTGTTCCGGGGCAGATAGCTTTCCTATTTCTATCTTTAGGTGTAGTTAGTTTCTCAGGCTGTGACGAGGCGTCTAGGACCAACGTAGGAACGCTCCACGGCTGCCTCTAGTTGTGGTGGTTAGTCAGGGTACTGCAATCTCAAGATTCCAATGCTCTGGTGTATTGCCTTTTTTACCTGCACTCCTCAGCTACTGAAACATAACAGAGCGCCTTTTTCAAATGCAGACTTTGATGAATGGTCTGCGGGTGTCATGTCACGTTTGGAGAGCCCCTGATGTGCCTAAACAGTAGAACCCCCCACAAGTGACTCCATTTTGGAAATTAGACCCCCCCAAGGAACTTATCTAGATGTGTGGTGAGCACTTTAAACCCCCAAGTGCTTCACAGAAGTTTATAACGTAGAGCCGTGAAAATAAAAAAATCATATTTTTTTTCCACAAAAATAATCTTTTTGCCCCCAAATTTTTATTTTTATAAGGGTAACAGGAGAAATATGACCCCAAAAGCTATTGTGCAATTTGTCCTGAGTACGCTGATATCCCATATGTGGGGGGAACCACTATTTTGACGCATGGCAGAGCTCGGAAGGGAAGGAGCACCGTTTTTAAATGCAGACTTTGATGGAATGGTCTGCGGGTGTCATGTCGCGCTTGGAGAGCTCCTGATGTGCCTAAACAGTAGAAACCCCCCACAAATGACCACATTTTGCAAACTAGATCCCCCAATGAACTTATCTAGATGTGTGGTCAGCACTTTGAACCCCCAAGGGCTTCACAGAAGTTTATAACGTAGAGCCGTGAAAATAAAAAAATCATATTTTTTTCCACAAAAATAATCTTTTTGCCCCCAAATTTTTATTTTTATAAGGGTAACAGGAGAAATAGGACCCCAAAAGCTATTGTGCAATTTGTCCTGAGTACGCTGATATCCCATATGTGGGGGGGAACCACTATTTTGACGCATGGCAGAGCTCGGAAGGGAAGGAGCACCGTTTTTAAATGCAGACTTTGATGGAATGGTCTGCGGGTGTCATGTCGCCTTTGGAGAGCCCCTGATGTGCCTAAACAGTAGAAACCCCCCACAAATGACCCCATTTTGCAAACTAGACCCCCCAAGGAACTTATCTAGATGTGTGGTCAGCACTTTGAACCCCCAAGGGCTTCACAGAAGTTTATAACGTAGAGCCGTGAAAATAAAAAAATCATATTTTTTTCCACAAAAATGACCTTTTTGCCCCCAAATTTTTATAAGGGTAACAGGAGAAATAGGGCCCCAAAAGTTGATGTGCATTTTGTCCTGAGTACGCTGATATCCCATATGTGGGGGGGAACCACTGTGATCGCCTTACTGCGATCTTTGGGAGGCACAATGAACAAATCCACAAAAGGTGAAGAATTGGTTTTCTTTTTTGCGCCGTTCCTCGTGCGGTATTAGTGATTAGGCGACTTTATTCCTCGGATCGGTGCGATTACAGCGATACCAGATTTACACCCTTTTTTCATGTTTAGCTTCTGTCACACACTAAAAGATGCTTTTTTTTAAATAATTTTTTGTAAGAAATTTTTGCATCGCCGTATTTTGAGAGCTATAATTTTTCCATATTTTGGCCGACAGAGTTATCTGTGGGCTTATTTTTTGCGGGACGAGCTGACGTTTTTATTGGTACCAAATTCGGGCACATAACGTTTTTTGATCGCTTCCTATTCCGATTTTTGTGGAAGCATAATGAACAAAAACCAGCAATTCAGGAATTGTTTTTTTTTTTTTTTTTCCTCCGTTCCGTGTGTGGTAAAATTGATAAAGCAGCTTTATTCTTCAGGTCACTGTGATTACAGCGATACCTCATTTATATATTTTTTTATGTTTTGGCGTTTTTTACACAATAAAAAATTTTATAGAAAAAAATATTTTTTGCATCAGTTTATTCCGCGAGCTATAACTTTTTTATTTTTTCGCTGATGATGCTGTATAGCGGCTTGTTTTTTGCGGGACAAGATTACGTTTTCAGTGGTACCATTATTATTTATATCTGACTTTTTGATCGCGTGTTATTGCACTTTTTCCAAGCGGTATGATGATACCGCTTGGAAAAAGTATAATTTACTACTTTTTTGTGCTTTTTTTTTATGGCTTTCACTGAAGGGGTTAACTAGGGTTACGCTTTTATAGATGGGATTTTTACGGACGTGGCGATACCACACATGTGTATTTTTTTTGTTTTTCATTTTTTTTATTACATAAAAATGTGTATTTTTTAGGGGATTTTTTTTTAATTATTTTTTAACATTTTTTTTACAATTTTTTTTAAAAAATGATTTTTTTTATAACTTGTCCCTTTATAGGACTTTCACTTTTTTTACTTTTTATTGCAGTTACAATGCATTGCAATGCATTGTACCTATGATGAAAGCTGCTGTGAGCATGATCACAGCAGCTTTCCGTAGCTAGATGACCCGGAGGTTGTCATGACAACCCCCGGGTCATCAAGGCAGAGATCGGGCCCTGCAAATACATTGCAGGGCGTCGATCTGAGGCAGAGGGAGCTCCTGACCCTCTGCCTCCCCCCCTGAGCGCTGCGATCGCGCTCGATCGCAGCAGTCAGGGGGTTAACAGCCAGGGGCGGTGGTGGCGCCGCTCCTGGCTGTCAGTGCAGAAGCCTGGCCACTGCAGCGCCGGCTCCTGCACTGATCGCGCTGGAGAAGCTGAAATTTCAGCTTCTCCTGCGCGATCGCTGCTGTGTTTGGTCAGTCAGATTGACTGACCAAGCACAGCGCTGTAGGTGCGGGGACCGACGGCAAAGGTCCCCGCACCGCTTGCTGTGCCTGTCAGCTGTCTGTGACAGCTGTCGGCACTGATCTACCACTGCGTGTGACGGACTGTGCACGTCATTGGACATTAAGGGTTAAGGGGAAAAGTGTAAATGTTTTGGAGTGGTCTAGTGAAAGCTTAGACCTTAATCCCATTGAGAATCTGTGGTCAGATTGTTGTTCACCAGGGGAAAAAATTTAACGTTGAGGCCGGCGTCACACACAACGACAAAAAATCAGTCCGTTTTAGACGGTCGATTGTCGGATCAAAATGCAAACATCACACATCCTTCTGGCATCCGATTTTCCTTCAAAGATGCGATTTAGTCGCATGTGTGTGTACCTTGTAACATCCGATTTTCATCCGACTTGCAAGATTTTCTCGCAGGCTTGCAAAACTGACATATAATGGATCCAAAAGAATAGTATTTCAATCACAAAAAAAATAATAGATATATACACATAGAACACATATATATATATATATACATGTCATTGTGACATATATATACATATATTTATAGTTCCTAGACTTCTACATACTGTTATAGCCGCTAATTCAATTGCCGGCTTTTGTGAAATCACAGAAGCCGACATGAAATGATACATTGTTTCCACACAGTTAACCATGTCATTTCCTGTATTTTGATATTTGTTTAGAACTTACAATTACATGAGTGTATTTGTGCAAAATTTCAGACATGTAGGGGTTAATTAAAGGTGTAAATTCGTTTAAAAAAAAATGCGTGGGCTCCCGCTGTATTTTCTCCACCAGACAGACAAAGCAAGCGAGTGGGGGCAGATAATAACAGCCTAGGGAGGGTACATTTTTTGTGCCCCCCTGGCTACTAACATCTGCCCCCAGACACCCCAGAAAGGGCAAATCTATAATTAAATTCGCCCTTTCTGGCACTTTGCCCGTCTATTCCCATTGCCCTGTAGCAGTGGCGAATGGGTTAATAATCTCACCTTAATGTCACCTTAGTATTGAAAGGTGACCTTAAGGCAGGTTAATAATTGAGAGCTGTCAATTAGACAACTATCAATTATTAATCCTATTGTATGATAGAAAAATCAAACACACACAGTTTAATAAAAAAGAAGTTTAATGAAATAATCACACAGTTTTTGACAATATTTTATTTTCCTGCTAAAACCATTTCCTGTAATAAAAATAAAATAAAAAAGCAAAATGATTCTTACCAATCCGAAGTACAGTCAGGTCCCACGCTGTAATCCATCAGAAAGGGTTAACAGGTTACAGGTCGCAGAGAGCTAATAATGCTGTCTCAGACCTGTATTCCCCTGAATGAATCAGTTACTCTCCCAGCGAAAGGAGAGGAATAGATTCATGAATGGAGCTTAATTGATTTATTGCCACTTTCACTTGAGTGACCTGACCTAAAGGTACTGCCACACTAAACAATCCCGCTAGCGATCACGATAACGACGCATACTAATGCGATCGCTAGCGGATTGTTTCTATATCGCTAAATGCTGCCGCATTTAGCGATATAGTTAACGACGCTATCGCCGTTAGCGATCTTCTTAACGACTTAGCGGTACAAAAGTACCGCTAAATCGCTAAGAAAAGTGCCACACAGCGATTAAATACTTACCCAGCGGAGCGCCGACGATAAAATAGGGTCCGGAGCGATTCCAGCGACGAGCGAGATCACAGCAGAAGCTCGTCGCTGGAAGCTGCCGCACTGAACAACATCGCTAACGGGATCGCTAAATAGTGACTTTATTTAGCGATCCCGTTAGCGATATTGTTTAGTGTGCATACCCTTAAGGTGAAAGTGGATACAATCAATTAAGCTTCATTCATGAATCACATCCTCTCCTGTCAGCAGGAGATAAGCTCATTCATTCAGGAGCTATCAGATGAGCACGCAGGATTACTTGCGCTGCTTATCTGATTGCTAGTTAACCCTTTGTGAAGGATTACATCGTGGGACGTGACAGATTGCCAGATAGGTAAGAATAATGTTGTTTTATTATTTTATATTTATTTTAGAAGAACAAGGCTTCGAACGATTAAGATTTAAATAAAAGATGGTCAAAAATATGTGTTTTTATTTAATTAAAATTATTTATTCTTAAAGTGTGTGTGTGTTTTTATTTACTTCAATAGGATTAATAATTGATAGTTGTCTAATTGACAGCTCTCAATTATTAACCTGCCTTAAGGTCACCTTTCAATACTAAGGTGACATTAAGGTGAGATTATTAACCCATTCGCCACCGCTACAGGGCAATGGGAATAGACGGCAAAGTGCCAGAAAGGGCGAATCTAATTATAGATTTGCCCTTCTGGGTGTCTGGGGCAGATGTTAGTAGCCAGGGGGGCACAAAAAAAAAGTACCCTCCCTAGGCTATTATTATCTGCCCCCACTCGCTTGCTTTGTCTGTCTGGTGGAGAAAATACAGCGGAGCCCACGCATTTTTTTTGTCAACGAATTTACACCTTTAATTAACCCCTACATGTCTGAAATTTAGCACAAATACACTCATGTAATTGTAAGTTCTAAACAAATATCAAAATACAGGAAATGACATGGTTAACTGTGTGGAAACAATGTATCATTTCATGTCGGCTTCTGTGATTTCACAGAAGCCGGCAATTGAATTTGCGGCTATTACAGTATGTAGAAGTCTAGGAAATATAAATATATATATATATATACATGTGACAGTTACATATATATATATATATATATATATATATATATATATGTATTCTATGTGTGTATATCTATTCTTTCTAGTCTTTATTAAAGCTGTCAGTGTGATTTTACAGTATAGCCGGGGATGAATTGCCGGCTTTTCTAAAGGACACCGATGCGATTTCATCGCAAGTCACACATGCAGTCCGTTTGTAATCAGATTTTTCATTGCTCCCATAGACTTGCATTGGCGATAGTCGACCCACAATCGGTGACAATCGCAGCATGCTGCGATTGCACACGGACGTTTAAAACGGACCACAAAAAATCTGATACTGGGAGCTGCTCCATAGATTAACATAGGGCAGACTGCAATACGATTTTTCATCGCATTGCAGTCGTCCGATTCTGTCGCCAGTGTGACGCCGGCCTAAGGAGCTGGAGCAGTTTTGCCCAGAGGAATGGTGCAAAAATCCCAGTGGCAAGATGTGGACTTGCAGTTGTAATTGCAGCAGAAAGAGGCTCTACAAAGTATTGACTTTAGGGAGGTGAATAGTTATAAACACCAACGTTTTCAATTATTTTGTACTATTTGTTATTTGCTTTACAATAAAAAGAAAAACACATGTTCATAGTTGTAGGCATGTTCTTTACATGATCTGATGCAAACCCTCAAAAATAACAGTGAAATTCCAAGTTGTGAGAGTAGCAAAACACGAAAAATGCCAAAGGGGTTGAATACTTTCACAAGCCACTGTACGAAATACAAGTTGTATTTTCCACAATTAAAATCTGATCATATATGTCATAGAATCAAATATGCATTAAGTGAATCACCAGAAACAGGAACTCTGAGTGATAAGGTGGGAACACCTGGAAATAAAAATGATGCCCTAAGAGAACTCAAATTAACCACAAGATTAGAGATGGGCGGGCACCTGGATGTTCAGGTCTGGAGGGTTCTGCCGAACAGTTACAAAAAGTTCAGGTCCGGGTGCCAGAACAGTACCCGGACCCGAACTCCATTCACCTGAATAGGGGGTCCGAACATTCAGTGTTTGCCATGCTGTCATGTGCATGACAGTGCGGCAAACACCGCTTCTGATCGGCGGTGAAATCATCCCCACCGGTCAGACAGCCGTGGTTCCCACACTTTCAAAAGACAATGTGAGCTCTCAGCTGTGATCAGAGGTACAAAGTTTACGTCTGGTCACTGGTGTCAGCTGATGGGACTACTGATCCCATCATCTGACACCTGCTGCTGCTAATAACAGTGAGAGCAGGAGCGGCGGATGTCCTGCTCGGCCATTATTCACATTTAAGTCATTTGACATGTGGTAGGGTTTTAATACTTAAGGTCCCTCCCGGATAAGGTCACATTGACGTGGTGGGATGGCTTTTATGCTTTTTTTTAAATCAAAATTATGTTAATTAAGTACCCTATATTATTTTCATGCACGATTGCTATTTATTTATTTGCTACAGGGTATTTTCTCACTTTGTTTTTATCTAATACAGAAAAGGGCCCCTGTGCGATTACAGTATATAGGCCAAAATCTGTGTCTGACAATGCAGTAAAATATACAGACATCTATACATCTCAGGTATGTCCTGCTGTGGACCATGCAGCGTCTTCACTACTGACATGCTGCGACTCATAAACCTGCACCGCCGGTGAGTTTACGCAGAGTTAACTAGAAGCGCAGGGGGCATGGGATTTCTATAAATCTCATCCCCTGTGCTTCTAATGTAGGACGCAGTGTTTAGGACGCAGTGCGTGTGCGCTGTGTCCAAAACGCTGCTATTCCGGATCGTGGGCACGTAGTCTTATGCAGTTTTTGGTCACTGGTCCTTGTGCTCATCCGCATGTGGGATGGGTGTAGGAGCTGCCTGCTACACACATACATTATCATTATTATTTATATGGCACCACTGATTCCATAGTGCTGTACTTGAGAAGGGGTTACATACAAAATACAAATACATCAATCTGGTCTGTAAAAGCAGTGATTCTGTCCATCGCTGTGTACACTGCCCATAGAATAACATTGGCTCAAACCCAATTTTTTTTTTATTAATATTTAATTGCTAAATTTTGTCCTGATGAAGAGGTTATGCGTGACCTCGAAACGCGTTGACTTTTAAACCTGTTTAAATAAAAGAATTTTATTTCACAGATAATTCGCTATCAGCAGCGCATGAGTGATACCTCCGTTTTCATCTCTATATCTATGGTCGTTTCCTAGACCAGTATCTGTGCAGCAGCTGTTATATGCCCGTTATGTGTTGCCATTTAGCAACCTAACATTGTGAGTGTATGTCCCCTTTTTCTGATACCCCATTATCACCGGATAAGACCCTATTGCGCTTTTTTCTTTCCCAGTTTCTCCCTTCTGTTATAATTGAATCCTGGTATATCTTGCGGAAACTATCTGGTGTTTCAGAGAAATGATAGGGGGACACCCTCGTGCTTCAGGTACCATCCCACTTCTTTACGCTCATTTATACCATACTACACATAAACACAACCCAACTCACACATCTCATTGGTAATCAGATATTAGTGACATCTTAACCGACACAGAATGGAGCCAGATCTGTCCTCCACCAAATACTTAATACTTTGATGGTAGAAACAAACTACAAAGATATAATGTGATGGTACCCGAACCCAGTCTGTATTGCTAAATCTGTTCTTAACTATTCACCCCAGTGCTTTAGAGGTTGCCAATGCACTGGTGACATGTACCACATACGGTGGCGCTTCACGGGTATGTTTTCTCATTTTATCAGTTATGGATCATAACCTAAGAAAAAAAGCCTGGGAAGCCTTGCTTAACAAACGTATCCACAATATCCCCAAACACTCCCTCCCCCTTATCCCCATCATATTCCTAGCCGCCAAATTAACCATTGCCTCTGCCTGGAAAAAAAAAAGGGACTAGATTTCTGAAAAGTCAAGACAAAAATCTCTTGGTATATGATCAATGAGAAACTTTATGCTATACTTACAGATAATGTGCATAAATTTGAAAAAAAAATTGGTTACCTTGGTCAGAATACACCAACCACACTCCCTTGGCCATACCACCACTACGTCTGCAGTCTTCCACCATTTCCGACTCCCCTCAATAAACCTATATTCTCTCCCTGCCTTCACCCCTCTGTATTCCTCCCTATTGCTCCCCTCTCTTTGTTCCCAGTTAATTGATTACATTCCTATAGCTTGTTGTACATCTATTAAGTATCTGCTTTACAATATCAATAACAATTTACATTAAAAAAAAAAAAAACATCTGGGCGGGGACCATATTTGGAGATGAAAATAATCCAGTGGCCAGCTCTTCCCAGGTCTCTCCCTATGTATGCCATCTCAAGCAGACCAGGGAATAATCGGCTGGGAGCAGCTCAGACTAGTCGCGTTTCTGGCTATGGTCCAGATCTATAAAAGTACATATTCTCTAAAGTGCTGGAGCAATCATACAGCCAGGCTCTGTCTCCTGCTGCCTGTGGTTGGGTAGCATGTTTCAGATGACAAGTTCCCTATATTAATATAATATACAAAGTAACAGAAGGCAACGCCTCAAAGCTTCACCTGAGTCTTCCCTATCCTGCTGCAATACAGAAAACTGCTGCTGTGCATCACTAGTTATAAAGACATGCAGACATGTTGGCAGGATTCCTGTGCTGCAGCAGGCGGTATTAGAGCACATCTTGACACTTCATCATACAAATATAAGGAAGTCATGCTTTTTGCAAGTTTTCATTTTATCACTCGCAAACAGTATAGTTAGTCAAGCATCAATGCCATGCAGAGAAACAAAAAAACAAAACACTGCAGTAGGACGGAGGATGACATTGTCTGTGTCATGGATGACAAGTAATTTCGTCACTCACTGACAACAATCCCTCCAAGGACCCGCTCTGCGCCCTCTACAACCTTGCAGACTATATACAGGTACGTCATCCGCGCTCTTGTATACAGCTGTCTGTAGAGGCCAGAGCAGCCAACCATGGCAAGCCACAAATCAGACAGATGGGTTCTTTACATGAGGCAGGGGCAAGCAATAATCAATGTGCTGACTGCTGAGCAAACACTGCTGACAACATACTGATACACTACCTCTCACTCCTTCATATATGCCAGCACTACAGAATATAGGAGAAAGCCCTGTAAGAGGAGACGGATGGGTACATTTGCATGTGTTCTGTTGTCCCTTAATTGGTTACTGCCATTGACAGTAGTCTAAGTACAAAAAAGTCAGCAGTTGCAGAAAGTGCTTTAGTTAGTATTTATTAAGAAATGTTTTATTTGATTTGCACCCAATAGGAATATGGAAGAATTTCAAAATGTATCCACTCACAGGAAAAGTTTACCTTTAGGCTATGTGCACACGTTGTGGATTGTTAGCGGTTTTGCTGCAAATGCTTACCCAACGCAACTCATTATATTCTATGGGATTCAGCAATGCTGTGCACATGCTGCGTGTTTTTCCGCAGCAGAATTGCATCGCGGGAGAATCCGCAGCATGCTCATTCTTTTTGCGGAATCGCGGCGATTCCGCCGCTATAGGAATGCATTGAACCGCTTACTTTCTGCATGTGGCTATGCCTACCATGCACAACGCAAGCGGTTCATGTGCGTTTGGTACCCAGGGTCTGGAGGAGAGGAGACTCTCCTCCAGGCCCTGGGGTACCATATCCATGTTAAAACAATAATTGAAATAAAAAATCATGATATTCTCACCTTCCAGCGGCCCCCGCAGCCTTCCCGCCTCTCAGCGACGCTCCCAGCCAATCCCGTTCACAGGCGTCCTTAGCGACAATGACCCCAGATGACGTAGCGGTCTCGCGTGATGCTACATCATCTGGGGTCATTGTCGCTAAGGACGCCTGGGAACGGGATTGGCTGGGAGCGTCGCTGAGAGGCTGGAAGGCTGCGGGGACGCCGGAAGGTGAGAATATCACGATTTATTTTTTATTATTATTTTTAACATTAGATCTTTTTACTATTGATGCTGCATAGGCGGCATCAATAGTAAAAAGTTGATCACACTTGTCAAACACGTTGTTTGACTCGTGTGACCAACCTGTCAATCAGTTTTCCAACCAATGCTATAGATCGCTTGGAAAACGCTAGCATTCTGCAAGCTAAATACACTTGCAAAACACTAGTTTCTGGCGTGAATACGAATACCAATAAAAATGCGTATTTCCCGCAGCAGGGAGGTGCGGGATTGCAGTGGAAATTTCCACGGAAATTCCACAATGTGTGCACATAGCCTTAAAATGAAAGCTTGTAATAGAGCACAGGTTGACAGCCAACAGATGCAGAGTAAATAGGAGATAAAATGATGATTAGTGCAGAACACAATGTATGCTGTAGTACTAACAGAGCACAGTCCTGCTTATGAACCCATCAGAAGGAGCAGCCGGGACCGGCTCTCAAATCTATCACAACAGCCGGATGAAAGAGTAACCCTCGTTTTAACTTTTCCTATAAATGAAAAGTACACATGACAATAAGCAATTACATATGTATATCTCATAAAAAAATCTGCTTCTCTCTTTCTGGATTTATCTGTCACTCTATATTTCAGGGGAAGACAGATTTCCCCATTACTGAGATAGGAGATGTTCTTACAGCCCTCATCCTGGATCTGCCCCCATCCACCTTTCCTACAGCCCCTACCCAACACCTTCAGTCCCTATTCCCTTTTGTACACTTGCTTTGGCAAAACTAATGTGTATTTAGTCCTGCCAATAAAGCTTCTTTGAATCTTGAGATGGCAGCTGGTGCTCTGACAACTCTATGGAGATGAGGAAGAGAAGGAGCATGAGGCACAAACAGACAAACCACAGTTACACTCCAGTTTTAGGTCATAATTCTGGCAACTGATGAGATTGTGACATGTATGGCATTTTTAAGCCTGTCTCAACAACTTTTTGAAAAGTAGGAAGAGTTTAGCTTGATGTGCATGGCCAACAAAATCATCACAATTTACACAAAAAAGTGTGATCAACTATGTCCGAAATGTACTTCAGTTTTGAAATGTAGTACATTTCTTGCAGTGGTGCACAGCAACTGGAAGATTAGTCACAAGCATCTTAAAGAGAACCTGACAGCGGATACATGCTGCCCGATCCACAAGCAGCATGTATCAAGCACTGGCTGAATGAAACAATGCAGTGTTTGAGAGTCAAACATACCTGGCTAAAATCAAAGTAAAATTATACAAAATCACTGGGGACCGAGCTGTCCAGGAAACTAGTTGGAAAGGTGGGTACCAAGCTGCTGCTCCCCACCTGCTGCCAGTGGTAGGCGGGTCCCCGGAAGCTTCTCCCCGCCCACTGCCAGGATAGGCGGGTCCCCGGCGGCTTCTCCCCATCTACTGCCAGTTGCAAGCGGGTCCTCGGCGGCTTCTCCTTGCCCACTGCCAGTGGTAGGCGGGTCCCCATTGGCTTGTTCCTGCCCTTTGATAGTGGTAGGCGGGTCCCCAGGGGCTGTTCCTTGCCCACTGCCAGTAGTAGGCGAGTCCCAAGCGGCTGCTCCCCGCCCACTGCCCGGCGGACTCACCCGCACGCTGTTGGTGGCAGGTGGGTCACCAGCGGTTTCTCCCCACTCGCTGCCAGTGGTAGTTGAATCCCTGGCAGCTTCTCCCTGCCCACTGCCATTGACACACCCTACACGAGAGAGACATGCATCCAGGGCTGAGGGCAGGGAGAATTCGTCCCACCCCAGCTCTGCCCACTTTGGCAGAGCTGGTGAGAAGCTTGAGTGAAAACAGCAAAAATTCCAATTTAGGCGCAATTTCAAGTTGAGCCTAAATTTTGCGACTTTTCAAAGCTTCTATGCCAGACTTTTGGCATGAAAGCTTTGATCAATCGGAACCTTAGTGTTGATATTCCAACCACATCTGCTGGAAATTTGTTCCAAACATTTGCTACTTAATTAAAAACTATTTTCTGACATGGCTGCTGATCTTTTTGCCCACTTGCTCTTGAATTTAGGTATGAGATTGGGGCATTCTTCTTGTGCTATATAAAAACAACATCTAATGAGAGATTTCAACATCAATAGGCCACAAGAATTTCAGACAAGTTGGAAGCATTCAAGAAGGGACGCTGGTGTGATGAAGGAACTGCCACCATCTTAGATATGGGGCCTAATGCTCGCCTCATGTCTGAGCTGACCTGTCCCAGCTGTCATTTTGTCTGAATTCACAGAGCCACAGGCAGCTAACTGCTCCTAAAACCCCATGGCCTGTAGGCATATTCAAGACAACAGGGTTTAGTCTCCACTGTGAATAACAAGGTCTTTAGTATGCTAAGTAGGTCAGGCCAAAACAGGACTTCAAAGCTGGAGTCTGGAGCCATGCCAGCATGGGGCCTGGAGATGCCTGGGGGCTTCAATTAGATTATACCTGTCAGCTAGACACAGAAAACACATCCATTGTCTCTCCAAGCCACTACGACTCCATTCTAGGATTATGAATTATGAGCACATCTTTCAAGGTACAGACTCATAAAAAATATCTGAGTGATCCTGCGGACCTCGGGCATCTGACAGTGCGACTCCAGAGTTGGTGATGGCTCGGGAACCTGAGATATAGAGATTGGGTCGCGGTGGAGGGCCAATCGGGCCATGTTTGATCTCCACGTGACAGGCAAAACAAACTGCATTCGCTGGTACCTCTCGTGTCCTGATCCGATCGTCCTGGAGAAAGTTAACCCCTTTCTTAGATATTGGGAATAAATTCTGCAGGGAGCTAAGGGTGGAGATTATTAGCCCACCCTCTGACACCGAGGGGAGGGACCTAGCAGGTTTAAGAACTGTGAGCGGATGGCAGACTCCCTCTATTCACACAGAAGAACAAGACGATGAAGATCTAAGAAGGAACAAGGGAAAGATCTGCCAAGGGAGCAGCGGCACACGTTTTGGGGACTGTCCGGCAACTAAGATTCGTACCTGTGGATCGCAGAGCTCCCGGCGTCCACATGCAACCTAAGCCTGGTAACATTGACCTTTAGCTAATACCTCTAAGCCTTGTACATTATTGTAATATTTTACTCTGACTGAAAATCCACTGTAATTCCGTTGTATAGCTTACTGTATATTTCTGTAATTACCTAGTGCGCACTTAAGGCAATTAAACAATAAAATTAATTTTGGGCTGATGCTTTTACTCTGATCACGAATCTTAGAATACCCAGTGGGTAACAGGACATCCTCCCCGGCAGCCATTTGCTCTAGGTGCAGTTCTCTTACTGACCTGAGAGACAAGGGGGGCGCCGGAGAGCTGTGACTGTGTAGTTACGTCATATTGGTGACATGGAAGGAACTAGGCTTCCTTCACATCTTTCCCTGGTAGGCTCCTGACTGCTACATAAATTGTCCAAGACATTAGTGAGCATCAATGAGAAGTCTATGAAGTGCATCGCTACTCTTGCTTGCATAGGCAGATGCCGCGGAACTGTATACTGTAATGTACGTGCATTATACAAATTACATGTTATCAGCTTTCTTTAGGTTTTAAAATGCGTCTCTTAGACTATGTTCCCACAATGAGGTTTTGGTGCATTTTTTCCCTGCATATTTTTGCTGCAGCAAAATCGCAGCGTCTTACAGTTCCAGCAAAGTGCATAGAATTTATAGAAATCTCATGCCCACTGTGCTTTTTTTTTTACACAGCGTAAACTGATCTACGGAGTGTGTTTCAAATCCGCAGCATGTGAATTTCTCTGGTGGGTATGAAGAGTTTTCTGTAATTTCCCCATAAACTTGCATTAGATGCAGAAATACTTCAGGTAAAAGAACTCACATGCCTTTTTAGTGCATGTCAGCAGAGCATGTAATCCGCACCCAAGTATGGCAATAAAGTTCTGTAAAAGCCAAATACCAGGAAGTATCAAAAACAAAGCAGCTTTACTTAAAGCATGACATACCAATAAAGAGACCAAAACGTGATATAAATGCATGTAACCTAATTTAAATAACAAGTGCAGAAATTCTGCAACATCAAAAACTCACCAAAAGCTCACAGTGGGAACGGAGCCTTAGAGGAGCAGAATAAATTGGATCTTGCTGCTTCTAGTCGATCCGTAGTCAGATATAAGCGCATAATCATCTCATCGAGATCTCAGTGCTGGGGCTGAGCGGCTGCAGCATGTAAATCAGAAAGTTTCAGTCCCGTTATGAGACAAATCAGGATGGTATGTGACTCCTCCAGAGCCCTGCGGTAACACTGTGTGTTATCCTTGTCCCAAAGTCCTTTGTGCCTCCTTCTGCAAGACTGGATTTTCCTGGCTTGAACTGAGATGTAGATGTGACTTGCTGACTACAGGAAACATATGGTCGCCAATACAATTAGATCAGGATGAACTGTAGCTGCCCTGGGGGGTTCAGCTGTGGAACCCACCACAATCAGCTGAACTCTGGCAGGTCTGCATTTAGGAGAGGGGTTGTCCTCATGAGACATCCATGTTAAAGGGAATGTCAGGGACTAAACTAAGGATGATCTATTTAATAGGTTAGATCATTACCAGATCAGTTGGTTCATGGGCAGGAGGATAAACTGAAGTAGGATACCGCAGCCACTAAGTGTACCGAGCTGCTTTGTTCTGCCCTGTACACTTGCTTACGACGGTTTCACACATCAGTGGCTCCGCTACGTGTAGTGACAGTTTCCTCACATACCGGAGACACTGACACATGTAGACACATTAAAATGAATGTCTCTGCACGTCAGCGTGTTTTCACGGACCGTGTGTAAAACACGGAGACATGTCAGTGTTCGTGGGAGCGCACGGTCCGCAAAACGTGCTGTACACGTGCTGTTCACACTGTCCTCCGTGCGCACGGACGACCGCCGGGGAAGAAGCAGCTACTGTAAGCCGCTGTTCCCCTGCATGTGATGCTGAAATCAGCTGTCATTCTCCCTGCTCTGCCGGCAACAGCGAGCAGGGAGAATAAATGAAATACCCAACGTGGGGTCCCCCTTACTTTTTGAACCAACCCGGCAAAACTATATAGGTGCGGGCTGCTATTCTCAGGCTGGAAAGGGGCCATGAATATGGGCCCTCTTCAGCCTAAAAACAGCAGCCCCCAGATGCCCAGAAAAGGCGCATCTATTAGATGCGCCTATTCTGGAGCTTTATCGGGTTCTTCCCACTTGCCCTGTAGAGGTGGCAAGTGGGGTTAATAAGGGGTTAATGTCACCTTTCTATTGTCAGGTGACATTAAGCCAGGCTTAGTAATGAAGAGGTGTCAATAAGATACCTCTTCAATACTAACCCTAGAATTATTCAAGGGTTAAATAAGCACACACACAATAAGAATAAAGTATTTTAATGAAAGAATACACTACACTGATTTTAAATCTTTATTACACTACCATTCCATTATCGAAGACCTTGATCTCCTGTAAAAAATATAAAATAAAAAAGCAACAATATACCCATACCTGTCCGCCGTACAGTCAAGTCCCAAGGCGCAATCCATCTCAAGGGGTTAATCAGTTTACAGCTGGAGCTCTGCTAATTCAGCCACTCTGACTGTAAACTACTGGGGAATGAATGGAAGCAGTGCGCAGAGGCTCAGTGACTGGGACCTCAGCATCGTGGGAAAATGATGGTGCTGAGGTTACAGGAGTTCAGCTGTCAGTGAGCACAGGCTCAGTGATGTCACCCCCAGTCACTGAGCCTGTGTGCGCTGCTCCCATTTATTCCCCAGTAGTTTACAGTCAGAGCGGCTGCATTAGCAGCGCTCCGGCTGTAAACTGATTAACCCACGAGATGGATTGCGCCGTGGGACTTGACTGTACAGTGGACAGGTATGGGATATTGTTGCTTTTTTATTTTAGATTTTTTACAGATCGAGGGCTTCGATAATGGAATGGGAGTGTAATAAAGATTTTACAACTGTGTAGTGTATTCTTTCATTAAAAGACTTTATTCTTATTGTGTGTGTGCTTATTTAACCCTTTATTTACTATAGGATTAGTAATGAAGAGGTGTCTTATTGACACCTCTTCATTACTAAGCCTGGCTTAAAGGGAACCTGTCACCCCATTTTTGGAGTATGAGAAGAGGCCACCGCAATCAGGGGCTTATCTACAGCATTCTGTAATGCTGCAGACAAGCCCCCGATGTTACCTGAAAGATAAGAAAAACTAGTTATTTCAGCAGCAGATGAAGGAAGGGAGACACACTAGTCATTACTAGTGGGTAGGCGGAGCCCACATAGGATAGAAACACCTCAGATTAAAAAAGTGTTGACCGGCCCCTCCAGCTAGGGCTCCTCCTACTCCAGCTCTCCAGTCTAAAATTTGAGGTCACAGAGGATAGTCGCTGCTAAAGCAGCTCCTCAGAAGATTTTTTATTTTTATCGGACAGAGACTTGGACCCCCGTGGTCTTGAGGTCTCAGGGGTCTCAGCGCTGCTGGACCCCCACCTCTCCCTTGGCGGATCTGTATTACCCTTTAAGGAGGTCCCTGCAGAACCCTGCCGGCCCCGGGGGATGAGGGTTGCTTCCCTGGCGGGGACGCAAACCGCGCTTCTGGGGTCACTGCGTTCCCCGCCCTGGGGGTAAGCTATGGGCACAGCGCCACAAATCCCTGGGGGTCCCTGTGGCGATCAGCTGGGTGAGTACTCAACATTTTAATGTTTTGAGTGCTCCAGCGACTGCTGCGGCAGCCGCTGTTACATGTGACATGTTGGTGACTAGTGTCTTTTGTCCGCAGGTGGATGCCTGCAGGACATGGAGAGCGGAGGAGTCGCGCGCCCTTTTTTTTGAATTTTCGCAGCGCTCTGAGCGCGCGCTTTACTACTGTCTTCTTCCGGCTTCTCTCTCAGAAGCACAGCGCGGCGGCCATTACTGGATCAGGGAGCTGAAGGCTTCCTTCCTCACTCTCCTCCCCTCCCGACAATCGAAGACGCTACACCGCGGCCAGCTGGGTGAGTCGCTTCTGCCTGTCAGGGCAGAAGCTTAACCCCCTCACCCCCACAGCGCAGGACACTGAACGCTACCGCTAACGATCATTATAACGACGCATACTAATGCGATCGTTTTTTGTGATAGTTTTAATGTCGCTAGTAGCTGCCACAGTGGGCGATCTCATTGACGACGCATAAGTGGTTAGCGATCCCCTTAGCGACTTTGGCGGTCATTGCGATGTACAAATCAGCGCAATATTTTAGCGTTCTTGTTTAGTGTACAAAGGCAAAAGAAGCATACCTTTGAGAGCACTGTCCTGCAGCTGTTACCTCATAAGAGGCACCTGGGGCTCGCACACCCTTTTCATTAAACAAGGGTTGTGGGGAGTCTGCGACATTGACCCCTTCTTTGGCGGTTAACCCTTTATTGGGGGACAGCTGGGGTAGCTCTCTCTTTAACAGCTTTAACCCTTCAGCGTTCGTTTCTTCTTTAAGAAACCACACTGTCCTAGTTACTGACAGGTTTAACCTGCCATATACTGTGTGAGGACATGTCAGATCAGGGTCCAGGAGGTGCGGACCGTCTCCCAGATCCGCTACAGGATCAGTCTCGCGTATCTGACACGCAGACCTCGACGGCGTCAGGCGCAGCGGTCAGAGGTTTCAGTGATGTCAAAATGGAGGCCCTCGCTCGTTCTATTGATGGCCTGTCTGACCTTCTAGGTTATTGGGTGTCAGCTAGATCCTCTCAGAGGAAGCGACACAGGCCGGTGCCTTCATTCCCGCGCAGCGACTCGGAGATCTCGGGCATGGAGGGTTTCCCTTTCAAGCTCAGATGGGGAGGTGTCCGATTCGGATTAGGAGGATCGGCAGGGACTCTCTGCTTCTCTTTTGGGTCGTACAGAGGCTTTTATTGGAGCCATGAGGGAGTCTTTACAGTTACCGGAGGAAGGTAACTAGACGTCCTAGTAAGTCGGCCCGGATGTTTTCAGGAGTCGCATAGGTCGCGATCAGCATTACCACCCTGAACACGCCCGATCTCATCTGATCTCGGAAGCTAAGCAGGGTTGGGCCTGGTTAGTACTTGGATGGGAGACCGCCTGGGAATTCCATGTGCTGTAGGCTTAAAGGAACGCCTGTGTCCAGATAAGTGTTTTCAGCTGTATCCGTGTACGACGGAATTGATTGATAATTGGATTCCTTCTCCTGAAGTGGATGTCCCTTTATCCCAGCTTAGCAAGTCCTCATTACTTCCTGTTAAAAGGGAAGGCGAGTTTGCAGAATCCGCTGGACAGAAAAACGGAGATGGTGGCGAAATCCATCTACGAGGCCGTGGGTCATGGATTCAGAGCATGTGTGCTTGTAAAGCTTCTCTAAGCTGGTTAGACCGTCTACGGACGGCGTGGCAAGGTGGATCCCCTCTATCCGAGGTAGATGGGCTTTTTAAGTTGGAGGATGCAGCCCGATATGACAGTGATGCAGGTTTGGATACTGCGTCACTGCTGTCCAAGGCGCAATCCTAGGCAATCACAGTCAGGAGAGCACTGTGGCTTAGACAGTGGACCGGAGACGTGGTTTCCAAGCAAGGTTTGCTATCCTTAGCTTACAAGGGTGGTCAGCTATTTGGATCTGACCTCACGGAGCTGATTGCCAAGGCAAAGGCAAAAGAAACGGCTTTACCACAGCGAAGAGCTGTGACTTCTGCGTCTGGCAGGCATAGTGCCGGTAGTAGTCGGTGGTCCTTTCGGTCCAGGGGACGGTTCGGTCAGCCCTCTTGGGGATCGGGTCGTCCCTCTTTTTTCGGGAAAAAATAACGCTCAGAAATCCCGCACTCCCTGGAAACAGAGCTTCCGCCAAGACAAGTGGGAAGCTGACAAAAAGCCCGCTAAGGCGGACTGACGCCAGGGTCTCACTCGAGGGCTCTCGAGTGGGAGGTCACCTGCTCCAATTCAAACCGACTTGCGCTTCCCGCGTGTCGGACGCCTGGGTAACGCGGGTTGTGTCGGCAGGCTACTTCATAGAGTTTCTTTCTCGACTCCCAGACAGTTTTTGCCACTCTCGCATTCCGTCAGAGCCCGAGCTATTTGCCGCTCTACTGCGGGAGGTCGATTCCCTTCTGCAGAAGGGTGTGGTGGTACTGGGGAAGAGGGTTTTTATTCCAACCTCTTTGTGGTCCCCAAAAAGGAGGACAAATTTCGCCCCATTCTGGATCTCAAAAGATTGAATTGGCATGTCCGTACCCGGAAATTCCGCATGGAGTCACTTTG
The DNA here is from genome assembly GCA_033576555.1 of Oophaga sylvatica. NCBI lineage: Eukaryota > Metazoa > Chordata > Amphibia > Anura > Dendrobatidae > Oophaga > Oophaga sylvatica. The sequence continues at coordinate 162,343,104 of JARQOD010000007.1, read as the reverse complement.
CTCCGTTGTGGCGGCCCTGTCGCATAACGAATCGACATTCGGGACGCTTTTTTGCATGTTCCCGTCGGAAGGGCCCACCAACACTTCCTTCGTTTTGCCATAGGCCAGGACCATTACCAGTTTGTGGCCCTGCCATTTGGGTTGGCCTCAGCACCCAGAGTTTTTACGAAAATTCTGGCACCTCTCATGGCGATTCTGCGAAGACAGGGGGTTACGATTCTTCCCTATCTGGACGACCTTTTGATTGTGGCGTCCTCAAAGGAGGAGGCGGTGACGGGCTTGCAATCTATCCCTTCAGCTCCTGGAGGACTTCGAGTGGCTGGTCAATTGGGAGAAGTCGTCTCTGGAACCGTCACAGTCAATCCTGTTTTTGGGAATGCATTCGACACGGTACGAGCAGTGGTGTCTCTGCCTCCAGACAAGCAAGCGAGTCTTCTCTGACATGTAATGAAGTCTTCGACAGCAATGTCCCTTCGAAGGTGTATGCGCCTTCTGGGTTTGATGGTGGCGTCGATGGAGGCAATTCCGTTTGCCCAATTTCATTCCAGGGCTCTCCAAATGCTCATTTTGAACCGTTGGGATCGATCGCAGTTTTCACTGGATTGCAGTGTCATCATCTCCCACAGGGTGCGAGAGTCTCTAGGATGGTGGTTACGTCCGGAAGTGTTATCCCTGGGGAAGTCCTTCCTCCCTCCGAGGTGGTCGATCATAACCACCGATGCCAGCCTGACGGGCTGGGGGGGTGTCTGGAACGATCTCTGGATTCAGGGAGTATGGTCGTCGGAAGAGTCTGTCCTGCCGATCAACATCCTGGAATTGAGGGCAATTTTCCTTTGCCTCCAACACTGGACGGTCCTTTTAAGCGGTCTACCAGTCCGAGTGCAGACAGACAACGCGACGGCGGTCGCGTATATCAACCATCAAGGTGGGACGAGGAGCTTCAGGCTTATGATGGAGGTGTCTCGGATCCTGGTATGGGCCGAGGCCAGGGTGCCAGCCATCTCTGCGATTCACATTCCAGGAGTTCAGAATATCACAGTGGACTCCCTCAGTCGCGAAAAGATGGATCCCGGAGAATGGAGTCTTCATCCGGAGATTTTTGCACTGCTGTGCTCCCGTTGGGGGACTCCCCAAGTGGATTTGATGGCATCCAGGTTCAATGCCAAGTTACCGACGTTCATGTCCAGGTACAAGGACCCGAAGGCTGTGGCGGTGGATGCTCTGGTGGCTCCTTGGGTCCAATTCGAGCTAATCTATGTGTTCCCGCCAATATCCTTACTTCCTCTGGTGTTGCGTCGGATCAGACTGGAGAGAGTACCGGCTATGTTGATAGCCCCAGATTGGCCAAGGAGGACGTGGTTCTCAACGCTGGTGTCGCTCCTGGCAGCGCCTCCACTTCCACTCCCTCTTCGCCCGGACCTGTTAACCCAAGGGCCCGTTCGTCACCCGGACCTGAAGTCTCTGCGTTTGACGGCGTGGCTCTTGAGACCGAAATATTGACCCGTCAAGGCTTTTCAGCCGAGGTCATTGCCACTCTGCGAGCTGCCAGAGGTACGGCTACTACTAGGATTTATCACAAGACTTGGGAAGTCTTCTTTTCGTGGTGTTCGGGTTCTTCAAGGAACCGAGGATTTTTTTCCATTCCCAATTTGTTGGCCTTTCTGGAGTACGGGCTGGACAAGGGTTTGGCAGTTAGCACTCTGAAGGGTCAGATTTCTGCTCTGTCCTTGCTGTTTCGGAAGGCTATCGCCTCGCGTAGGGACGTACGTTCCTTTTTTCGCGGGGTAATCCGTCAGTTTCCGCCGCGGAAGGCGCCTGTGTCTCCTTGGCGGCTCAATCTTGTTTTGGAGGCTCTTCAACATGGGCCTTTTGAGCCTATGGACTCTGTTAACCTTTCTTTGCTTTCTTGGAAGGTTGCCTTCCTAGTGGCGGTCACCTCTTTGAGAAGTGTTTCTGAGTTGGCGGCTTTTTCTTGCTCGCCTCTTTTCCTGGAGTTTCACCCGGATCGCGTAGTGCTTCGCACACGGGGCGACCTTCTACCTAAGGTGGTGTCACAATTTCATGTTAACCAGGATATTGTGTTGCCCTCGCTCTGTCCGGTGCCGAGGAATGGGAAGGAACGGGCCTTGCACACATTGGATTTGGTGCGGGCTTTGAAGTTCTATTTGTCTATTACTCAAAATTTTCGGAAGTCGGACTCTCTGTTTGTGATTCCAGCAGGTCGTCGGCGTGGTCAACGAGCTTCCAAGGACTCTATAGCTCGTTGGATTCGGTCGGCCATTTTAGAGGCTTACTGACTTAAGGGCGAACCTTGCCCGGTTAAGATTCGAGCTCACTCCACGAGGGCTGTGGGTTCATTGTGGGCCTTTCATCAAGGGGCCTCGGCAGCTCAGCTCTGCCGGGCGGCGACCTGGCGCTCCGTCCACACCTTTACAAAATTTTATAAGGTGGACGTTAGTGCTTCCGCTGATGCGGCCTTAGGACGAAGGGTCCTGCAGGCGGCTGTAGTTTAAAGTTCTCGTTAACTTGTGTTTAGCGCTGGTCGCGCATTTACCTAGGTTGTTGGGATCTGCCTTTTTTGTTTTTTTTCCCACCCTTATTTTTGGACTGCTTTGGGACGTCCCACTAGTAATGACTAGTGTGTCTCCCTTCCTTCATCTGCTGCTGAAAGACGGATTTTGGTAAGAACTTACCTGTAAAATCCTTTTCAGCGAAGAAGGAAGGGAGACACACATCCCTCCCATGGCAGAAGTGTGTTGTTGTGTTTTCAGATGCGGCGTGACCCTTCTCTGATAGCGATTATCTGGGCTGAGGTCGGCGCGCTAAGGCTCTGTTCCAGCATTGCCAGCTCATCGCAGTGGTCAGGTTCAGTGAGTAGTACCTGGGACTGTGTGTTTTTTTCTGTTATATGCATAACCTGTCTCCTTGTTTTTCTCTCTGAAGTCCTTCAGAAGGGGTTATGTTGCTCCGCTGGTGATATTTGCTCTTCCTTAGCTTGTGTACGACTGGAGAGCTGGAGTAGGAGGAGCCCTAGCTGGAGGGGCCGGTCAACACTTTTTTAATCTGAGGTGTTTCTATCCTATGTGGGCTCCGCCTACCCACTAGTAATGACTAGTGTGTCTCCCTTCCTTCTTCGCTGAAAAGGATTTTACAGGTAAGTTCTTACCAAAATCCGTCTATTATGCTCACCCAGGGGCGGTCCGCCGTCCAATCTGGCCGATGGGCGTCGTGGTCCGGTTCGGCACCTCCCATCTTCTAGCGAAGCCATCCTCTTCTCTGGGTCCCGTCTCGGCTCCTGCGCAGGTGCACTGATCTGCCCTGTTGAGGGTAGAGCAGAGTACTGCAGTGCGCAGGCGCCGGACCTCTCTGACCTTTCCCGGTGCCTGCGCACTGCAGTACTCTGCTCTGCCCTCACCAGGGCAGATCAGTGCGCCTGCGCAGGAGCCGCGATGGAACGCAGAGAAGAGGATGGCTTCGCTAGAAGATGGGAGGTGCCGGACCGCGACGCCCATCGACCGGACCGGATGGCGGACCGCCCCTGGGTGAGTATAATATAACTCATTTTTCTTATCTTTCAGGTAACATCGGGGGCTTAATCATACTCCAAAAATGGGGTGACAGATTCCCTTTAATGTCACCTTACAATAAAAAAGGTGACATTAACCCCTTATTAACCACACTTGTCACCACTACAGGGCAAGTGGGAAGAACCCGACAAAGCTCCAGAATAGGCACAACTAATAGATGCGCCTTTTCTGGGCAGCTGCAGGCTGCTGTTTTTAGGCTGAGGGGGGCCCATATTCATGGCCCCTTTCCAGCCTGAGAATAGCAGCCCGCACCTGTATAGTTTTGCGGGGTCGTTTCAAAAACTAAGGGGGACCCCACGTTGGGTTTTCTTTCATTCATTCTCCCTGCTCGCTGTTGCCGGCAGAGCAGGGAAAATAATGACAGCCGGCTTCAGCACCACAAGCAGGGGAACAGCGCTTACTGTAGCGCTTCTTCCCCGGCGGCCGTCCGTGTGGTCCCGATGCGGCACACGTGTGCCACACGGATATACCACGTATTTACACGGATATCTCCGGTACCGATATTTCCGGTACCGGAAATATCTGGACGTGTGAGACTGGCCTTAGGGGGATCTGCACATCTTGAGTATTTATAACAGATTTTTCTCCACCAAAAACCACTGCGTTGGCAGAAAATATGCTGTCGTTTAACTCTTCTTTGGAATATGTGAATAAAGCTGCAAAACAGCTGAAGGGGCTGACATGCTGCAGATATAAAACGGATTCAAATCTACATGGAAAAAATAAGCAGCGTGTGCATGACAATTCAGAGATCTCATTTATTTTGCTGGTACTGTGAAGTGCACCAGGTTTTACTCTTGAAAACGTGGCAAAAACACGATTAAACGAGCCATTGCATCGGGCAGCTGCCAAAGAATATATCAGCTGATCGTTGCATATTTTTGCTGCATCAAAAACGCAGCGTCTTACAGTTTTACAGAGATCGCCTGCCCACTGTGCTTTTACTCAGCATAAGGTCACCTGCGTGCGTGTCAGATCCGCGACATCTGAATTTCTATTGTGAGTACACTGAGTTTTCTGTGCAGAATTTCCATATGGACCTGCATTAGATGCAGAAAAAATACAGGTAAAAAACACACATGCATTTTTAGTGCCTCTCCGCGGCGGAAACGCATGAAAAACACATGTAATCCGCAACTAAGTATATCAATACATTTTTGTCAAAATACCAGGAAGTATCAAAACCAATGTAGCTTTATTTAAAGCAGGAAACACCAAAAAGAGACAAAAAATGCAGCATCAAAAATACAATAAAAATGCATGTTAAGAAACACAATGAAAAACTGCAAGTCACCCAATTTAAATACTAGGTGCAGAAATGGTGCAGCGTAAAAAAAACTCATCAAAAGCTCATAGAGCCATCAAAGGGCTCGCTCACATTGCCGTAAATTCTCTCATGCGAGAGAATTTGGCTAATGACACTTGTATCAAACTGTCAGAGATTCATCCAAATGGGATCCGATTCTCCTGCATGAGAAAACCGCAGCTCAGGTGCAAAGGAGAAACATAATTTCTCCATCTTCCCCATTTTGCCTGTGCAAGTACATCGGACTGCACTCGGATGGCATATGAGTGCAGTCCGATGATTCACATGCGCCCATAGACTTGCATGGGTGTGCATGATCTGATTCTCGGCTGTACTCACAGCATGCTGCAAATGTTTTCTCATGCCGAATCAGCATGAAAAAATAATCGCACATCTGCACTGCCCCAAAGTATAACATTAGGCCGAGTGCTATCCAATAAGACACCTTATAGCACTCGGCCTTGTAAGCAGTGTGAACAAGTCGCAACACAGATACTTACACCTATGAACCATAACATTAAAACCACTTGCTTAATATTATACAGCTCCTTCTTGCACCCCCTAAACAGTTAGCCCTCCTGGGCCATTGGCTACACAAGATCCTGTGGGACCTGCACCAAGATGTAAGCAGCAGATCTGTTGTGAATTCTCTGGATTCTGAGTTGGGGCTCCCTCTGGTGGCTGTTGATATTAATGAACCAGTCTTGACTGACAGAGACCTTTCAGCTGCTGACGATTGGCAATCTGGGAGTCATGACTGGGGAATTTAAGGGAGTAACTTTCCCATGATCCTCGCCGGTTATTAGTTTCTCTTCCTGGTCCAGTCTGGAAGTCAGCTGGTTTTCTGCTGTATCCTGCGAACATTCAGATAAGTTATTTTCTGCTTGCTTCTGTGGTTTTGCTTTTCTTTGTTTTTGCTGCCCTTCTGAGTGAGGTCAGCCGGGTTCCCCTGCTGGGGCCTGTGCTGGTCTCTGTTTCTTATTTATTTCTGTTCATTTGCTCTGTCTCTGTTATTTTAGTGGCTGCTGGGTAGCTGCTTGTTCACACCAGAGATCTAATTTAGCAGGGCCAAGATCGTGTGGTCTCAGCATTTTTGGAATCAGAAGTGTTGGAATTTTTCCTAGGGTTTTGCTGGGTTGCAGACAGTATTCTTTCCTGTCCTGTACTATCTAGATAGTTTTTGGCCCCAGCGTTTGCTTACTCTATTTTCTACCTGCGTTTGTATTTCATCTTGTCTAACCGCCATCATATGTGTGGGGGCTACCTATTCCTTTGGGGCGCTACTCCAGGACAGTTAGCTTTCCCCTTTCTATCTTTAGGCTTAGCTATCTCTCCGGCTGTGTCGAGGTGTCTAGGTCATCATAGGTACGTCCCACGGCTGCTTCTAGTTGTGCGGTTAGTTTAGGGGTCTGCAACCCATTAGTTCCCAACCTCTCTGAGTGTTTCGCTGTCTTGGCTGTTTTTACTCCTGTCCTCCTTGGCTACCATATCATAACACAAATCCTTCACATCCTGTAGGTCGTGAGGTGCGACCTACACGGATTGGAGTTCTTTCCCAGCACTTCCCACACGTGCTCAATCACACTAACATCAGGGGAACTTGGGAGTAAATACTTTGAACTCCTTATCAAATTTGTAAAACCAATTGTGCATATGTTTTCCAGTGCAGCAGAGGCATTATCCTGCCCAAAAAGGCCACTGTCATTATAAGGGTTCTAGGTCTGGAAAAAAGTTTAGGGACATGGCACTCGCCACAGAATCATCCATAAACATACCCAGGGTCCAAGGTTTCCTTGCAGAACATTTCCCAGAGAATGAAGCTTCCTCTGCCGCTTGCTCGCCTTGTGCATGTCCTATCTGGGGAAGAGATGCCACATGTCCCCAGCCATCATCATGAAATGTGGTTCATCAGACCAGGCGACCTTCCTCCATTACTCCATGGTCCAATTCTGATGTTTATTTGCCCATTGTGGACATTTTTGGTGGTGGACAGAGGACAACGTGGCCTCTCTGAACCGTCTGGGAATACTGAGCCCCATTGTCCGCAAGAATCAATAGCTGGTGCCTCCGCACACCTCTCACGGGAGCAGTAATTTGGGTTACAGTAGCTCTTCTGTGGGATCAGACGGGCGAGCCCTTCTTCCCCATGTACATACAGCAGCCCGGGGCATTTTTTGCTGGTCGTCGGTTCGCTGGTAACTAGAATTAGTGCACATCCATCAGCCACATCAGTGATCTCCGGTTACTGCGTGGGAGCCCAGAGAGTCGCCTCCTACCTCCCGGCAGTCATAGGTCTTCTTTTTGTTAGTTGGTCTGGGGCAAACGCCACAACAATGATGTTACACCAGGTAAGAGGGGGCTCTCCGGCCAGCGACCACAGATTACTGACCTGGCTGATGGACGAGGACCTGAGAATCGATTTACACAGACCACTCTTAGTAGGTACTAACCACTGCCCCCCCGGGTCACCCCGCAAGGTCTGAGGTGGTCACAACTGGCTAACACTACAACTGCAACTGGCATCCAACAAGAGCAAGACTTCACAGGTATTACCTACAGAATGGAGTATGTGGCCGCCGCTGCGGACCAGCCGTACACGTCACTTCACACACAAATGAATCTGCGCCACAATGAGAAATATTAGGTTATAGAGTGGCATGAAAATAAACTTACATGTTGTCGCATGCTACACACAAACGAGATGGCAGAAAAGAATGGGGCACAAGGAATGAGGAGAGGGGAATGGGGCGTAGAAACGGGGAATGAGGCACAGATGCAGAAATGGGGCGCGGAAGAGGGGATGGGTGCAGGGAATGGGGCAAAGATGCAGAGATGGAGCAAGGACAAGGGAATGGTGTGCAGGGAATGGGGCACAGATGCAGAAATGGGGCGCGGACAAGGGGAATGGGGTGTGGGGAATGGAAGCGGGAATGGGGCACAGATGCTGAAATGGGACACGGAAGAGGGGATGGGTGAAGGGAATGGGGCAAAGATGGAGCAAGGACGAGGGGAATGGGGTGCGGGGAATGGACGCGGGAATGGGGCACAGATGCAGAAATGGGGCGCGGACAAGGGGAATGGGGTGCGGGGTATGGAAGCGGGAATGGGGCACAGATGCTGAAATGGGGCGCGGAAGAGGGGATGGGTGAGGGAATGGGGCAAAGATGGAGCAAGGACGAGGGGAATGGACGCGGGAATGGGGCACAGATGCAGAAATGGGGCGCGGAAGAGGGGTGAGTGCAGGGAATGGGGCAAAGATGCAGAGATGGAGCAAGGACGAGGGGAATGGGGTGCGGGGAATGGACGCGGGAATGGGGCACAGATGCAGAAATGGGGCGCGGACAAGGGGAATGGGGTGCGGGGAATGGAAGCGGGAATGGGGCACAGATGCAGAAATGGGGTGCGGACAAGGGGAATGGGGTGCAGGGAATGGACGCGGGGAATGGGGCACAGATGCAGAGCCGACAAGGGGATAGGTGCAGGGAATGGGCTCCGGAATGGGGCACAGAAGCAGAAATGGGGCGCGGAAGAGGGGTGGGTGCAGGGAATGGGGCAAAGATGCAGAGATGGAGCAAGGACGAGAGGAATGGGGTGCGGGGAATGGACGCGGGAATGGGGCACAGATGCAGAAATGGGGCGCGGACAAGGGGAATGGGGTGCGGGGAATGGAAGCGGGAATGGAGCACAGATGCAGAAATGGGGTGCGGACAAGGGGAATGGGGTGCAGGGAATGGACGCGGGGAATGGGGCATAGATGCAGAGCCGACAAGGGGATAGGTGCAGGGAATGGGCTCCGGAATGGGGCACAGAAGCAGAAATGGGGCGCGGAAGAGGGGTGGGTGCAGGGAATGGGGCAAAGATGCAGAGATGGAGCAAGGACGAGGGGAATGGGGTGCGGGGAATGGGGCACAGATGCAGAAATGGGGCGCGGACAAGGGGAATGGGGTGCGGGGAATGGAAGCGGGAATGGGGCACAGATGCAGAAATGGGGTGCGGACAAGGGGAATGGGGTGCAGGGAATGGACGCGGGGAATGGAGCACAGATGTAGAGCCGACAAGGGGATAGGTGCAGGGAATGGGCTCCGGAATGGAGCACAGAAGCAGAAATGGGGCGCGGACGAGGGGAATGGGGTGAGAATGGCGGGAGGGCACAGATGCAGAGCAAGGTAATGAGGATGGACCGGGAATGGCAGTAGAGAATGGGGCGCGACGGGAATGGGCACAGTGCAGAATGGGGTGCGGATCAGTGAATGGCCAGCAGAAAGGTGCGACTCAGTGAATGGGGCACAGATGCAGAAATGGGGTGCTGATGAGGGGAATGGCTGCAGCTGCCTCCCCCATGGAGGACAGGGCAGAGCAGAGGCTACAGGTGCATGTCAGACCTCCACACAACTGTCAGAGGAGGCTGCGGGCACACAGGAGGCAGAGCTGCACCCAGGACTTCAGTGTCAGCTCCTCCAGAGCACACACTGGTACCAGTTACCAGCAGCCACTAGCCGGACAACAGCGCCGTCCAAAGAGAGAGAACTTTACACATGACGCAGAAGCCACAGCACCACCAGTCACTCGCCTGAGGGCAGAGTGCAGCGCCACCAGTCACTCGCCTGAGGGCAGAGCGCAGCGCCACCAGTCACTCGCCTGAGGGAAGAGCGCAGCGCCACCAGTCACTCGCCTGAGGGCAGAGCGCAGCGCCACCAGTCACTCGCCTGAGGGCAGAGTGCAGCGCCACCACTCACCTGAGGGCAGAGCGCAGCGCCACCAGTCACTCACCTGAGGGCGCAGGCAGCGCAGCGCCACCAGTCACTCACCTGAGGGCAGAGCGCAGCGCCACCAGTCACTCACCTGAGGGCAGGGCAGCATCCGGGCAAGGCGCGCACCAGTCACTCACCTGAGGGCAGAGCGCAGCGCCACCAGTCACTCACCTGAGGGCAGAGCGCAGCGCCACCGTCACTCACCTGAGGGCAGAGCGCAGCGCCCCAGTCACTCACCTGAGGGCAGAGCGCAGCGCCACCCGTCACTCACCTGAGGGCAGAGCGCAGCGCCACCCGTCACTCACCTGAGGGCAGAGCGCAGCGCCCACCATCACTGAGGGCAGCGCAGCGCCACCCACTCACCTGAGGGCAGAGCGCAGCGCCACCCAGTCACTCACCTGAGGGCAGAGCGCAGCGCCACCCGTCACTCACCTGAGGGCAGAGCGCAGCGCCACCCGTCACTCACCTGAGGGCGCGACCAGAGGAGCGCAGCGCCACCCGTCACTCACCTGAGGGCAGAGCGCAGCGCCACCAGTCACTCACCTGAGGGCAGAGCGCAGCGCCACCCTCACTCACCTGAGGCGCAGAGCGCAGCGCCACCCGTCACTCACCTGAGGGCAGAGCGCAGCGCCACCCGTCACTCACCTGAGGGCAGAGCGCAGCGCCACCAGTCACTCACCTGAGGGCAGAGCGCAGCGCCACCCGTCACTCACCTGAGGGCAGGAGCGCAGCGCCACCCGTCACTCACCTGAGGGCAGAGCGCAGCGCCACCCGTCACTCACCTGAGGGCAGAGCGCAGCGCCACCCGTCACTCACCTGAGGGCAGAGCGCAGCGGCCACCCGTCACTCACCTGAGGGCAGAGCGCAGCGCCACCCGTCACTCACCTGAGGGCGCAGAGCGCAGCGCCACCCGTCACTCACCTGAGGGCAGAGCGCAGCGCCACCCGTCACTCACCTGAGGGCAGAGCGCAGCGCCACCCGTCACTCACCTGAGGGCAGAGCGCAGCGCCACCCGTCACTCACCTGAGGGCAGAGCGCAGCGCCACCCGTCACTCACCTGAGGGCAGAGCGCAGCGCCACCCGTCACTCACCTGAGGGCAGAGCGCAGCGCCACCCGTCACTCACCTGAGGGCAGAGCGCAGCGCCACCCGTCACTCACCTGAGGGCAGAGCGCAGCGCCACCGTCACTCACCTGAGGGCAGAGCGCAGCGCCACCCGTCACTCACCTGAGGGCAGAGCGCAGCGCCACCCGTCACTCACCTGAGGGCAGAGCGCAGCGCCACCCGTACTCACCTGAGGGCAGAGCGCAGCGACACCAGTCACTCACCTGAGGGCAGAGCGCAGCGCCACCCGTCACTCACCTGAGGGCAGAGCGCAGCGCCACCCGTCACTCACCTGAGGGCAGAGCGCAGCGCCACCGTCACCCCTGACACGGAGGCAGATCCGCAGCGCAGCCACCCGTCACTCACCTGAGGGCAGAGCGCAGCGCCACCCGTCACTCACCTGAGGGCAGAGCGCAGCGCCACCCGTGACTCACCTGAGGGCAGAGCGCAGCGCCACCCGTCACTCACCTGAGGGCAGAGCGCAGCGCCACCCGTCACTCACCTGAGGGCAGAGCGCAGCGCCACCCGTCACTCACCTGAGGGCAGAGCGCAGCGCCACCGTCACTCACCTGAGGGCAGAGCGCAGCGCCACCCGTCACTCACCTGAGGGCAGAGCGCAGCGCCACCCGTGACTCACCTGAGGGCAGAGCGCAGCGACCCAGTCACTCACCTGAGGGCAGAGCGCAGCGCCACCCGTCACTCACCTGAGGGCAGAGCGCAGCGCCACCCGTCACTCACCTGAGGGCAGAGCGCAGCGCCACCCGTGACTCACCTGAGGGCAGAGCGCAGCGCCACCCGTCACTCACCTGAGGGCAGAGCGCAGCGCAAACCCGTCACTCACCTGAGGGCAGAGCGCAGCGCCACCCGTCACTCACCTGAGGGCAGAGCGCAGCGCCACCCGTGACTCACCTGAGGGCAGAGCGCAGCGCCACCCGTCACTCACCTGAGGGCAGAGCGCAGCGACACCAGTCACTCACCTGAGGGCAGAGCGCAGCGACACAACTCGCAGGCAGTGACCAAACTGTCTCACTAGAAGTGTCCTCTGGGCTTTTCCTGTCCTCCTCCCCTGTGACATCAGCACACCACCCCTCATGTCATGATGGCCGCTCACCCCTCTCCTCCGCAGCGGCGGCTCCCACATGCTCCGATGCTCCGGCCATAGCTCGCAGCGGGGCACAGCGGGAAGTGTCTGAGGTGCGGGAGGAAACTGCTGAGGTGGCAGATAACGAGCCCTGGCTGCACTACGTGTCCTGTACGGCACCGCCGCGTTATCTGCCTTTGTGCAGTCACCAAAATGGCTGTCTATATACGGCCCATATATGACAGGACAGAAGCCATTGTGTATATAGACTAGTGCCTGTGTGGAGACGCTCCTGGCACACACAGCGACCAGAAACTGCGTAAGGCCTCGTTCACATTAGATGTATGCGTTTCATCTGTGGTCACAGACAGGACTCGTACCTGTTATAGCCTATGGGACATTCAATGACCATGTGTTCTTCTTACCAACTAAGTGGTCAGATTTTGATGAAAGTCTTGGGTCACGCTCCCCAATGCGAGTCTGTGGGGCCATGAAAATAATGAGGCAGCGATCCGCATACAATCCATTCTTTACAGCATTATTAATCATTTTTCAGCTTTCCGTGTTACAGAATTGTAATGTATCAGTAATAATCGGACGCCATACTGTGGCTTCATACTGCATCCATTTTTTTTGCTCACCCATAGACATCAAAGTGGGAGCCTCACCTGACTTAGTGGTAACATTTCTTCGATATAACTTGCATTTATTTATGAAAAAAAACGGAAATATGGCAAAAACTTTGAAAATTTTGCAATTTTCAAACTTTTAATTTTTATGCCCTTAAATCAGAGAAATATGTCACACAAAATAGTTAATAAATAACATTTGCCACATGTCTACATCAGCACAATTTTGGAACCAAAATTTTTTTTGATAGAAAGTTATAAGTGTTAAAAGTTGACCAGCAATTTCTCATTTTTACAGCAAAATTTACCAAACCATTTTTTTAGGCACCACCTCACATTTGAAGTGAATTTGAGGGGTCAATATGGCAGAAAATACCCCAAAGTGACACCATTCTAAAAACTGTACCCCTCAAGGTGTTCAAAGCCATATTCAAGAAGTTTATTAACCCTTTAGGTACTTCACAAGAATTGAAGCAATGTGGAATGAAAAAATGAACATTTAACTTTTTTTCCCAAAATTTTTCTTTCAACACAATTTTTTTAATTTTGTCAAGGGTATCCGGAGAAAATGAACCACAATATTTGTTGTACAATTTCTCCTGAGTACACCAATACCCCATGTGTGGGGGAAAACCAATCTTTAGGCGCACGGCAGTGCTCAGAAGGAAAGGAGCATCATTTGAGATTTTGAATGTCAAATTAGCTGGAATCGAGAGCAGACACCATGTTGCGTTTGGAGAGCCCTTGATGTACCTAAACAGTGGAAACCCCCATAAGTGACCCCATTTTGGAAACTAGACCCCCAAGGAACTTATTTTTCAGAGGATAAAAGGATCCCAAAAGTTATTGTGCAATTTGTCCTGAGTACGCTGATACCCCATATGTGGGGGTAAACCACTATTTGGGCGCATGGCAGAGCTCGGAAGGGAAGCAGCGCCATTTGACTTTTTTGGCTGGAATTGAGATTGGACACCATGTCGCATTTGGAGAGTCCCTGATGTGCCTAAACAGTGGAAACCCCCCACAAGTGACCCCATTTTGGAAACTAGACCCCCCCCCAAGGAACTTATCTAAATGTGTGGTGAGAGCTTTGAACCCCCAAGGGCTTCACAGAAGGTTATAACGTAGAGCCGTAAAATTAAAAAATCATTTTTTCCACAAAAATGATCTTTTCATCCCAATTTTTTATTTTCCAAAGGATAAAATGACCCCAAAAGTTATTGTGCAATTTGTCCTGAGTACGCTGATACCCCATATGTGGGGGTAAACCACTATTTGGGCGCATGGCAGAGCTTGGAAGGGAAGCAGCGCCATTTGACTTTTTTGGCTGGAATTGAGATTGGACTCCATGTCGCATTTGGAGAGTCCCTGATGTGCCTAAACAGTGGAAACCCCCCACAAGTGACCCCATTTTGGAAACTAGACCCCCAAGGAACTTATCTAGATGTGTGGTGAGAGCTTTGAACCCCCAAGGGCTTCACAGAAGGTTATAACGTAGAGCCGTAAAATTAAAAAATCATATCTTTTCCACAAAAATGATCTTTTCACCCCCAATTTTTATTTTTCAAAGGGTAACAGGAGAAATAGGACCCCAAAAGCTATTGTGCAATTTGTCCTGAGTACGCTGATACCCCATATGTGGGGGTAAACCACTATTTTGACGCATGGCAGAGCTCGGAAGGGAAGGAGCACCGTTTTCCAATGCAGACTTTAATGGAATGTTCTGCTGGCGTCATGTCGCGTTTGCAGAGCCCCTGATGTGCCTAAACAGTAGAAACCCCCCACAAGTGACCCCATTTTGCAAACTAGACCCCCAAGGAACTTATCTAGATGTGTGGTGAGCACTTTGAACACCCCAAGGGCTTCACAGAAGTTTATAATGTAGAGCCATGAAAATAAAAAAAATCATATTTTTTTTCCACAAAAATGATCTTTTTGCCCCCAAATTTTTATTTTTATAAGGGTAACAGGAGAAATAGGACCCCAAAAGTTGATGTGCAATTTGTCCTGAGTACGCTGATATCCATATGTGGGGGGGAACCACTGTGATCGCCTTACTGCAATCTTTGGGAGGCAGAATGAACAAACCCACAAAAGGTGAAGAATTGGTTTTATTTTTTACGCCGTTCCTCGTACGGTATTACTGATTAGGCGACTTTATTTTTTGGGTCAGTGCGATTACAGCGATACCAGATTTACATCCTTTTTTCATGTTTAGCTTCTGTCACACACTAAAAGACGCTTTTTTTTGGAAGAATTTTTTGTAAGAAATTTTTGCATCCCCGTATTTTGAGAGCTATAATTTTTCCATATTTCGGCCGACAGAGTTATCTGTGGGCTTATTTTTTGCGGGATGAGCTGACGTTTTTATTGGTACCATATTCGGGCACATAACGTTTTTTGATCGCTTCCTATTCCGATTTTTGGGAAGCAGAATGAACAAAAACAAGCAATTCAGGAATTGTTTTTTTTTTTTTTTCTCCGTTCCGCATGTGGTAAAATTGATAAAGCAGCTTTATTCTTCGGGTCACTACGATTACAGCCATACCTCATTTATATATTTATTTTATGTTTTGGCGTTTTTTACACAATAAAAAATTTTATAGAAAAAATAATTATTTTTGCATCAGTTTATTCCGCGAGCTATAACTTTTTTATTTTTTCGCTGATTATGCTGTATAGCGGCTTGTTTTTTGCGGGACAAGATGATGTTTTCAGCGATACCATGTTTATTTATTTTAATCTCTTTTTATTGTTTTCAAAGGAAGAAATACAACTCCATATATAGTCATACATTAACCGAAGCAGTACACAATATGCAAACATGGTGGACTGTACAATCCACTTTTTCTAATATACATGAAATAATTTAGAAGAAGCTCCAACTTGTAGACTGTTATTATAACTCACGTAAAAAATATAAACCTTAAAGACCCCTAGCGGATCTACGTATCAATAGGACATATACAAGACGTACATACTAAATAAAGCACACACAATAAAAGAAAAAAATAGGGGGGAGAAGAGGAGGGAGGGGGATGGGGGGAAGAGGGGGGGTTGAGAAACACGGATGGAGAGGGGGGCCCAATCCCCTAAACGAGCGGGGGTATGTACTGGGCCGCTCCCCAACTCCCCGGCCAGTTCCCAGCACCAATCCAGATCTCCACCCAGCCTTTCATTCAAACAACTTATGAAACTCTGGTGAGTCCTGAAACAGAATCCACACACTCCAAATTTCCCTAAATGTATCAGCACGGTCCTTATAGTCAGCAGACAGCTCTTCCATTCTGCATAAGTTAACCATTTCCTGGTACCATTCCAGGATGGAGGGAACTTGGGTTGATTTCCAGTGTCGTGGAATTATTGTGCGGGCTGCTGTTAGGCAGAAATGCAAAATATCTTTTTTCTGATATTGGATTGACATAGACAGGATAGAGAGCAGTGCAATCTCCGGGCTGCCCACCACCCCATTTCCAGTTATCAATTTATAATTCGAAAATATCTCCCAAAATGGCATTATCTTATTGCACTCCCACCATATGTGGAGCATTGTGCCCCTCTCTTCTCCATAGCGCCAGCAATTGTCGGATGTTGCAGGGAACATAGCATGCAGCTTTACAGGGTATTGGTACCATCGAGCCATAATTTTAAAATTTTTCTCTTGCACATAACAAGCGGCTGACATTTTGTGTGTAAACAGAAATCCTCTATCCCAATCTTTATCAGGGATAACTGTTCCCAGTTCCCGTTCCCACAAATGCTGGTAATGCAACTTCTCTGAGGGGCTCTTCCCAACAAGATAATTATAGAGCAAGGATACTTTATGATTTGGAGGAGACTCCTTTAGAAACAATCCTTCAAAAGGAGATAGTGCATATTGTGACAGAGGCGCCGATCCCTGTGAAGACACGAAGGACTGTAGCTGCAGATATTCCATCCACAACAACTTCCTACATGGTGACCTCTCCTGCAGTGTAATGAAGTCCGGCAATCTGCCGTCCTCTAGCACCTGCGCAAATCGGGTATCATCCACTGCCCTCCAGCCTAAAAAAGATCCCCGCCTGTGTCCAGCAGGGAAGGATGGGTTAGAAAAAAGGGGAGCGAGCTGGCTAATTGTGTTCGGAAGACGCCAGTTCTTCCTGATTGCATGCCAAATTTTGATTGTTCCCCTGGTCATATCTGACAGCCCTTCTACCAATAAGGCATCCGAGGCAATGAGCCAAGGAAGATGTTTGAGCGGCACATCCACCCCTGCCTGTTCAATGTGCACCCACTGTTTTGTCGATGCGTGAAAATGCCAATCTATGAGACGGCCTAAAACAGATGCCTGAAAGTATTTTTTGAAATTCGGGAATCCAGCTCCCCCATCCAATTTAGGAAAATTTCGAATCTGCATGCCTATCCTTGGTCAAGTTTTGCCCCATATAAATCTGGTCAGAGCTGTTCGTAATGCACTAAAAAAGCTACAGGGAGGAGAGATGGGGACGGTTTGAAAAATATACAGAAAACGGGGCAAGATGTCCATTTTTACAGCATTCATTTTCCCAAACCACGACAGCCGCAGTTTACCATAGTTCAAGAGATCCTTATGAGTGTGGTCCAAGAGGGATTGATAAGTGCGAACAGCTTTGACAAGTCAGGGGTGATAAGCACTCCTAGATATTTTATGGCTTCCGATTTCCATTTGAATGGAAAGTTGCTTATTGCACGTTCAACCTCTCTCTGCGGCAACGAAACATTTAGGGCCTCTGTCTTTGAATAGTTGACTTTGAAATTGCTCAAAAATTCGAACCTGTCAAATTCTTTCATTATGGAGGGAATGGATATTTGTGGTTTGGACACGAAGAGGAGAAGATCGTCTGCATACAATGCCATTTTATAAGTTCTGGACCCCAATGTGATCACATGAATATCACTATTTTTCCTTAATGCATTGGCCAAGTGCTCCATTACTATCACATATAGAAGGGGAGACAGTGGGCACCCCTGTCTAGTTCCGTTCCGTATCACAAAAGGTGCCGATAAAATCCCGTTAACCCTGACCCTAGCCGTAGGGCATGTATATAATGATAAGATCAATTGCAAAAACCGAGGCCCAATACCCATTTGACGCAAAGCTTCCCTCATTACCCCCCAGTGCACCCTATCAAAGGCCTTTTCCGCATCAACGGATATGAGGCCCATGGGCAAAGAACAACTCTTAGCTTTATATATCAATAACATAGTCTTTATAGTATTGTCCCTCGCTTCCCTGCCCTGCACGAATCCCACCTGATCTGTGTTGATAAAAAAGGGTAGTAACGGAGTGAGTCTTTCAGCTAGTATTTTAGAGAATATTTTGATATCTACATTTATTAATGATATAGGCCTGTAATTAGCCGTATTTGTGGGGTCTTTCCCTGGTTTGGGGAGGACACTGATATACGCCTCCAATGACTGGGGGGCGAATCCTATATCATCGTTCAAGGAGTTAAATGTTTTATTCATAATGGGAGATAGCTGTGGTTTAAGGAATTTATAAAATGCTGGGGTGAATCCATCCGGGCCAGGGCTTTTACCAGCGGGTGTAGATTGGATCGCATGGCTAACCTCCTCCTCTGTAATATCCCCCTCTAACGCCCCACGTATCTGACTATCTTAGGATGGTAAGGCAGTATCTCCAATATACTCCCTGATACACTCAGCCAAGGCAGACGGGGAAAGGTCAGAATACTGTCCTTTAATATTATACAATTTCTCATAGTATGAGCGGAATATATCCATTATTCCTTTAGGGCTGTGCACATCCTTCCCATTTGTTTTTTTGATAAATGGGACATATGTTGCCGCAGAACGAGGATGAAGCAATCTTGCAAGCGTTCAGCCGCATTTATCGGACGATTCATAGAAAAAACTTTTAATATGTTCCCTATGTCTCAAGTATTTCTGATCCAGCAGAGCCCTAAGATCACTCCTCTTTTTGGTCAGGTCTGCGAGAGTGTTAGACAATAGTGATCTTTTATGTGACACTTCCAGGCAGGGCCGGCGTCAGCACCCGGCACACCCGGGCAAGTGCCGGGGCCCTGAGCAGGTGGGGGGGCCCACTCGCCGTCGGGCACCCCGGCGCCCTTTAGCGGCATCAGTGTCGCCACTGGGCCCCCCCCCACTTGCTCAGGGCCCCGGCAGTAGCCGGCGCAACACTTACCTCTCCCCGTGCCTCCGCTGCCGCAGCTCCGAGCTCCAGGGGGCGCCTGCGCTTCCTCTCACAGCAGCGCCGCTGAATGACGTCATCATTCAGCGGCCGGCTGTGGCAGAGAGCGCGCGGACGCCGGACAGGTGAGGCGTGTGTGTGTGAGAGAGTGCTGCCTGCGGTGCTGTATGTGTGATGGTGGTGGGGGGAGGCAGTGATGGTGGTGAGGAGGCAATGATGATGATGATGTTGATGGGGAGGCAATGATAATGGGAAGGTGATGATGATGATATTAATGGGGAGGCAATGATGATGATGGGGAGACAATGATAATGGGAAGGCGATGATGATGATGATATTAATGGGGAGGCGATGATGATGATGGGGAGTCAATGATGATGATGATATTAATGGGGAGGCAATGATGATGATGGGGAGGCAATGATAATGGGAAGGCAATGATGATGATATTAATGGGGAGGCAATGATGATGATAGGGAGGCAATGATGATGATGGGCAGGCAATGATGATGATGGGAGGCAATGATGATGATAATGGGCAGGCAATGATGATGAGGGGAGGCAATGATGATGATGGGGTGGCAATGATGATGATAATGGGGATTCTTTCCACAGCGCCCTTTCCTGAGCCGTAACAGTGCAGAACGCAGCACAGTGTAGAGGAGAGCTCCATATTTTGTATGGAGCATTATATGTGGTCCAGTATTCTGTATGGAGCATTATATTGGGTCCAGTATTCTGTATGGAGCATTATATGGGGGATGGCGGGGTGACATCCTGCATGGGGTATTATATGGGTGATGAGGGGGAGACTGTGGTGCCCATAATATTGTATGGAGGACTGTACTGTCTATTCTGTACTGTGCACTGTGAGGATTTGGCGGTTTTTGAGCTATTGTACAATTTACAATAGGTATCAGTCATGTAATGGAGGAAGAGAAGTGTTTGGCGTTGTGCTATACCCATATTTCTCTGCAGTATCTGTGCATCATGAATCGTGGTCTGTGTTAAGGGGGCCCACTGAGACTTTTCGCCTGGGGCCCATAAAAACCTGGAGCCGGCCCTGCTTTCAGGGTTCGTATTTCCCTCAGGAGGTCATCCACTCACATGTTTCTTTCCCTCTTGAGTCTCGAACCATGCTTAATCAACATCCCTCTCATGACACACTTCAGGGTCTCCCATTGCATAGGCACTGAAGTTTGGTCTTTTTCATGAACCTGTAAAAATGATTCAATAGTGTCTTTCAGCTCTGTCATACAGATGCTGTCTTTCAACAGGTGATCATTCATCTTCCAGATCCATGAACGTTGAATAAGGGAAGGAATAGATATGGATAAAAAGACTGGACCATGATCTGACCACAGGATGTCGCCTATAGTAGCAGATGGGCGCCATGAAAGGGCATGGTGACTCAATAAGAGGAAATCAATACGACTGTATGAGCTATGTGCAGAAGAAAAATACGTATAATCCTTACCCTGAGGGTTCAATATGCGCCAGACATCTGTCAGCCTGAGGGCATGGATGACCCGCTTTAACGATTGAAGTTGCCTAAGGGGGACGGCGCCCCTGCCAGAAGAGGAATCTATTGTGGGATTCCAGGTGGAATTGAAGTCTCCTCCTACAATCATAGTTCCATCTGCAAAATCAGAGAGAGATGTTAGAAAGGATCTACATACGGGAATCTGATCTTTGTTAGGAATATACCTGTTATGTTTTGGTAGCTGAGGAGAGCAGGCAAAAACGGCAATACACCAGAGAGGTTGGAATCTATTGGATTGCAGTACCCTGACTAACCACCACAACTAAAGCCAGCCGTGGAGCGTTCCTACGTTGGTCCTAGACGCCTCGTCACAGCCTGAGAGATTAACTACACCTAAAGATAGAATGAGGAAAGCTATCTGCCCCGGAGCAGATCCCCAAAGAACATAGGAAGCCCCCAAACATGTAATGGCGGTTAGACAAGAGGAAATACAGACACAGACAGAAAATAGTATGAGCAAACGCTGGGGCCCAATCTGCCTAGACAGAAAAGGATACTCACTGCAATCCAAAAAAACCCTAAAAAATGCCAACGCTACTAATTGCAAAAACACCTGAGATCACACGACCTCTACCACCTAAATCAGTTCACTGGTGTAACAAAACTAAGCCGCAGCCACTGAAAAAACTGGAAAAGGCAAATGAACAAACAACAGTGGCTCCAGCAGAACCGAAAGGAGCCCAAGCCCCTCAGGGGGGGGGGAATCTGGCTAACCTCACAGAAATGCAGAGAAATATGCAAATGGTAAGCACAAAAACAGAAAATATCTTATCTGAAAGCAGAAGAAAGGCAAGACTCAGCAAGCTTCCAAGTGAACCAGGAACCACAGTTGAGACAAGAACAATTGATCACCGGCAACCATGCTGGGAGGGAACCTCCCTTATATCAAGCCAGTCTGTGAATCCTGATTGCCAATCCTCATTGAATGGTTCAGTACTGTTTGTAACCACCAGAGGGAGCTTCTGCTCAGAATTCATTTCCAAAACATTCACAACAGTACCCCCCCCCTTGAGGAGGGGTCACCGAACCCTCATTTGTGCAACCAGGTCGGTCAGGATGAGCTCGGTGATACGCACGGATCAGTCTCCTAGCATGGATGTCCGAAGCAAACACCCAAGAATTGTCCTCCTGACCATAACCTCTCCACTTAACCAAATACTGGAGTTTCCGTCTAGAAAAACGAGAATCCAACATTTTCTCAACCACATACTCCAGATTGCCCTCAACCAAAACAGGGTCAGGAGGCACAGCCATAGGAACCACTGGCTCGACAACCTCTTCAATAAGGACTTGTGGAACACGTTATGGATCTTAAATGTCCCTGGAAGAAGTAAACGAAAGGAAACAGGATTAAGAATCTCCATGATTTTATAAGGTCCAATGAACCTAGGCTTAAACTTAGGAGATGCAACTCTCATAGGGATATTTCTTGAGGACAACCAGACCAAGTCCCCCACTTTAAACCGAGGACCATCAGTCCTATGCCGGTTGGCAAACCGCTGGGCCTTCTCCTGAGAGAGGGACAACCTCTCCACTACCTGGTCCCAAATCTGCTGCATACGCTCCACAACAGAGTCAACACCCGGACAGACAGAAGCCTCCGTCTGTCCCGAAGAAAATCAAGGGTGAAACCCAAAATTGCAGAAAAATGGAGACATCAAAGTGGCAAAGCTAGCCCTATTATTAAGAGCAAACTCAGCCAAAGGCAAAAAAGGGACCCAGTCATCTTGATCAGCAGACACAAAGCATCTCAGATAAGTCTCCAATGTCTGGTTTGTTCTCTCAGTTTGTCCATTGCTCTGAGGATGAAAAGCAGAGGAGAAAGACAATTGAACACCAAGTTTAGAACAAAAAGTCCTCCAAAATCTGGAAACAAACTGGACTCTTCTGTCAGACACAATGTTCTCAGGAATGCCGTGTAACCGAACCACGTGCTGAAGGAACAAAGGCACCAATTCGGAGGAGGAAGGCAACTTAGGTAATGGCACAAGATGTATCATCTTGGAAAACCTATCACAAATCACTCAGATAACGGTCATTCTCTGAGAAACAGGGAGGTCGGAAATAAAATCCATAGAGATATGGGTCCATGGTCTCTTGGGCACAGGCAATGGCATCAACAAACCACTAGAGCGAGAGCAAGGTTTGGAGCGAGAGCAAGTCTCACAGGACTGCACAAACTCCCTGATGTCACGAGACAAAGTAGGCCACCAAAAGGACCGACTCACCAAGTCTCTGGTACCAAAAATTTGCAACTCTCCTGATGATCAGGTTCAACCGTCATTACCACCTGAGTAGAAAACTGGGGTTTATTCTCAGCCAAAGGGGTAGAATCAATCCCCAGTAGGGGAATAGACTTCCGTAGGGGTATCAAGGGAAACCCACAACGTTTGGCAAAATCAAAATCCATCAGGTTAATTGCTACACCTGAATCAACAAAAGCCTGAGTAGAAAATGTGGACAGGGAGCAAATCAGGGTAACAGTCAACAGAAATTTAGTCTGAACACTACTCAAGACAACTGAGCGTGCAAAACGTCTTCCCCGCTTAGGGCAGACAGAAATAGCATGAGAGGCGTCACCACAATAGAAACATAACCCATTGCGTTTTCGAAACTCATGACACTGTGCCCCAGAAGCCACTCTATCACACTGCATGGGTTCAGAAGCTGGCTCACAAGGCAACACTATTCCACGCATACCTCTACGCTCACGCAAACGTCTGTCAATTTGAATCGCTAATGACATAGAATCATTGAGACCAGAGGGAGCAGGGAAACCCACCATAATATCTTTTACATTCTCTGACAGCCCCTTCCAAAAAGGGCTGCCAAAGCATCATCATTCCATTTGGTTAGGACTGCCCATTTTCGGAATTTCTGACAGTATAACTCAGCATCCTCAAGCCCCTGATTTAATGCCAACAAGGTTCTTTCAGCATGATCAGTGACATTAGGCTCATCGTACAATAAACCCAGAGCCAGAAAAAATGCATCAACATCACTCAAAACAGGGTTCCCAGGTGTCAGGGAAAAAGCCCAATCCTGAGGATCGCCGCGCAGGAGAGAGATGACAATTTGAACCTGCTGTGCTGCGTTCCCTGAGGACTTAGGTTTTAAGGCAAAAAACAACTTACAGTTATTTTTGAAATTCAGAAATTTGGCCCGATCTCCCAAAAACAAATCTGGCATGGGAATCCTAGGTTCCACAACCGGCAACCCAGCAAGATAGGTAGCAATACTCCGAACCTCAGTGGCAAGCTGATCCACACGGCCAGACAGCTGTGCAAGCTCCATTGAGAGAGAAAAAAAAATCCTCCTCAGCACCCAGAGAAAAAGAGGGAAAAAATGCAAGAAACAGAAAAAAAAAATCTCTGACAACTTTTTTTTTTCTTTCCACACTATTTTTCCCTTCTGTGAGTATCATACAATTTTCAGTTTGGCCGGTGATACTGTTATGTTTTGGTAGCTGAGGCGAGCAGGCAAAAACGGCAATACACCAGAGAGGTTGGAATCTATTGGATTGCAGTACGCTGACTAACCACCACAACTAAAGGCAGCCGTGAAGCGTTCCTACGTTGGTCCTAGACGCCTCGTCACAGCCTGAGAGATTAACTACACCTAAAGATAGAAAGAGGAAAGCTATCTGCCCCGGAGCAGATCCCCAAAGAACATAGGAAGCCCCCAAACATGTAATGGCAGTTAGACAAGAGGAAATACAGACACAGACAGAAAATAGTATGAGCAAACGCTGGGGCCCAATCTGCCTAGACAGAAAAGGATACTCACTGCAATCCAAAAAAAACCCTAAAAAATGCAAACGCTACTAATTGCAAAAACACCTGAGATCACACGACCTCTAACACCTAAATCAGTTCTCTGGTGTAACAAAACTAAGCCGCAGCCACTGAAAAAACTGGAAAAGGCAAATGAACAAACAACAGTGGCTCCAGCGGAACCGAGAGGAACCCAAGCCCCCCAGGGGTGGGGAACCTGGCTAACCTCACAGAAATGCAGAGAAATATGCAAATGGTAAGCACAAAAACAGAAAATATCTTATCTGAAAGCAGAAGAAGAGGCAAGACTCAGCAAGCTTCCAAGTGGACCAGGAACCACAGTTGAGGCAAGAACAATTGATCACCGGCAACCATGATGGGAGGGAACATCCCTTATATCAAGCCAGTCTGTGAATCCTGATTGCCAATCCTCATTGAATGGTTCAGTACTGTTTGTAACCACCAGAGGGAGCTTCTGCTCAGAATTCATTTCCAAAACATTCACAGCATATACCAATTTGCTATTGTACACATTGTTTCTGCTATTTTGAGTTTGAGAAAGACATATCTGCCTTGATTGTCAACAAGGGAATCCACAAGAGTACATGCCAATGACTTGTGTATCGCTATAGACACCCCCTTAGAACGTGAGTCCGGATTAGTGCTGTGGAACCAACGAGTATAATATCTATCTCTCAACATTGGCAAGTGACCATTTTTAAAATGTGTTTCTTGTAACATGAGAATCTGGACTCTATGTTTGTGCATCGAGTACAGTATCTGCGAGCGATTCTGAGGTACATTAAAGCCCCTGACATTCAGAGAGCTTATTTTATTTGATGACATGTTTGCTTGTATGATGGAAGGAGGGATTAGGATCACAAATAAGGGAAACACACAAGAGGGACGGGGTAAAAAGGCGATAAGAGGGGGATGAGAAGAGAGAAAAAAAAAAAAACAATACAGGAAAAAGAAAGAAAAACAAAACAAAATTAACTTATTATAATCCTATTTATAGGGTACAATAGTCTGGTGAGGGGAAGTAAACAATTTTACACCTGCCAGCAGTGTGTAAACCCCTTGAGAGGACGGTCTTTCTACCGAGGAGTCCCCCCAGACCAGACATCAGGCCACGCCATATCCCTTGCATTTTAAACAGCTGACCACCCACCTATTACCTACTTTAATTTTCCCATGAGCTTACTGAGCGAAGACCAACCAACAACCTGTAAAGAATGTAATAACATATGAACATAACGTTTCATTCCCATTATTAGAGTTGAGCGATACTTTCCTATATCCAAAAGTATCGGAATCGGAATGGTATCGCCGATACCCAAAAAATATCGGCGATACCCGATACCGATACCGGAAGTCCAATGTAAGTCTATGGGAACAAAATATCGAAATTAAAAAAACCCCATTCTTGCCTTGTAGGTTAATTGTACATGAAGGAAAACAACAAAGAGTAATGTAGAATGTATTGGGGGAGGTTGAGGAGACATTAAAGGCATAGATGTTTAACCCAATCCAATGGAATAGCATTAATTTTTTTTTTTAGGAAATACGTTCGGATTGACGAAGAAATTGACAATGTTGTTAACCTTTTTTCTATTTTGTCAAATATGTATGTTTCACAACTTCCATGCTCTTCACCTTTTTAACTTTTGCCACACTTTCTCCTTCATAATCTTCAGCAGCATCATCTTTGTCATCAAATTATTCTTCATCTTCACCTTCTTTATCTTCTTCTAAAACTTCTTGCTTTTCATCTTTTTGTTAACATTACTCATATTGTTCTTTTTAAACTATTATTCTTCTTCATATTATAGTCCTTCATCTTCTTCATCATATTCTTATTTGTGACATAGATTCCTGTACTTGTAATCTGTAAAAGTATGATTTTTTCATCGTTCCGTTCTTGCTGCCACAAAAGATTTAAATTACAACAGTATTTGTCCGTGTTCAGTATAGCCTGCAGCAGCAGGCATTTACCAGGGGCACCACGAGGAGGAACGGACTCACCCCCATACACTGCTTAGTCTTCTTCTGCTTATAATTTAGAGCATATATTTTGCTCTTCATTTTGGTCTTATACTTCATGTTCTTCTGCTTTTAGATCTTCTGCTTATTGTTCTTATGTCTCTTGTTCTGTATCTTGTATTTGTAGCACAACCTTGTACCAGCTGATGTTACTGGGACACGGTTACTAAGCAGGAGGTACCTGTGCTCCAAAGCACTACCAAGGACCAGCAGACGTTGCTGGAACTCGGATACCGAGATGGAGGCACCTAGGCCAAAGGCACTGCGGAGAGGAGAACCAGTTGACGGTACTGGAACCCGGACGGGTAGCAGAAGGTACAAGAGCCAATGAAAGTAACGAGGACCAGCTGACTGTGCTGGAACCCGGAGGGGCAGCAGAAGGAAAAGAGCCAATGGCACAACCGAGGACCAGCTGATGTTACTGGGACACGGTTACTAAGCAGGAGGTACCTGTGCTCCAAAGCACTACCAAGGACAAGCAGACATTGCAGGAACTCTGATACCGAGATGGAGGCACCTAGGCCAAAGGCACTGTGGAGAACCAGCTGACGGTACTGGAACTCGGACGGGTACCATAAGGCACCCATGAAAATGTAAGTTGACAGGCCGCAAGCCGTCTGCAGTTACCAAATCACACAGTCCTACAGTGGGTGCTTGTCCTATTTTCACAACGGAAAGAGCCTTTATTTACATATCCCACAGCACACATAGGAATCACCTAAACTGCAGGCACCATAGAGTCGGATAACCGGAATGCAACATGACAGGACAACTTATTGGAGGCTAATTTACGTTGACACTGCCAGGAAACAGCTGTGGTGCTGTTACCAGGGTGGGCATGAGTCAGTACCCGTGCCAATTACTTCCGAGCAACAACTGGCAGTGTTGGAGCCCAGGGATGAGAGGAGGACAGGGTGGAGGCAGCATGACTTTTTGTCGTACACACAGCAGGGGAACAGCTGCCATTACTCAACCCCAGTAACACAGGAGCAAGTGTTGACTGTGCTAACAGCACTTACAGGCAACAACTGGCGGTGTTGGAGCCCAGGGTCCAATGCATCGACTTCAATTGCTTCCACCTCCTCTCAGGAACACAGCACTGTTGATTAACCATCTGTCTCTTCACCGCCTGCCAAATTGCCCAGTCAGTCAGAGAGTTCTGTACAGGAGCCAGCTGAGTCTCTGCTTCTGTTCTCAGAATCTGTTGGTTTGCAAACAGGGGCACAGCCAAGCAGCATTCTGGAATGTGAAGAAGAGGGAGTATGCAGTGATGCGCAACAGCTGTGTCTCTCTGAATCTGAAGAGGCGGGTGAGACAGTGCCGATGGTCAGCACACCGCAGAACGCATCTGATGATGATGAGACTCAGGTGCCAGTTTCTGTTGAGCATGGTGGTGGCCAGACCACCCAACAGCAGCAGGTGTTGGAAGAGGTTAGTGGAGATGATGAGGTCCAAGACCCAACATGGCGTGAGGAACAGGAAGGTGGTGGTAGCAGCTCTGAGGAAGCGATTGCCCCAACGGTACAAACAGGAGGGAGAGTTAGGCTGCATACTCTGTTGCCTGTAGCCTCCATTTTGGCACCTGTTCGGATTTCTCTTCCAAAAGTCTAAACGGACGCTCCCAGGACTTGCACTGCGTGGTCCTTTTTTCACACACTTGCAGATGATATTTGCTATGTCAAATGCAAGCTGTGTAATCAAAAAGTAAAAAGAGGTAAAGTGTCAGTAACCTCAATACCACAAATATGTGTAAACATGTGCGGAGAAAACACGTAGTTGAGTTACAAAGACACACTGAAGATGTACAGTCTATAGAGAATCACTGCACAAGTTTAACTGCATATGTCATGGTTAAATTTGAAATTTTTATTGCACACTTGATGTGAAAAAAGAAAATAGCTATGAGACTACTGACTGACGTTTTGGGCAACGCAGTGGCCTTTATCAAATAGTCGCTGGAAGAGATAGAAAAATTTACAGTCAATGACAATGTATAATATATACAATATATACAATAAATACATAGGGTGAAGAATATATATACATAGGAATTAGGCAACATGTTAAACATTTGGGTGATACTGTAGAACACGGAGAATTATCCCTCTAGGGTATGCGGGTGGATAATGTAGTTTTTTGTTGATTTTTGGGAGTGTGTAGAAAACAGGGGTGATGGGGTATTGAATATTAAGGAATGTCATAGTCTTACAGTCTATGGTGATCAATTAAAGATGTTTTGTCAGGATACGATCAATTTTTTGACAGATGTAAAATGTAGGGTCACAATTGAGTTGTCTGTAGGTTAGGTTAACTGACAGTTGTCTATGAATTTCGGCAATAGATTGGGTCTTATTCATAATAACGATAGCACCCCCTTATCTGCTGATTTAATAATAATGTTGGGGTTATCTTTCAGAGATTTTATGGCTTGTTTATCTGTGGGTGTCAGGTTGTGGCGTATCGGGTGTAGGCCCAATCTCGGCAAACCATCCACGAGCACAGGCTCTGAATGCTGGCATTGCAAAACTCCTGTCCCTTGAAATGCTGTCATTCAGGCTGGTGGAGACTGACAGTTTACGGAACTTAATGGCATTGGCAGTCCCACAATACAATGTGCCAAGCTGATTTTATTTCAGCAGGCAAGCCGTCCCTGGTCTGCAAAAGCATGTTGTTGAGGTTAAAATTAAACATGCGCTACTAAACTCCGTCAGTAGCAATGTCCACCTGACCACCGCTGCGTGGACCAGTACCCATGGCCAGGGACGATACCTTTCCCTTACTGGCCATTGGGTCAATGTTGTGGAGCCGGGTACAGATCTTGCGAGTGGCGCTGTACGTGTTCAGGCAACTACAAGGATTGCGGGAATCAAGTCTGTACACATTGACTCCTCCTTCTCCATTTCCTCAGAAACATCGTTGCAGGAGCCAGTCACGGTCTACCTCCACATGGACCCGTGAACGCTTAATAAGAATCTTTAGTTAAATAGCGCCAACAGATTACGCAGCGCTTTACAGTTTAACAGTTTCAGAACACAAGTCATAAGTAACAACGTTACCAATACAATAATGAAAGCAATATAATCCGCACATGCTCGTGAGAGCTTACAATTTACAAATATGTGGGGGAGATACAAAGTACAGGTGTTTATATACAATGGTGTATTTAGAATGATGGCCCAGCCATTTTGAGGGAGTGAGGGATGGATGGAGATAGTGAATGGGCTACACACACACACTTACACATAGAATGACTTTGATTAGTGAATGTGATAGGCCGCTATGAAGAAATGTGTTTTGAGTGAGCGCCCGAAAACATGCAAATTGTGGATAGTTCTAATTTCTTGGGGTACAGCATTCCACAGTATTGGCGCAGCGCGGGAGAAGTCTTGGATTCGGGAGAGATGTTCTTTAGGTGTAGGTGGCAATAGCGGGCAACAGATTGTATATGGGAGGTGAAGGAGAGATTGGTGTCAAACATAACACCCAGACAGCGAGCCTGTTGACCGATATGAGCACAGACGTGGCCAAACGTCAACAGGCCGTCCTGAAATTAATTTCCATGGGGAATCAAAGCCACACAGCGCTGGAGCTCTGGAATGCCATAAAGCAAGAGAGCGACATGTGTATTTTGCCAGCGAATCTCCAGCCAGGCTTGGTAGTGTGTGACAATGGCCGAAATCTGGTGGCAGGTCTGGGCCTAGGCAACGTCACTCACATACCATGTCTGGCACATGTGCTAAACTTGGTCGTCCAGAGTTTTTTGAGGGACTATCCGGATCTTGATGCACTGCTGCACAAGGTCCGCCTACAGTGCGCTAACTTGCGACATTCCACCATGGCCAGATCGCGCATTGCAGCTCTGCAACGCAGATTTTGCCTTCCTGAACATCGCATCATATGTGACGTACCCACCAGGTGGAATTCCACGTTACATATGTTGGAGCGGTTGTGTGAGCAGCAGCCAGCAGTAATGGAGTATCAGCTGCATCAGTTGCAATCAACTCGCAATTTGCGCCGTTCACTTCACCACTACTGAGTGGGCCTCTATAATAATAATCTTTATTTATATAGCGCCAACAGATTCCGCAGCGCTGTACAGTTTAACAGTTTCATAACACAAGTCATAAGTGACAACGTTAACAATACAATAATTAAAGCAATATAAGCCGCCCCTGCTCGTGAGACCTTACAATCTACAATGAGGAGGGGGAGCTACAAAGTACAGTTGTTTATATACAATGGTTTATTTACAATGATGGTCCAGCCATTTTCAGGGAGTGAGGGATGGATGGAGATAGTGAATGGGCTACACACACACACAGTTACACGTAGAATGACTTTGATTAGTGAATGTGATAGGCCGCTCTGAACAAATGTGTTTTGAGTGTGGAAGTAGGGCTGTTAATGGGGATGTTGAAGTCTCCAAGGATAAGGGTTGGTACTTTTGAGGACATGAAAGTGCGGCAACCAGGCAGAGAAGTGGTCAAGGAACTGTGTGGGCGAGCCTGGGGTCCGATATATTACCGCTACTCTAAGGGAGAGGGGACGAAAGAGCCTGATGGTGTGGACCTAATAATTTGCAAAATCTTAATATAAAATTTACATGTTACATATTTACATCTAGTATAAAACATTTAACCATTAAGCCTACTTACAGAACAAGGAAGTGTAAAAAAACTTGTGCTTAAAAAAAAAAGTGCAAATAAAATGTGAGAAGGGCAGTGTAACAAATAATTTAGGAAAAAGATAAACTAACATCAAGTGCTGTGTGCTGTGTAAGAGCCAGACACATTAACATGAAATCAGTCTGGAATAGCGGTGATTTTCTCCCCATAACCCGAGTAACATTCTGGGGAGAGGGGTGTAGAGTCAACGATCAGCAACTAGCTACGGTAGATCAAATACCTGAAAAAAAAAAAAAAGTTATTTAACATTCATAAGATACATTTTATTTTATCAAAAAAAAAAAAAATATTTAACATTCATAAGATACATTGTATTTAAAAAAAAAAAGAAAAATTTATTTAACATTCCTAAGATAAATTTTTTTTAAAACATAAAAACTATAATACACAGCAGGATCTTTAGTAAAAACCAGACTTACGACTGTAACCTCTTAATCCTTGCAAGCTTCAACACAACGTTGACAAGGTACACAGCAGGGGTGGTCGGTCTCCTAGACAACGAGCAAACTCCTTCATGTTGAGAGAGGCCACCATCTCCTTAGCTTTCTGGTACTTTTCTGTGGGAATGAGCTTGTCTCCAACCAGCCAGGAATATCCATTGAATGGCACACCATGGTTTGGTATTAGCACCCAGTACCAAAAGTGAAGCCAACCACAGTTCCCATTTCTCATGAACTTTATTTGATATACTGGCTGGCCAAACATTAGTTTCTCACAAAGGAGCTGAAGACCCTGAGTGGCAGTAGGTGCAAGTCTCTCCAGCATGACCTGTTTGTTAGATATTTGCCGTCTACACCTAAAGAACATCTCTAGAATCCGCCCTTTTCTCACCATGGAAACAACAAAAACCCTCACTGTAGCATTGATCCACTCCCGCCTGGACTACTGCAATGCTCTATTACTTGGCCTCCCCATTACTCGACTATCCCCTCTCCAGTCCATCCTTAATGCAGCAGCCAGGGTCATCCATCTGGCTAATCGGTACTCGGACGCGTCCGCTCTTCGCCAGTCCTTACACTGGCTGCCCATTCATTATAGGATCCAATTCAAAGTACTGGTTCTCACCCACAAAGCTCTCCACAGTGCAGCACCCCCCTACATCTCCTCCCTCATTTCTATCTATCGGCCTAACCGACTGCTGCGCTCTGCAAATGACTTTCGACTAACCTCTGCAGTAATCCGTACCTCTCACTCCCGACTCCAAGACTTCTCCCGCGCTGCGCAAATCCTCTGGAATGCTCTACCACAAGAAATTAGGACTATCCACAATTTGCCTGGTTTCAGGCGCTCCCTCAAAACACATTTGTTCAGAGTGGCCTATCACATTCAGTAACCAAAGTCGTTCTATGGTCCATCCATGCCTCACTCCCTCAAGATGGCTGGACCATCATTGGAAATGCACCATTATATATACACACCTGTACTTTGTATCTCCCCCACCTCATTGTAGATTGTAAGCTCTCACGAGCAGGGTCGGCTTATTTTGCTTTAATTATTGTATTGTTAACGTTGTTACCTATGACTTGTGTTTTGAAACTGTTAAAGTGTAAAGCGCTGCGGAATATGTTGGCGCTATATAAATAAAGATTATTATTATTATTATATCAGAGGGAGAAGAGGATTGGGCCTTGACAAGGTGCCCGATTGCATCTTAAGTCTTATTGAATGTTGGAGCCAGTCCACCGTATAAAAGCAGCCATAGAGTGTCCGGGTACCTGCTTGGATTTCGATCAAAATGAAGACTACTTTGATGTACATGTACACCAATTCGAGAAAAATGACAAGGATGAGGCAGTAAGACACGCTCAGCAGAGTACAAGCAGCATTGCTTGAAGAAGTAACTTGAGCGTGATCAAAATTGAATAAATTAAAATCTCAGACTACAGTGAACACAACTCTTAGCTGTGAAAGGGCTTTTTGTGTCCTTCTACAGTGTTTTCAACCAATGTATTGGATACGGATGGAAGCACGTCACACTATAATTTCAATTGAATGGAGCAGCAAGAATTACACTAAAGAAAAAAAAAAAAAAAGAGTGTGAGAGTGACATGTGCAGATGCCTACATACAGCGTTGTATGCCGAGCAAACTGCAGCGCGTCACCTGCACTCACACACACACCTTGCAGAGCTGTGAAAAAAACACTGCAAGGCAAAAGGAAGATGTACACAGCGGTTGGTAAAGTAGCCTGCCTAAAGCACAGTACACAAAATCGCAATCTCTAACTGTCCCTCAGAGTCAGCAGAGCAGCGTTCTGTCCCAAACTGAATTAACAGCACAGTGACGCTAAAATGGCGGCTTTATCCGACAACAATACCTTCCTTGTGTCACGGTTAGGGTAGCGTGTGTCTATTATATGAGTGTCTGTAAAATGTAACGTTACGCAGACTTATTCTGCCCTTGGGACGCAAAAATAAGACAGCAGTAATCATTTACTGTATAAAACTCCACCTATGCGCAACAAAACAAGCACGTTCCCTCTTACGGTTC
Source organism: Oophaga sylvatica (assembly GCA_033576555.1). Taxonomy (NCBI): domain Eukaryota; kingdom Metazoa; phylum Chordata; class Amphibia; order Anura; family Dendrobatidae; genus Oophaga; species Oophaga sylvatica. The sequence continues at coordinate 162,309,924 of JARQOD010000007.1, read as the reverse complement.
CTGCGCTGACATGTGAGTAGGGAGTTTGGAGACATTCCTGAATTTATCCCAGGTATCCAAGCATATCAGGCCGATAGGAGAGCATTAAAACCACCCACGGTGGTGACTTAAATATGGTGAATCGAACCAGTGAAGAACTGTAGGTCGATGCGAATGAATGTGCGATCACATGACACACGTTTATAATAACCCTTGCTAGACACGAGTAACTTTGTAGACATTTGGACACACCTGAACCCAGATGGCAGTGAATATTCATTCTATTCGGCGCCACATGACTCTTGGTCCAGAATAGATTATATATTGCTAGCACAGGAGCTATTAAGGGGAGTGGAAGAGGCAGATGTGCACAGCGTAGCTATATATGACCACGCGCCCGTATCAGTGACCCTGCCAGATATGGTGCAGATGGGGCCAAACCAAACTTGGCGCTTCCCGACCTATTTGTTAATGGATGAGAAGTTTCGACATCATGTGAAGCAATGGTGTTTTTAATATGTAAGGGATAATGGAGATACTAGGGATAGGCCGGAACTTTTATGGGCAGCAGGGAAGGGAGTAATGCGCGGGAAACTAATAGGTTATCAGACAACGCTAAAAAAGAAGATGGCGACAAACTACTCGCAGGCTAGCAGGATATTACGCGATAGGTACACGGCAAACAAGACAAGTTCATCAACACAGGTTAAAAATAGATGTAAGCAGGCTAAGGTTGACTTACACGTATGGGTATATCGACAAGAGAGAAGCAGTAATATCAATTATAGAGCCGATGTATATCGTTATGGTAGCAAATGAGGGAGACTATTAGCACGACTAGCGAAAGGAAATCACATTCGTCATCAACATATTACAGCGTTAACGAATAAACATGGGATCATGAACACAGACCCTCGAACCATAAACACCATTCTACAAGAATACTACTCAGACTTATATAAGGTGGAACATACGGATAGTGAGGAGGGTAACACCTTTGTAGATGGAATATGGTTACCATCCATCACAAACTATCAGCTTCTCCTTTTAAAAAAACAAATTGAGGTGACGGAAGTGACAGCGGCGATAAGTTACTTTAAATACGGGAAAGCTCCAGGATCTGACGGGTTTACAGCCAAATTATTAAAATTATTGAGTGAGGATATCCCATCCACATTGGTACGCACCTTCAATCATATATTGGAGACAGGAGGGTTGCCCAGCCATTCAAACATGTCACACATGAAGTTGCTACTAAAACCAAACAAACATTCACATCTGCCTGGATCCTATCGTACATTCTCACTCATTGACCATTATATCAAGATTTTGTCCAGGATCATGGCAGATCTTTTGAGTAGCATTGTTCCTACGCTGATAGGGCGATCACAAGTGGCCTTTGTTAGCTACTTTGTTGGCTACTATCAGTCTCACTATGCATAACACATGTGTGCAGTGGGCAGTATTACCTTTGCCTTCGGTGGAGTAGGAAAACCCCTCTCCTATCGAAGTGTTAGTTGGGGAGATGGAAGATTTGACACCGGGACCTGAATTGTAATACTTAAATGTGACAGGTGACAAATTTGTTAAGGCGCAACTCCGCGGCCCCTACGTTGAGTCTAGCCCGTGAAAATTTACTGGTTGTCAATGGGGAACCCCAACACCCCGGGGCAGCTACAGTATTTAAACAATTAGAGCTGAACCAAGATTTGCTGTATCAGGTTTATAAAATACATGTTGAAATTTTTTAGCAATTGCTGCTACCGCAGTCATATCGGAGGTTGGTAATGGACTTAGCGCATGCGCATGTACTAGGGTGACATTTGTGCCAAAAGAAAACCCTACACAGAATTATACAACGGTTTTACTGGCTGGGGGTCTATCAAGAAGTTAAACGGTATTGTAACTCTTGTCGCATGCGCCAGATACACAGTCCTCAGCCTCATTTAGTGAGTCCCTTGGTGCCATTAAAAATTTTAGAGGTCCAGTTTGAGAGAATACCCATGGATCTGGTGGAGCCGGTTAATAAATCAGCAAGGGGTCATCAACAGGGGCAATAAAAGGGGCACTGTGTGGGTCACCAGTTTTGAGCACACCCGAGTTCAAAAGAGAATTCATTGTCCAGACTGATGCGTCAGAGGTAGGTCTGGGTGCCGTGTTGTCTCAGGACTGGAGCTTAACGGGGAGGAGCATCCCATTAGTTTCCTGAGTCGAAAACTTACTCCATCAAAAAACAGAGACAGCATTGTAGAGAGAGAGTGCCTGGCGATAAAGTGGGCACTGGAGTCGTTGCGCTACTATTTGTTGGGGATAACTTTTTGTTTTGTAAATGATCATTCCCCTGTGACTGGCGGTGTTGTAGCCCAGGGAGTAGAGTTCAGGTGGTAGAAAGATGAACATAACAGGAGACTTGGAAAACGTTGGCAAACAGTTATTTAATCTGAAAACGGACAGGCAAATTCAGGTGAGATCCATGCCTTGTTCATTTTCAGAAAAATAAGCCGGTCTACATTGTCTGAGGATAGTCGCATGCGACGGTCTGTTAGTACACCACCTGCAGCACTAAAGACGCGCTCAGATAATACACTGGCAACAGGGCAAGCCAGCACCTCCAAAGCATACCACACATCAAATACAAATATAACAGTAATAATAATATTATTAATAAAAATGAAATTGCACACACAGTACACAGACACAGCTCATATGTGTGTATGAGAGAGTGTTTCTGTGTGTAGTTCATGCCTCTAGCCTAGAAGATCAGTCTTGCTAAAATCTTTAACACTGACCCCTGTTCTGTTCTTAAAATGGTGGATGCTGAACTGCTTCTCAGCCCCCTCATACACAATCATTATGTGGCACTGCTGGGCTCAGTCAGAGGCATCAGATTGAACTAGGCTGTCCTGAGTCATTCTCAATAGAACATTTTGTTCAGCAGTTCATCTAGTTCATTTAGTTCAGAGGTCACATGATGCATTTCCTATCAGCTCCTCACAGGATAGGGTGGAGAAAAACTGAACTAAATGAACTAATCTTTTGAACTAATCTTTTCAGTGAACTAGTTCATGGTGAACTAATCACCAAAATTAACTAGATTTCCCATCACTATGGTGTACACCTTGGTGGCGCTGTCACAAAACTTCGTCACATTTGTAACATACAGCTCTTGCCCTGTGCAGAGGCGCTGCTTGTGCTCTCTCTTGTTGCAGAGGTGTCTACAATGCCTCGACGCACAGAGCTGCTTTGTAAAGCAGTAGCAGCAGCAGCGCTCTCGGCTGGAATGGAGAACATTATGGATTTCAACAGTGTGTCTTGGTCCTCCAGCATTTTACGGTCCCGGTTCAACGGTGTGATGAGGCTTTGTAAGTTGTCCCAGTAGCGAGGGTCTAGGAGGGTGTACACCCAATAATCTGACGTGGTGAGAATGTGGCCGATGCAGCGGTCGTTTCTCAGGCAGTGCAGCATGAAATCAACCATGTGCTGCAGACTCACAAATGGCCAACAAACGCTGTCCTCTGGAAGAGCGTCACACTAATAGATTTTTGTAAATTTAAAATAGAATAAAGCAGCAGCAATTTTTGAAAAATTACAAGGATGAGCCAGTGACAGACACTCAGCAGAGTACACGCTGCGGTGGTTGAAGTAAGTGGAGCGGGATCTACACTCCTACAAAAAAATTAAACCTCAGACTACAGTGAACACTGAAACACAACTGTTCACTTGCTGTGAAAGGCCTTTTTGTGGACTTCTATTATGTTTGCAAGCAATGTATTGTACTTTGATGGAAGAGCGTCACACTAATAGATTTTTGTAAATTTAAAATAGAAGAAAGCAGCAGCAATTTTTGAAAAATTACAAGGATGAGCCAGTGACAGACACTCAGCAGAGTACACGCTGCGGTGGTTGAAGTGGAGCGGGATCTACACTCCTACAAAAAAATTAAACCTCAGACTACAGTGAACACTGAAACACAACTGTTCACTTGCTGTGAAAGGCCTTTTTGTGGACTTCTATTAAGTTTGCAAGCAATGTATTGTATTTTGATGGAAGAGCGTCACACTAATAGATTTTTGTAACTTTAAAATAGAATAAAGCAGCAGCAATTTTTGAAAAATTACAAGGATGAGCCAGTGACAGACACTCAGCAGAGTACACGCTGCGGTGGTTGAAGTAAGTGGAGCGGAATCTACACTCCTACAAAAAAATGAAACCTCAGACTACAGTGAACACTGAAACACAACTGTTCACTTGCTGTGAAAGGCCTTTTTGTGGACTTCTATTATGTTTGCAAGCAATGTATTGTATTTTGATGGAAGAGCGTCACACTAATAGATTTTTGTAAATTTAAAATAGAATAAAGCAGCAGCAATTTTTGAAAAATTACAAGGATGAGCCAGTGACAGACACTCAGCAGAGTACACGCTGCGGTGGTTGAAGTGGAGCGGGATCTACACTCCTACAAAAAAATGAAACCTCAGACTACAGTGAACACTGAAACACAACTGTTCACTTGCTGTGAAAGGCCTTTTTGTGGACTTCTATTATGTTTGCAAGCAATGTATTGTATTTTGATGGAAGAGCGTCACACTAATAGATTTTTGTAAATTTAAAATAGAAGAAAGCAGCAGCAATTTTTGAAAAATTACAAGGATGAGCCAGTGACAGACACTCAGCAGAGTACACGCTGCGGTGGTTGAAGTGGAGCGGGATCTACACTCCTACAAAAAAATTAAACCTCAGACTACAGTGAACACTGAAACACAACTGTTCACTTGCTGTGAAAGGCCTTTTTGTGGACTTCTATTATGTTTGCAAGCAATGTATTGTATTTTGATGGAAGAGCGTCACACTAATAGATTTTTGTAAATTTAAAATAGAAGAAAGCAGCAGCAATTTTTGAAAAATTACAAGGATGAGCCAGTGACAGACACTCAGCAGAGTACACGCTGCGGTGGTTGAAGTGGAGCGGGATCTACACTCCTACAAAAAAATGAAACCTCAGACTACAGTGAACACTGAAACACAACTGTTCACTTGCTGTGAAAGGCCTTTTTGTGGACTTCTATTATGTTTGCAAGCAATGTATTGTATTTTGATGGAAGAGCGTCACACTAATAGATTTTTGTAAATTTAAAATAGAAGAAAGCAGCAGCAATTTTTGAAAAATTACAAGGATGAGCCAGTGACAGACGCTCAGCAGAGTACACGCAGCATTAGTTGAAGTAACTGGAGCGTGATCTGCACTCAAAAAAATAAAAAAAATCACAGACTGCAGTGAACACTGAAACACAACTGTTCACTTGCTGTGAAAGGCTCCTTTGTGGACTTCTATAGTGTTTGCAACCAAGGTATTGTATACGGATGGAAGCACGTCACACTATTATTTCAATTGCATGGAGCAGCAAGAATTACACTGAAGAAAAAAAAAAGAGTCTGTCAGTGACACGTGCAGATGCCTACAGACAGCGTTGCATACAGAGCAAACTGCAGCGTCACCTGCACTCACACACACCTTGCAGAGCTGTTAAAACAACACTGCAGGCAAAAGGAAGCTTTATACAGCCGGTGGTAAACTAGCCTGCCTAAAGCACAGTACACTAAATCGCAATCTCTAACTGTCCCTCAGAGTCAGCAGAGCAGCGTTCTTTCCCTAACTGAGTTCACAGCACAGTGACGCTAAAATGGCGGCGGCGCCTTTTATAGTGCATTCTGACATCATTTCAGCATCCAATCACAGCCATGCCATTAGTTAACATGACCGCAGCAGTACAGGATGTGCCCACACTTCTTAGGATTCCTCATTGGCTGACTAAAATCACATTGTCTCTCAAAGAATTATGGGAACTTCCGATTCCGGTATACGATATATGGAAAATATCGGAACTAAGTATCGGAATTCCGATACAGCGAATATCGGCCGATACCCGATACTTGCGGTATCGGAATGCTCAACACTACTTACTAGATTTCTTTGTTTTTGGAGCGTCCAGCGGCGCCATCTTGCTACACGCTTCTAGTGGTGTCCGGGGATAAAAACTTTTCCGGGACCCGCTTCTGTTAATAAATCTCTCCAGAAAAATATTTAGAGTTGAGAGTCCTCAGTGGTTGATACCTTTTAATGGCTAACTGAAAAGATGGTAAATCTCTCCATACACCGATGGAGATGCCTGGCGAGTCTCACTGACAGGTAATCAGCCTGTCGCAAGGTTGAATAGGTCCCAGGAATCTCACTGAAAGAAGCTGGGTTATGGAGCTCTCTCACACACTCCCTTTCATGTACACGCTGGAACCGGAAGTCCGGCCCTTTGGTTTTAAAGTATCTAATTGAAAAATCCAAAGGGTCTCCTCTCTTGACATCTGTTTAATAAAATCACCCTTTCGCCAATCTCTTATGACTTTTTTTATTCCCATAACTTTGATGCCTTTAAGTGATCCCTTATGGGCTAATTTAAAATGCCTGGATAAGGGATGGTTATCAAATTTATTTCTAATGTTGCGGAGATGTTCTCCAATTCGCTTACATAGAGGGCATTTTGTCTGGCCTACATATGTTTTATGACATGGACATTCAATTGTGTATATAACACCAGTAGAGGAACAACTAATAAAATCCCTAATGGGGAACTCTGTTCCATTTTAGGCCTCAACCAGTTTTTGTCTACTGAGTTTCAATGTTTTACACATTCTACAATTTTTGCAAGGGTGAAAGCCCATTATTGATCTTTTGAAAGGGTCAGTATGTCCCTTGTTAAAATTCAATTGTTTGACATTGCGTACCATTGGTGCAATAATATTTCCGATATTCCTTGCTTTTCTAAAAATAAATTCCGGATGTTCTGCAATTTTATCACCAATTATTTTGTCCTCCTTCAAAAGTTCCCAGTGTTTCTTTATTATTACCCGTTTAAAAAGGTACACGTTGGAATTGTATTGGGTAATAAAGGGGACCGAGACGATATCAGAGATTCTTGAATCTTCCATTGATTTGTGATTAATATCCTGGAGCAAAGTTTCTCTAGGGATATCTTTAACGTTATCCTTAGTATCTATTAAATGGTTGTAGTCATAACGTTTATTGTAACATTTTTTTATCAGTGTATCTGCTTCTTTACCATAATCTGCTGTGCTAGAGCAGTTTCTATGTAGTCTTAGAAATTGACTCCTTGGAACGTTTAGGAGTCATCTGGGTAGGTGACAACTATTCATAGCTATATAGCTATTTGAATCTATTGGCTTCATATATGTCTTAATCTGAATGGTTCCCTGTTTGATGGAGATATCTAAATCTAAAAAATGTATATTTTCCCAGCTAGTAGTGGCATTAAAATAAAGATAAAACTCATTTTTATTAATATCATTTAAAAGATCAATACAGGGCTTTCACCCTTGCAAAAATTGTAAAATGTGTAAAACATTGAAACTCAGTAGACAAAAACTGGTTAAGGCCCATAATGGAACAGAGTTCCCCATTAGGGATTTTATTAGTTGTTCCTCTACTGGTGTTATATACACAATTGAATGTCCATGTCATAAAACATATGTAGGCCGGACAAAACGCCCTCTATGTAAGCGAATTGGAGAACATCTCCGCAACATTAGAAATAAATTTGACAACCATCCCTTATCCAGGCATTTTAAATTAGCCCATAAGGGATCACTTAAAGGCATCAAAGTTATGGGAATAAAAAAAGTCATAAGAGATTGGCGAAAGGGTGATTTTATTAAACAGATGTCAAGAGAGGGAGACCCGTTGGATTTTTCAATTAGATACTTTAAAACCAAAGGGCCTCAATAACGAAATCGAACTCTTTGCTTTTGAATGATTTTACTATCGCAACCAGACTGCTTCACCACCGGATACTAAGAGTTAATTTTGTGCATCTGAGCAACTCTATTATTGGCCCTGATTGACTGACTAATTGATGGACGATACAAATAGATGAGCCTGTGCCAGAAGAGCCATCCCTGAGGAAGGAATCCGTTTGATTCTGAAACGCGTAGGACCGGCTCTTCTTGCACACTGTATCCTGCATTTTTTTCCGGATCTTCTCTGGGGCACCACGTGACTTATCCGAGTCACGTGACCCGAACTCACGAGCTCCACCGACGTCAGCCGCGGCATCTGCCGCGCCTCCACTTCCAGCTCTTCACATTCGGGTCCTGCGAGAGCGTGCCTCCGGCCGGGGCAGCTCTCTGTTACCCATTTGTTTGCAGCGAGGAGTTCCACCTTCGGATCCCCAAAGATTCGGCTTGATCCCCCTTTTTTCAGATAAGTACTGTCATTCTTTTTCATCCTGCTCTTACCTACTGGACGTGCATTATTGTTCTGGCTGGCTCTCTCTCCCCTTTCTTTCTCCGGCGGTGTTTCTCACACCACAGCAGCAGCGCTCACAACATAGAAGAGCTCACGTTACACAAGAGTTGTCTCCAACGCCTGCATAGCAATACGTTCTTTGGGACTACTACGTAGCTAGAGGATACCTGCATATTATTTGCTGCACCTTTTTATTTATTATCAGCTCCACCACCTAATATATCTTACATACATTTTTTCTTATTATGTACACTTTCTCAGCAAGCATCACGTGCATAATTATGCTATAGTCCTTATAGACGTCATTTTGATTATACGTAATATATCCCCACATAAGTCTCCTACCGGTGAGGCTTTGCACATGTTCTTGGGTTATACTTATGTGGTTTCTATGTGATATGCCCTTCATGTTTTTCATGTTCTATTGTATGTATAGGCATTCAGTAGGCCTATTTCTTTAAAGTCCTTCCTTGTTTTTTAGCTCCTTGACCAATTTTTGAAAAAGGCGCACTCTTTCCTGGCACTGGTTTCCTGCATCTCCACTTCCAAAGCAGCATTTATACTTCTGTACCGCATGGAGTTCCTTTATGGTATTTACAGGTACATTTTCTATCAGTTTTGTTGATATACTATAATCACAGCGTGAGTATTAATTTCTCTTTTTGTTATTATTATTACCCCTTCTATGTGGTGGAAGGCATACAAATACTTGCAGCTGATTAAGTATATGTGCACTGGTGCCGCTACTCATTTTTTACCTTTTATTATCAGGAGTAATTGCTTTATGAAGATGGGGATGTACAGGGAATTGGGGGTTTCTATGTAGTCTGCAGTTTTGTGTATCTATTGAATTTATGTATTCTGTGTGTATTACTGTACCGCGCTTCCTGGCTGTAAATGTTCACAATCCTCACAATAGCTGCTGCACAACAGTAAAAAGAATACTGGGTCACAGATGTAAGTACTTGTGGAAAGAGGCTAGGGACCCCTTTTGGCTTTGTATATTCTGAATGCAGGGCATTTTTTCTGTTGTGTGATGTTAACAGAGCATGATAACACGTCAGGAGTAGTCTGCCAGTACACTGTATTTTTTGGACTAAAAAACACATCTTACCATAAAATGCACCCAGGTTTAGAAAGCAGAAAATGGGGAAAAACATTTTTACAATTAATTAAAATGTCTCTGGTGGTGTAAAGTGGAGGTGTCATTATGAGTAATTTTAATGCACTAGGGTAGAATAGGGAATTAATAAATCTATTGTTAGTGTTTCTTTGCAGTGCGTATTATACACACACAGCTCTGCTACATATGCACATATACATGCACACGTAGCTCTGTTACATATGCATATATACATGCACACATAGCTCTGCTACATATGCATATATACATGCACACATAGCTCTGCTACATATGCATATATACATGCACACATAGCTCTACTACTTATACACACAGCTCTGCAACATATGCACATATACCTGCACACATAGCTCTGCTACATATGTGTGTAGCCCTGGTGGTAGGCACACGCAGTACCCTGGAGAGTGTGTGGCGAGACAGCAGTTTAATGCTAAATATTCATTCACTCGACATATACTAGACACACCCTTAGGGTAGTGGAGTATACTCTTGAGGGAGTGGTCAAGGTATGTGTTTAGAGTGATGAGTCTAGTTCCTGTCTTCGGACAGTGAGGACGTGTGGAGTGAGTGTCTAGACTTCTGTGAGAGAAGACGTTTGGAGGGAGGAAGGAGTCTAGCCTGCTTTATCACTAGTTCATATCGTGGAGTCTGGTATAGGTGTTTGGAATACACCTTAGTCTAGTCAGAGCTGTATCACCTCATCAGCATACACTGAAAGAAAGAAGAAGTTTTAGTACAGAAAGTCTTCAGCATCCCTGTCTAAAGGACGGTATCAGGTTCAGAGACGTGCTCCTGCCTGTGATAACTGAGCATCTGTGGCTAACTTCGTAGAAAGGAAAAGAAAGAAGTGACTGCTCGACCCTTGGCTAGTTTGAGTGCTTATGTTACCAGCGTGGACAAGGCGAAAGGCAAGTGGATTTATAGGATTAGTGCTTACGGATTGGAGAAGTCCAGCACATTGCTACCGGTCACTGGGGACCGAAGGGTCACTGTTGTTTCAAGCACAGTGATAAGAAAACCAGGAATCTACCGGACCCTAGGTCGCGGCAGACAAGCCCCTTATAGTCAGTACGTAACTGGGGTCAGGGGGAGTGAAGACTTTGGAGTTCTGCAGGACAAAATAAGAATTCAGCTCCTTCACAGGAAGGCCCCTAACACTAAGCTGACTGGGCAGGTACAGCTAAAGATTAGCTGGAGATTTGAGGGAACTACGCTTCAGGCTGGTTGTACTCGTTTTATTGGAGTTAAAGGAGGCCCCTAACTTGTCCAGCTGCTGTCTCAAGATACACTCTCCTTGGATCAGCCTCCCTGGGACCTGCCTTAACAACTTGCAAGTAAAGGTATGGAAAGACGCTGACCGTGTGAGACTGTGTTCTTTATCCGCACCCGACTTCACAAATCCCATAGACTTTGAGGGACCAGTCCCACCTGTAGGGGACCCGACATCTAGCTGCCTCACCATCCCCTCAGAGATCTACAGCAGCGCTGGTACTAATTACCAGAATACTACAGGTGGCGTCACGAACTGTACATAAATCAATCCCCTGTAAATATTCCCCCAACATACGCCAGACCGCCCGGGCCACAGACCGAGCCACAGCTACCTGTGACAAACCCCATAGACTTCCATGGGCTCGGCTCTGAGTACCCCATTGCCCTGGTAACCCACAATTGTGGTGGCGGGTCGACACAACTTGGCGTCACGAACAGGATGCGAAACTCACAGAATTGCGAGCCCTGTGTGCCTAAGGAATTGTTTTGGTGAAAAAGGACTGTTTGCACTTTTGGCGCCAAAATCGCCATTTTTGTCGCCATATTCGCGCCCTCAGGCGCTGGAGAAGAAGGTGGGCGTACCTTCGTGGGCGTCTACCCCCCTGTGGCGCGAAGAAAATGCCGGCCTTCTCAAAGTGCTATTACAATATGCGATCCTGCCCTACAGCAAAGGAGGTCCGCCTCCTCTTCACCTTCCCTGCGAGGAGGAGGAGACGCAAATCCCACCTCCACGGAAGAGACCGGATGTCTCCGGAGAAAGGAAGAAGAATCTTCTGGAACATGATGGAGGCAGGACGTGTGCAGCCGAGCTGGGAAGCGGAGGAAGGCAGGCCCCGTGCCCCAGCCAAGCTGCCACCATCACAGGAGTCTTCTGTGATCCTGCACCTGCAACAGGCGTTGCTAGAGATAAGAGAAGAAAATGCACGCCTGAAGAAGATGGTCCAGCACCAAACTGGACTGGAGGAGATTGAGAGACGCCGGCGTACCCTGGAACAGCGGAGGCTGTGGGACACGGTGATCTCTCCCCTCAACGACCCCCACGATTCCAGATACCGAAGAGTCTGCTGCCCAAGGCGAAGGAGCAACCGGAGGCTGCCCCCGAAAGTACCGATCCCGATCCCACCGGTGAAGCGGTGGAAGCGAAGGAGGTTGAGGAGGTACAGCCAATCCCGGAACGCCCGCCCGGCCAAGAGGCCGCAGCAGATTATCGGTCCCCGGCAGGGACACCGGAGGGGTCCTGTCCGTCACTACCAGATGTGGACTGGGACGAAATGGCGCGCCTGGATGACGTCGCCTACACCGCCCAGTGGGAACAAGAATGGCAGAGTCGTGAGGAGAAGAAGAGGCGTCAGCAGGAGGAAGAGCGGGAAACTCAGAGGAACCGTCAGCGACAATTTGCCGAGCTGATCGCGGACAAAGAGACCGTCCGGAGAGATAAAGGTACTCTGAGGGAACCGCGGCGGCAGGGGTGTGTGACTGAGTTCCAGCTCCGGAAGGGCTGGGGCTTTTATCCGTGAACCGGGCCTCTACCCAGCGGTCTTTGTCAGCAGGCGTGACGTAGAATCCCACCTGCCGCAAGGTCATCCCGGGAGGGACTTAGCAAACGGAGATATAGTCACCTATACGCGGCATTGGGGAATGAAGGGGTGGTATGCCCTGAATGTCACCATCGTCCGCGACCCCGTCCCAGACGCAGGTACCGTCACCATTACCGCAGCGTCCCCGTTTCCAGCTCAAGCAGCATCCGGCCGTGCCCCAGCATCGCCCCCTGCAAAGTCATCGCAACTAGCGACCCAGAGTTCATCACGACTTAAAGTCACCTCTTCATCGCAACATGCGACACAGTCTCGATCGCAATCCCTAACGCGGTCCATATCGTTAACAGTAATTGAGACGCAATCGGTGTCATGTGGAGAGAGTGTACCCGTTGCGCCCCTAGAGGTTCGCACCAGAACTGTGGCGACCCAGACCCTGATCGCAGCACATGATTTGCTGGTCCTGGGATCAAGGGCCCATTGCGTTGTTCCAGCCCCCGGGGTGGAAAATGTATTGGAAAAGTGTGATGAAAATGAATAAATAAGTAAAGAGTTGGTGAGATCCATATCGGGTCTACCATCAGTAATATAGTAAAAAGTTTGAAATGTTTGTAAAGTTTAGCACAATTTATATAGTAAATATATATACTGTAGAATGCCCGGCTGGGTAATTGGTAAATGATAAATGGTAAATAGTAACCAGAAAAAGTTTATGCACTTTGATATCATATAATATGTCTTGGTTTTACATTGGACTTGGAGGTTAAGGACTATGCTAACCCAGAACTTACTTGTAAATAGTTGCGCTTCGGTGCTTTCTCTTGGTTTTACATAAACCACTACAACTACCTCTGAAAACAAAACCCGTGTGGTGTGGCACTGAGTGAGGTCTGCAATTGGATGTCCTGCAGCCCACCCAGGACCCACGTTGAAGGTTTGGTGCGGGTCCTTCACAAGTATCTTGTATATTTATTGAATGCTATTTAATATTTGTATTTTCTATAATGTTTGCAACGTTCAAGATATTCTCACCTCCCGGATGGGAAGATGTTATTGTTCAATGTTTATTGCATAAACAAAATGTCTTTTGTATTTTACAGCCCGGGAGTGCTGTCGTTTACCATGGGGGAATGTGTAGCCCTGGTGGTAGGCACACGCAGTACCCTGGAGAGTGTGTGGCGAGACAGCAGTTTAATGCTAAATATTCATTCACTCGACATATACTAGACACACCCTTAGGGTAGTGGAGTATACTCTTGAGGGAGTGGTCAAGGTATGTGTTTAGAGTGATGAGTCTAGTTCCTGTCTTCGGACAGTGAGGACGTGTGGAGTGAGTGTCTAGACTTCTGTGAGAGAAGACGTTTGGAGGGAGGAAGGAGTCTAGCCTGCTTTATCACTAGTTCATATCGTGGAGTCTGGTATAGGTGTTTGGAATACACCTTAGTCTAGTCAGAGCTGTATCACCTCATCAGCATACACTGAAAGAAAGAAGAAGTTTTAGTACAGAAAGTCTTCAGCATCCCTGTCTAAAGGACGGTATCAGGTTCAGAGACGTGCTCCTGCCTGTGATAACTGAGCATCTGTGGCTAACTTCGTAGAAAGGAAAAGAAAGAAGTGACTGCTCGACCCTTGGCTAGTTTGAGTGCTTATGTTACCAGCGTGGACAAGGCGAAAGGCAAGTGGATTTATAGGATTAGTGCTTACGGATTGGAGAAGTCCAGCACATTGCTACCGGTCACTGGGGACCGAAGGGTCACTGTTGTTTCAAGCACAGTGATAAGAAAACCAGGAATCTACCGGACCCTAGGTCGCGGCAGACAAGCCCCTTATAGTCAGTACGTAACTGGGGTCAGGGGGAGTGAAGACTTTGGAGTTCTGCAGGACAAAATAAGAATTCAGCTCCTTCACAGGAAGGCCCCTAACACTAAGCTGACTGGGCAGGTACAGCTAAAGATTAGCTGGAGATTTGAGGGAACTACGCTTCAGGCTGGTTGTACTCGTTTTATTGGAGTTAAAGGAGGCCCCTAACTTGTCCAGCTGCTGTCTCAAGATACACTCTCCTTGGATCAGCCTCCCTGGGACCTGCCTTAACAACTTGCAAGTAAAGGTATGGAAAGACGCTGACCGTGTGAGACTGTGTTCTTTATCCGCACCCGACTTCACAAATCCCATAGACTTTGAGGGACCAGTCCCACCTGTAGGGGACCCGACATCTAGCTGCCTCACCATCCCCTCAGAGATCTACAGCAGCGCTGGTACTAATTACCAGAATACTACAGGTGGCGTCACGAACTGTACATAAATCAATCCCTGTAATATTTCCCCCAACATACGCCAGACCGCCCGGGCCACAGACCGAGCCACAGCTACCTGTGACAAACCCCATAGACTTCCATGGGCTCGGCTCTGAGTACCCCATTGCCCTGGTAACCCACAATTGTGGTGGCGGGTCGATACATATGCACATATACATGCACACACATCTCTGCTACATATGCACATATACAGACACATACTACATGTTACCACTTGCAGTTTATTCCAGGCACGTGACTGATCACATGAAAGATCCTGGAGCTAATTGGGTAGAAGCCCCTTCAGTTGCTCAGGACATGCAGCTCCCGGTATCTTTCTCTCCAATACCACCCCCATACGATACATTAGATTGTTGCAGTAGGAAAGAGAAACTTTGAGATTAGGAAGGACGCAGTGTTATCTATCGCATGAAGCTGGATTCGGACTGTAAGTCAGGCTCGCTTTTTACCAAGAGGTTTTCTTGTTAAAGTGTGCTTTACAGTTGGAAAAATACGATGTAAAGGTGTTACCTGTCATTTTAATCTTGCCTCTGATTTGGAGCCTTGATATAAATGCCTCCTGAAAGGACAGGAGGAATGAGTCTAGAAAAAAGTAGAAAAGAAGGGCGTTCCAGCTTCTGGTAGAATATCAAAACTTGTCTTTATTCCATCAGTTTTTTAAAGCGTCAAGGACAGGATGGTCAGCAAGCGACGTTTCGAACAGTTCTTTGTCAAGCTTGACAAAGAACTGTGTTCAAAACACGTCGCTTGCTGATGATCCTGTCCTTGACTTTTTTTAAAAAAATTTGATGGAATAAAGTCAAGTTTTGATATTTTACCTGAAGCTGGAACACCCTTCTTCTTTTCTGCATTGTTAACACGAGTGGTCGACTCATGTTTCCGTGCACGCTCGATCATCGTTTACTTCAGTAGTGAGCTGGCATTACCCTCTTTTCCTTGTTTGTCTATAAAAAAAAGCCCCATTGGCCAATGTGAAATCGCAGGATTATGAATGCACGTTACTTTTAGCACTAATGCTTCACAGCCATTTTAATAGTCATTTTTCAGATGAAATAAGGCCTTTTTTAACTTTTTTTTTTTTTCTCAGGGATTTCCACAGGACCAAATTCGGTTATGGCCCATGCAAGCTCGAAGTAATGGAACAAAAAGACCAGCAATGTTGGATTATAAAGCGGATTTGAGCTCATTTTTGCAAAACACCTTGGCAAATGGTCATGTTGGCATAAAAACATTCCTTAAATCCCTCCCCCCCTCCTTCTCTTTTCTTCCTTCCCCTTTTGGCACAACTCCTAATTTTGCTACGTTTATTCATGTTGTTTACCCTGTACACAATTTTGATTATGAAAACATATTCTGCCTAACCTACATAAACATTTTCTATACATGCTATTATCTATGTATCTCACATTACCAACATTGTTATATTTCTGATTAACTATTGTTAATGCAATATTGAACTTCCCATGTTACATTATGCAATATTTTTGCTATTGTTATTCCCTATTGTATTGCTACTGTACATCTACCTTCTGGTTTAAACATGTGTGGTTCTTTGATTTTAATTGGTTTTATTTTTCTCTAGTCTTCCTCCACCTTCATGTCCATGTGGCTGAATGTATGATCACGACCATGATTTTCTACTCATCCGATGTTACTATTCAAGTCGAATCAGCAAAATATTGACTACCATCGACTGCCTTTCAAGATTATGATGATCTTCATTTCTCATTATTTTTTATTTTTTATTTTTATTTCCAGTTTTTTGTATTGTTTATGCAGTTTGGTTGCTTTGATTTTTCATGTATAAAATATATGCTGTTACTTGCTGAACATTCCGATATATGCCAATTATATCTCTTTATCTCATCCTTCATATAACATGGAATAGCTTTTTGTTTCGATATTCTTACTCCTGCCATCCTTATACCATACTTACAGCCGGTACGCGCCCTCTTCTGCTGAGCGAACATGCCCGGCGGCCTTCAGCGTCTATTGTTGTCCTGGTGATTGGTCACGTGGTGTGACGTCACCGGGCACATGACGCTGACGCCGCTCGGCGTCCTCGGTCACCAGGACGATGGGCGCGTCATCAGAGGCTGCTCATGGCGCTCTAGGATGACGATCCTTATTTTGGATGTATTTTAATCTAAACCTGTTGGCAACAATGGAATCCTTAGCGGTAATTAGACATATTGATCCTGGTGGTTATATATATGCTAGCTATTGGCTATATGTTTCGTTTTTCTTCGGCTGAATTTTTCCCATTATTACACATCATGAATCAGATGTGCAGCCAATTCGTGATTGGTGGTTGGTTTATACCCCTCACTTCCCCTTTCCCATCACCCCTTGAAAAAGGCACTACAGCCGAAACGCGCGTCGGGGCGGACGCACCTGGTGTTTTGCTCTCTACTCAAACAGGTATATCGGTACTTTGAAATGATGTTTATTATAACTATCCATTTGTGATGCATTTCATGTTTGGGCAATAGTGATATCTCGGACCATTATTGTTGTCACTTGATTTCAATGGTTATTTATCGTCCCATGATATCACCACTATAGCACAATAATTCTTTTTATACAACCATCTGTGCTTATTAGCAATTTTTGGCCAGCATTTTATATATACAGATATGCAGTATTTGTGATTCATGACACTTTTCCCTTTATCTATATTACCTGGCCAATTTTCACCAGTGTATGTCCCTTCTTCCCACTAGTGTTTACTGGCATGAGTCTTTATCACTGTCCTGTCCTGCCCTTTTATTAAATGTGTATTAATAAAATATATATTTTTGTACCATACCTTGGGACTTATTGATTGTTTTTTTTCATTGTCTACCCCAATCTCCTGTAAAATACGTAAGTATGATGCACGATGGGGGAGATGTAATTCATTTTATGGATGTCATTTTGTAGTGCTACATCTAATTATTTCTCCCGCCCCCAATATAAACAGATGACCTACTGCCAGTTATGTGTGAGAGAGCTGGATTTCCGCAAGGAACTAACCTTATTCTCTATGAGGTAAAGCACTTGAAGTCTGGGGTTTTGTGCCTACCATTGGCAGCATTTACATGGAGTTTGTATATTGTCCCTGTTGCATTAGCTTATTTTCCCCCCTCCAGGCATAGATCTACTAATAGGTTAATTGCTCCGGCTTTGGTTGAGATGGGAAGTAATATTTTGAGCTCTTTTAGATAGGGAAAACGTGTAAGCAACAAAAGTATTGAAGGAAGCTGGCCGCTTTATATTCAGGCCCAATAACTAGATTAGTGGCTGATAGATTGTAAGAGTTGTTGAACGTAGTGATTGGCTGCAGTGGTCACAGGTGCTGTCAACATTACATCACTGATGCAAAGCATCAAGAGGCAATCCTGGAGCAAGTGTGGCTTAGTAACCGTCCTGTAAATTATTTTATATATTTAATGCCTTGCTTATCTAAAGTTTATCACAGAAAATCATTTTAAGTAATTCCCAATTTAGAATGTGACTGCCGAAATCTGCCCGTGCCGTGCTCGCTCCAACCTCTGTGGATTAACTACTTAACTCCATGTTCCGGCTCGCATTGTCCTAACTTCCACAACTTGATTGCGTGGCGTCAGTGGGTTGTGATGGCAATAGGAGTCTACTCACCGTCCCCGTGGCTGCCATCTCAGTCTTCCTTCATAGGAGTACATCATTTTTGCTTTTTATTACAGTTCAATATTATCGAAATACATATAACAAATGATTATATGAATGGCAAGTAAAAAAAACTTTTTTTTTATATATACACGACTTTAAATTGCTTCTCTTGCCTTTTAAAAATAATCATATATAGTTATTCTGATCTACCAAAATCTAAAATGAACTAGTCTGTACAGCAATTGCCATAAAGAGGAAACAATTGAAACCTCCAGAATTTCCAGTCGCCTCACCACCATAAAAATGCATTGAAAACCAATCAAAATGTCTGCACTCCAAGATGCCTCACCACGTAAAACAAGTCCTCACGCAGCTCTATGGACTGAATAAGAAGTTGAGACCGCGTTGGCACCATTGTCATCTGTGTTTCGTTTTACAAATATCCCATGCCTCCACCTTCCCCCCACCCAAATAATAAAAAAGCCACAAGTTTGAGCTTTGTTTTAGTTTGCAGCGCTTTTGTACTTCTCTGCTGTGAGAAGCTGCTAGTGAAACCGCTTGTTTCTTTAGGATGTTTTTGCTCTGTATTATTTTGTGATACATTTTTAATTGTTTGCAGGAAGTGAAACCGAATTTAACAGAACGTATTCAAGATTATGACGTGTCTCTTGACAAAGCACTTGATGAGCTTATGGATGGTGACATTATAGTATTCCAGAAGTGAGTACATTTTGAACTTTTATAGCCTTCTGTGCTCTTTCACTTTGTTTGGTATTATGTGCATTTTTTTTTAACTATTAGTTTGGTACTTTGATTAACCCTCTATGGCATGACCTAAAATGTCAGTTCCTTTAAATATGGCCGTATCATCTGTTCACTAATGAAAATCATTTCATTTTGTACAACTTGTTCATAAACATAACTTGCTCTACTGAAAATGAGCTTGTTACAGCCTCTATTACAGCGGTAATTTATTTTGCCGGGGAGCCCCTGATTGGTCAGCCATATGATGTGTCTATGGCCTTCTTTTCCTGACGTGAGAGGAAAAGGTTAAGTAAAGGAGTTAGATGACAAGGTTGTAGCAAGGTGAGGTCAGTTCCGGAGATCGGATTCCGTTCCCCCCACCCACAGGGGGGTATATAAGGCAGGGTAGGAGGAGTTTCGGCCTCTTTGGAGCGGTGGAGCAAGGAGCGTGACATACTACAAGGAGTGAAGAGACAGATAAGTGAGGGATGTCATTACTGTTGGAAGAGGCGATTAGGGAGAGAGTTAGGAGGGAGGGAGCAGCGTGGTTGGCAGCGTTCATGTCGGGACCAGAGTCTGGAATGGGTGAGTATCGGGCAGAGTGGGGAGAGCGGCAGTCACGGCGGAGGACACGCCCCCCAGAGCGTTTAAGCCCAGCTATGCGGCAGGAGTCAGGACTGAGAGTAAAAGAAGTGCAGACTCCAGGACAGGCTCTGTCGCATGCTGAGGCGACAGGTCAGAAACTTGTGGTATCGGCACGCAGAAAAAGGGGAGTGAAAAAAGGAGAAAGAGTGGATAGGAGAGCTAGGAAGAACGGGCCAGTTGATAAGCAGCCTCAGATAGTGTCACAGCAAGTAGCTGAGGTAAAACAGTGTCAAGCAAAGGGCATAGCAGCAGCACCTCGGGTTGAAGAGGTTATGGGAGGAACACACAGTGTCAGCTCATCTTCAATGGAGGAGGGGAGCAGCCATGGAGGTGCTATTCAGCAACAAGGGCTGGTACTGCAGGCTATGAGGGAAGGGGGGCAAAGTGAAGCAGCGCTGACAGGGATTCAGCATGCGGGAGTTAATACTCAGGCAAGCCCCATAGTGGCCAGTGTAGAGATAGGGACATCACATAATGCTTCAGTGCTGTCACGTCACCGTTGGATTCAGTGGCTGGTGTTCCTGCCTCGGCCGCTGGGAGGCGCCGGACTCCTTTGGCTGGTGGTGCCAGTGATAGGAGAACGGTATCCTCATATTGTTCCGCTCCTTTGACGCCGGCCTCTGTCGCTGCGCATCGCCATGTTGCGCTTGTGGGTAATGTTGGTGATAGAGAAGGGGTCCCTGCGCAGATGTCTGCTGGGCGTAGGCTTCGCTCTTCTGTCAGAGGTGAAGTGGTTGGTGTCAGTCATGCATCACCATCTGGCCTGGTTCTGGGGGCGGTCCAGATGAGGTCATCAGACTGTGAGCCTGTGAGAGATAACCATGCCCTTCAAATGCCTTGGAGCCTGGCTTGCAGGCCGCCAGATATAGTCTTGGTTTCCCCAGTGTGCTAGTTTGTTTTGCTATTGTATCTCTGACCTTTGCCTGAATTTCTGACCCTTCTTCTACCTGCTCATTTTGTACCATTGCTGCCCGCCTGGTTTTGACTTTAACTTTAGCCTGAATTTCTGACCCTTCTACTGCCTGCCGATTTTGTACCTTTGCCGCCCTCCTGGTTTTGACCCTTGGACTTCTGACTTCGCATTTGGTCTCGCTTTTTATTCCCTTCCTTCCTACTCCGGTCCACTGCTCTCATAGGCAGCTACCCCCTGGGCTTCGCTATAATTCCAGATCCCTGTATAGGGGTAAAGGGTCTCGGGGTTTCTCGGGGTACTGTCTTACCTGCAGTTCAGACCTGCCGTGAGCGGACATCACATTGTATCTGGCCTTAAAAAATAAATTAAAAAAAAAACGTTTTATATATATATTCTGGATATATATAAAAGCATTTCCTAACCTTTCTCTGAATTTTTTTTTCCTTCCTCTCCTTTTCTGAGCTGATTGTGTTGCTAAAGCACCTGTGTCCGGCTTCATTGCTCAGTCCTGTGGAGGATCACTCCCATCATCTCCTACTAACATGCTGCACAAGCCACAGTCTGGAGACCTCTGGGAGAACACTGGACATCAGCACCTGGGTAGCTCTGGCCATGCCTGCCCAGGTGCCCAGGTATTTCCCGCTGATGCGGCCAAAGTCCTTTTACCAACTTCTTTGTCTTACTTGAAGAAATCTGTGTGTGTGGAGGCTTATGTGGATAGTGGCTCAGAAGGGAATTTCATAGATTTCCTGGTAGCGAGAAATCTTGTTGTACCACTGCTAAAGCTTAATGCGCCCATTAAAACCACTGCTATTAATGGCACTCCTATCGTCCAGAATGGAGTAGAGTTTGTCACTGAGGAAATATCAATGTCAGTGGGATCGTTACATGCTGAACATGTGTCACTTTTTGTTATCCACAATTTATCATCCGCTGTTGTTCTGGGTATGCCATGGTTACGCAAACATAATCCCGTCATTGACTGGCACTTGGGTGATATTGTGCATTGGAGCCCAGAGTGTCAGGATAATTGTATATCGCTATCAGTGAACCAAGTTAAAATCACACCTCCTCCCTTTATACCCTATGCATTCAGAGATTATGAGGATGTATTTTCTGTCTTAGAATCAGAGAAATTACCCCCTCATAGAAAGTACGATTGCCCCATAGACTTAGTACCAGATTCTCGCCTCCCTAAGGGGAGAATATTTAACCTCTCTGGTCCAGAACGTCAGGCCATGAAAGACTACATAACAGACAGTTTGCGAAAAGGGTTTATTAGACCATCCACCTCACCAGTGGGGGCCGGGTTCTTTTTTGTGGAAAAGAAAGATGGTGGTCTCAGGCCTTGCATTGATTACCATGAGTTAAATGCAATCACTGTGAAAAACCAGTATTCGCTTCCACTCATTCCTGATCTTTATAATCAGCTGTTGGGAGCCCGTTGGTTTACTAAACTTGACCTCCGAGGAGCATATAATCTTGTCCGGATAAGAAAGAGAGATGAGTGGAAGGCCGCGTTTAACACACCCCTTGGCCACTTTGAGTATCTCGTAATGCCGTTCGGGCTCAGTACTGCACCTGCAGTGTTTAAGAATTTTGTGAACGAGATTTTCAGAAACATTAGTGGTGTTTATGTGGTTGTTTATTTGGACGACATCCTGATTTACTCTTCTGACATTGTGACGCACGTCCAACACGTCTGCTCTGTCCTCCAGAGACTCAGAGAGCATTCTTTATTCGCCAAACTAGAGAAATGTGTCTTCATGATGCAGGAGATACAGTTTCTGGGGTATATTTTGTCAGCTGAAGGGTTTCGCATGGATCCTTCTAAAATTCAACCCATTAAGGAATGGGTACAACCCCAGTCTCTAAAGGCACTGCAGCGATTTTTGGGTTTCGCTAACTACTATCGTAAATTTATTAAGGGTTTTTCCGA
Source organism: Oophaga sylvatica (assembly GCA_033576555.1). Taxonomy (NCBI): domain Eukaryota; kingdom Metazoa; phylum Chordata; class Amphibia; order Anura; family Dendrobatidae; genus Oophaga; species Oophaga sylvatica. The sequence continues at coordinate 162,287,494 of JARQOD010000007.1, read as the reverse complement.
GATAACCAAACCACTCACTGATTTGACTCGGAAAGGGGCAGATGTGGTTAACTGGAAGCCTGAAGCCTGGCTTGCAAGCCGCCAGATATAGTCTTGGTTTCCCCAGTGTGCTAGTTTGTTTTGCTATTGTATCTCTGACCTTTGCCTGAATTTCTGACCCTTCTTCTGCCTGCCGATTTTATCCGTCGCTGCCTGCCTGGTTTTGACTTTAACTTTAGCCTGAATTTCTGACCCTTCTTTTGCCTGCCGATTTTGTACCTTTGCCGCCCTTCTGGTTTTGACCCTTGGACCTCTGACTTTGCATTTGGTCTCGCTTTTTATTCCCTTCCTAGCGTCCTTCCTACTCCGGTCCACTGCTTTCATAGGCAGCTACCCCCTGGGCTTCGCTGTAATTACAGATCCCTATATAGGTGTAAAGTGTCTCGGGGTTTCTCGGGGTACTGTCTTACCTGCAGTTCAGACCTGCAGTGAGCGGACGTCACAAGTGCAAGGAATTTATGCAGCACAACAGATGCTAGCATCCCCCAACCCTGTGGTAATGCAAAGATTTAACCCCTCACAGTTTATTATGAGGTCACCAATGGCAACAAGTTCAAATAATGTGTCACAAAGGGGAGAAATAATATTAGCTGCTACACCTAATGGTGCACAGCCAATGGTTGTAGGGTCAGAAATGGCAGTGAAAACTGCAGCTGCAGTGAACAATTGGTCAGTGGGTGTTATACAAAAACAAGGAGAGATGATGGTAACTGCGGAAAGGACAGGTCAAATTTTCCCAGAAATGGGAGGGAATTCAGAATTGCATCAGAGACAGATGAATCGTAAGAAAAAGAGAAGCAGGTCTTCTTTTTCTTCTTCAGATTCGGATAGGAGGTCCAGACGACGCAGTAGACATGCACATAGTAGTAGGAGATCTGTGTCTAGAGGTAGTCGGCGTTCAAGGTATACGAGGTATCGGTCATCGTCGTCCTCGGAGTCACGGGGGCGTAGCAGAAGATCAACTCAACAGGACACCGGGGTGTATCAGAAACAGCAGCAAGGAAGAGCCGAAGAGGCGGTTCAAGTGGTGATCCCAGGGAACAACTCGGCGACAGGTGAGTTCAATTATGCGGGTGCATGGGGGGGAGTAAGGTGAAAAATTGGTTACTTTGGACAATTTAAGGAGTATCCTGAGTGGTGAAAAATTAGTAGTGAACCCGAAATTAGTGGCGCAAGTAAAAGCGGGCATCCCTCCTCCTCCAGCTATGCGATCTGACATTCACAGGGATGTTTTTTATTGTGGAATTTCCCCATTAGGTTCCCATTTAGATCAAGAAATATTGGAAAAAATATGGGCGAATGATTATATTGATGTTTGGTCCTTATTGTCTCCTGAACAAAATTCAGTTGATCGCGAAAGGCGACCTCTTGATAGGCCTTATGAACGATGTCCAAAAGTGGCAAAGACCATGAATAATTGGCTTCAAGCCTTTTTTGTAGTAGGTTGTGTAATGGGGAGGAAGCATCCGGAGCGTTGTTCGGAATTGTTTTTGTACATGGATACAATTTATAATTCATATAAAACACATGGAGGCTCGGCTTGGTGGAAGTATGACGAAGATTTTAGGCGGCGATTGGCCATCAATCCGAAGTTAGGTTGGGGAGTAAAGGCCACTGATTCGTGGTTGCGTTTCATGATGGCGCAGAGGAGCAGTCAGCCCTTTCAAGGGGGGCCCCTGGCCAGCAATACGGCTCGGGGCCTGTCATGGTGCGTAGACAAGGTACCTGCTGGCTGTTTAATGAAGGTCACTGCAGATTTTATGGTTTATGCAAGTACAAGCACGAGTGCTCGTCATGCGGTGGAGCACACGCAGTCACAAAGTGTTCCCGCCCCCCAACAAAAGCGGCCCAGGCAAAGCAAAACCCCCATCATGAAGTCAAAGACACCAGTGAACATCAACGCGATGGAACCGTGGTTAAGCAAGTACAACAATAAAGGGGCAGCAGCTCAGTTGCGGGTGGGTTTCACTTTCGGATTCTTTATACCATTCAATTATTCAAAAAACCCGATGTTTTCTGATAATTTGAAATCAGCTAAGGAACTCCCATTAGTTTTATCAAAAAAGATAGCGAAAAAAGTTTCTTTAGGTCGCATGATTGGTCCTTTTAAGGAGCCATCTTTTCACAACCTCAGGGTATCACCGCTAGGTGTAATTCCTAAAAAACAGCCTGGAGAATTTAGAATGATTCATCATTTGTCACACCCAAAGGGTCGTTCAGTTAACAATGGAATTAGTGCACAAGAGGCAACAGTGGCATATGCTTCGTTTGATCAGTTAGGTTGCTGCAGCAAGCAGGACAAGGGGCAATGATGGCAAAATCAGATATAGTGTCGGCATTTTGTCTTCTTCCAGTTCATCCGGATTGTTATAATTTATTAGGTTGCTTTGTTGATGGTAATTATTATTATGACACTTGCCTTCCCATGGGATGTGCTATATCATGCAGGTATTTTGAATTATTTAGCAGCTTCCTTGAATGGGCGATCTAAAAAACAGGACATTCAGTGGTGACACACTATTTGGATGATTCTTGTTTGTGCGGTCAGCGGAATCGAAAATGTGCACAGAAGTTTTGGAAAAGTTTAAGGGGTTAATGAAAGTTTTTGGGGTGCCATTATCTGAAGAAAAGACAGTGGGACCTGTAACCTGCCTTTCTTTCTTGGGAATCGAGATAGATTCAGTTAACATGGTTTTTCGCTTGCCATCTGAAAAAATCAAAAAGTTGTTGGGAATGATTGAGGGTTTCATTTCAGTAAGAAAAGTGACTTTGTGTCAAATGCAATCACTTTTGGGATTGTTAGCATTTGCGTGCCGTGTGATGTCTATGGGCAGAATATTTTCTCGCCGTTTGGCAATGGCTACGAGAGGTGTCAAACTTCCTTACCATAGAATTCGTATTGGCATTCCATTGATAAAAGACCTGCAAGTATGGAAGAATTTTTTTTGGTGAAGTATAATGGTCGAACTTGTTTTCAAAGAGAAGAAAAGGCGGGTCAGGATATTTCCCTGTTTTCGGATGCGTCAGGATCTATCGGTTTCAGGGTCATTTATAGGGAACAGTGGTGTGCGGAGCAGTGGCCAAGTGAGTGGAAGGATAAGGGATGGACCAAAAATTTGACCCTGTTGGAGATGTTCCCTTTGGCGGTGGCAGTGTGCATTTGGGGTGAATAACTGGTCAATTCACGCATTTGCTTTTGGTTGGACAATGAAAGCATGGTACATGCAATAAATCATTTGTCATCATCTTCAATCCCAGTGATAAAATTGATTAGGTATTTAGTGTTAAAATGTTTACAACTTAATATCTGGTTCCGAGCGCGCCATGCTCCGGGTATAAAAAATGCTATGGCTGACTCACTGTCACGATTTGAATTTCAGAAATTTCGGGAACTCGCACCATCGGCCAGGCAGGAAGGAATTCAGTGCCCGGTTACCTGTGGAAAATTCCGGAAGAATATTAATGCCGTTAGTTAGGGCTTCTATAGCCCCAGCAACATGCTCAGCATATGGTAAGGCGTGGTTGGCAGTTGCGGGTGAGCTTCCGGTGCTTTCATCTAATGAGGAAAGATTGGAAGCGACAGAAGTTTACTTGGAACACCTACATTCTTGTGGTTCCTCAGCATCAGTTGCTAAGAACAGGTTAGCAGGGTTGGCTTTTCATTTCAAGTTGCGAGGTTGGGTAGATGTCACAAAAAAATTTATATTGCGCCAAGCTATAAAAGGTTGGGAAAAATCACGGGAAGTGTCTACAGTCAGACAGCCAATCACTTTTTCAGTGCGATTTGTAGTTCGCAGTTGGAAGCTGCGTTGTTCTCGGCGGCATTTGGTATTGCATTTTTTGGGGCATTGCGCATAAGCGAGTTAGCGGCACATTCGGCACAAAAAATGAGGGGATTGCAGTATAATGATGTTGCATTCTGCAAGGGAGGTATACGAATCAGGATTAGGCGTTCAAAAACAGATACAACAGGTAAGAGAGTATGGTTCCCATTGTTTTCCATTACTGGCCCGGTGTGCCCTATTAAATTAGTGAACCATTATTTGACAGTCAGGCCGGAAAGCGAAGCATTTTTCGCTCATGAGGACGGGTCTCCGTTGACAAGATACCAGTTTTCAGTAGTAATGCGCAAAAGTTTAGCAAAAATAGGTATACCGCCGGGGGATTTTGGTACATATTCGTTCAGAATTGGCGCAGCGACAGAAGCGGCCAGGGCAGGTTTTAGGGATGAGGAAATCATGAGGATAGGCAGATGGCGATCGAATTGTTTCTTTCGATATATCAGACCAGAATTAGTAATATAATAATACGTAGTGTGTAACTGAATATTAATTTTTTCATTATAGGTGGTTCCAGGCCAAATGTGTGGATACTGGGCCATTCTTATGTGTTTTGGGCCGAGCAAAGAGCCGAAATGCGTCCTGGAGGGAGATCATTGGGATACTTCAATGCTGATGTGAATTGGAGAGGAATTCGTGGGCTGACATTGTTGCAAGTGTTTACTGGAAGTGGTACAAATATCAAGAATAGCGGCCCCCAAGTTTATATTGGTGCTGCACGTTGGGGGGAATGATTTGGGTTCGATACAAATGACTGAGTTATTAACGTTAATGCGAGCAGATATGGCTAAATTTCCAGGGATGTTTTCACAATTACCGTATATACTCGAGTATAAGCCGACCCGAGTGTAAGCCGACCCCCTAATTTTGCCACAAAAAACTGGGAAAACTTACTGACTCGAGTATAAGCCTAGGGTGGAAAATGAGATTATGCCCTATATGCTGCCCATGTATTATGCCCCCATAGATGCTCCATAGATTGTGCCCCCATAGATGCTCCATAGATTATGCCCCCATAGATGCTCCATAGATTATTCCCCCATAGATTATGCCCCATAGATTATTCCCCCATAGATTATGCCCCCATAGCTTATTCCCCTATAGATAATGCCCCATAGATTATGCCCCCATAGATAATGCCCCCATAGATAATTCCCCCATAGTTAATGCCCCATAGATTATGCCCCCATAGATAATGCCCCATAGATTATTCCCCCATAGATAATGCCCCATAGATTATTCCTCCATAGATTATTCCCCCATAGATAATGCCCCATAGATTATGCCCCCATAGATTATTCCCCCATAGATAATGCCCATAGATTATGCCCCCATAGATTATGCCTCCATAGATTGTGCCCCCATAGATTATGCCTCCATAGATTATGCCCCCATAGATGCTCCATAGTATAGGCCTCAATTGCTGCTGCAACCAAAAAAAAAAAAAAAAGGTATACTCACCTCTCATTGCTGGGGGGCCAGGTGCCGGTGTCCTGAGCAGGCGGGGACACCGGCGCGCTATGGGGGAAAGGTGCCGGTGTCACCGTTCGCTCAGGGCCCCGGCACCTGAGACATTTACCTGTCACCGCTGCTTGCCGCCGTCTTCCGGGTCCTCCAGCAGTGAATGATCAGGCAGAGGGCGCGGCGCTCACTAATGACGTCATCGCGCCCTCTGCCTGAACATCGCAGCAAGAGGACCCGAGGACACAGTGGAACGGGACAGGTAAGTATCGCTTATACTCACCCTTCCGCTGGCGCGTCTCTGCCCTGCTCTTCTCCCACGGTCCCGGCGCCAGTGTTCAGCGGTCACGTGTTACCGCTCATTAAAGTCATGAATATGTTCATATTCATGACTTTAATGAGCGGTGCCAGCTGACCGCTGAACACAGGCGCCGGGACCGTGGGAGAAGTGCAGGGCAGAACGCGCCAGCGGAAGGGTGAGTATAAGCGATACTTACCTGTCCCGTTCCACTGTGTCCTCGGGTCCTCTTGCTGCGATGTTCAGGCAGAGGGCGCGATGACCGGGCCGGCGGAAGGGTGAGTATACAGGACAGCTGCGCTCCCCCTCCTCCGCCGACCCCCTGGTATATGACTCGAATATAAGCCGAGAGGGGGACTTTCAGCCCTAAAAAATGGGCTGAAAATCTCGGCTTATATTCGAGTATATACAGTAGTTATAGTTTGGTCAGAAATAATTCCCAGGTTGGTGTGGAGAGGGGCTCGAGATTGGGCAGGCATTGAACGAACTAGGAGAGCAGTAAATCACCGAATATCGCGTTTTGTTCATTTTAAAGGTGGTATTATTATCAGGCACAGGCAGTTAGAGGGTAATAATGCCGGGATGATGCGCCCGGATGGGGTGCATTTAACTGACATAGGATTAGATATTTTTTTTATCGGGTTTACAAGATGGGATTGAAGAAGCTTTATTTGTTCTGGGTGGGGGTCGTAGCTCAACTACGTTTCGTTACTCCGTGGAGGAAGAACAAGTCGGGGTAACATGTGCCGGGAGTCCAGCGGCATATCCTCAAAATTTCCGGAGGTAATTTAGAGCTGCGACCGTACCCATCCAACAATTTGGGTTATAATAAAGAGGAGAGTGGTTGTAAATGTTACTCTTCAATAAAAATATATGTTTTGGAAACAATGACTTAAGACTTTCTTTGCGTTGGGAAAAGAGGCAAAGTTTTGTTTAAAGGTGTGAACAATCTACAGAACTAGCCTATGGTTGCTGTATATGTTCTGCTTTGTTAGCGTTGCCCACTACCTGGAAACACTTTTTTCACCTGTTCAGGACGTGTTCCTGTCTGAGCATTTTGCACCTCCCTATTAGCAGCTTCTCCCTTCCCTGCGATCACTGGGTCCGGAGGAGAAAGCATCTAATTCCATTAATATTGCAGGTTACTAGGGCCATTGTTTTACCAATTCTGGATATTTGGACATAGATTTTGGACAATGCAGTTGGTGACTTAATCTGTCGTAAAAGCATATTTAATTGGGCCATTTCAGTCTGGTTCAGTAGTGTACTATAGAAAACCCAAAAGTCGGGCCATGTTCACACTTCTGCTTTTCATTGGTGCTCCCTCTGTTCCATCAATGTCTGACTCTGACATAAAAAGTATCTCGCCACATGCTGCAACCTGTCAGCTGAAAACGTACTTTCGCTTGACACTTTATGTAAATGCTTGTCACATGCTTATAATAAAGATGCATTTTTTTTTATATCTCCTTGCCCGTAGTATTTCCCCTGCCCTCATCAGATCTGCTTTTTACACTTGTGAAAGTAGAGTGTCTGGTACTGAAGTACATGTCAGAAAACCACAACTGCCTACTTCTCCTCTTTCTAGTAAAGGAAATCTTACTATAAAGGAAAAATCCACCTGAAATATGACAGATACCATCTAATTATATAGTTATGTGCAGATGACATCACTGACAATAGTCACAGCTCTCATCCTCCCTGTGTACCGGTCACAACCCATCTAATCTGTGTTCTGTCCGTGTGACCGATATACAGTGTCTGAGCTGCTTCTTCTGTAATTTACGGGACATAAAGCAAATACATTCACAATGACATTTGCTCCCTTCAATATTGAATTGTTTACTTTAATATTCTATTGCTGGATGTGTTGTTGAACATGAAAACATTCTAAAGGAAAGAATGTTAAAAAACATAATAAAAAAATATATATTGTGCCCGCTCTAACGCCAGGGATCCTGCACAGGCTGCCCGATTTAGGAATTACTCAGTTTTTCGAATTCCCAATCCGTGAAGAGTTAAGAAGAATGTGGCTGTCACTTTCTCATTAACAATTGTGTGTTTTGTGATTCTGCCCGTCTAGAGATGACCAAGAGAGTGAGAACAGTGAATTGGCCACCGCCAAGGAATACTTCAGAGACCTTTATCACCGTGTTGATGTAATCTTCTGTGACAAGACAATTCCTAATGATCCAGGATTCGTTGTTACATTGTCTAACAGAATGAATTACTCTCATGTATATATTTCATTATGATCTTGTTTTGGCAGATTTTCTTTATTAGAAAGTCTTTCCGTTAGAAAATCCATGTACCTGTGGTACTGCACAATAGAGAGGCTGCCACCCAGCTAACCAGTGGTGCATCGGCACAGAATGGGTCCTGAGATCTCTTCTTCCTAATATGTCAATTGTAATATTCATCTATAATTTTGTGGATGTTATCTGGTTTTATATTCCATGAGCATTGTGTATAGGGATTGTATCATGAAGGCAACTATATATGCCCTACTAAGCTGTAGTGGGGAGTACTCTGCTATGGACCCCACTGAGCCAGAGTGGAGATCTGCTATATTAGTGACATAAGCCATGCTTGTATGACAGGTACACGTGGCTTTCTCCATCAGTTCCATAAGCTATGAAGGGGCTTCAGAGCACTGGAGACTAGGGCTGTGGAATCTGTATAAAATGGATCAACTCCTAACATATATAATAAATTGGGTACAGCAGTACAATGCAGGATGTGCTGTAAATGTTTCCATAAGAATTTGGGAAAGTTATGAAATGTCCTATAAATGTCTGTTCTATTCCTGATCTGAGCATCTCGGCCTTTAGTTGAGATGAATCTGTGCTGCACTTTATGCACATGCTCAGTAGTGACACGGTGCTGGGAAGGCTGAGGTTTGGCTTATTGACTCCACAACCCTACTTGTGACCTTCGCTCTATTCACATGGTACACAGGACCTCGCTCCTGTGGCTAGGTGATACGCTGTGATTGAGAGAGAGATCCCTTGATATGGATTTTCCAGACTTGAGCTAAATTTCTGCAGGCACTCTATAGCTGTAGGGTGGTAAGTCCTGACATTGTGCATTATGCACACAGCATCCTGATAATTGCCAGATCGAGTCGGTGGTCATGGGGCAGCCATTATTCAATCTGCTTTCTGGCAGTCTTTTGCCAACTAGATTCTGACCTGCTTCTTTCATCATTGGATTAAAAACTCTCAACATTGATGGAAGCTGAGGAGAATCTAGTTGCCACGTGACCCCAATATGCAGGCCACGTTTTGCCCGTCACTTGACCTCTCGTTTGATCTAGTAGTGACAGCAGAAATTTAGCTCAAGCCTGAAAAAAGCCCTTTTAAAGTTTTATAATCAAGCTTTCATTCGGAAACAATGGGTGTCTAAGATTGAACACCAGTGCAATATTCTTCCACGACTGACATATAAGAAAATCGACGTTAGGTTCCTTAAAAGAAAGTCTGACTGGTCCATAGTTTCTATTCCAGTCTTTTTTTAATAGTTTGGATAATGAGAGCCTGTCTAAATGACTGTTTTTCAGGTTGCAAAAACTGTTGCCCAGAGGCTGAACATTGATCCGATGCTTCTACAGTTTTTTAAATCTCAAGGGTAAGTAAGTTCCATGGATGGCGAGGTTGGCACGGATAAAGGCCACGGTCTCTGGGTTATGCATGCAGTCCATAGGCATCCTCTAGCCTTATATAACACAGGTTATATGCTGGAAGCTGTATCTGTGCCTCCAGATTCTAGTACAGTCATGGCCAAAAGTTTTGAGAATGACACAAATATTAATTTTTACAAAGTCTACTGCTTCACTTTTTCTAATGGCAATTTGCATATACTCCAGAATGTTATAAAGAGTGATCAGCTTAACAGCAATTACTTGCAAAGTCAATATTTGGCTAGAAAATGAACTTTATCCCCCAAAACACATTTCAACATCATTGCAGCCCTGCCTTAAAAGGACCAGCTAACCTCTTTTCAGTGATTGCTCCATTAACACAGGTGTGGGTGTTCATGAGGACATGGCTGGAGATCAATCTGTCATGATTAAGTAAGAATGACACCACTGGACACTTTAAAAGGAGGCTGGTGCTTGGCATCATTGTTTCTCTTCTGTTAACCATGGTTATCTCTAAAGAAACACGTGCAGTCATCATTGCAATGCACAAAAGTGACCTAACAGGGAAGAGTATCGCAGCTAGAAAGATTGCACCGCAGTCAACAATCTATCGCATCATCAAGAACTTCAAGGAGAGAGGTTCCATTGTTGCCAAAAAGGCTCCAGGGCACCCAAGAAAGACCAGCAAGCGCCAGGACTGTCTCTTAAAAGTGTTTCAGCTGCGGGATCGGGCTACCAGCAGTGCAGAGCTTGCTCAGGAACGGCAGCAGGCAGGTGTGAGTGCATCTGCACGCACTGTGAGGCGGAGACTCTTGGAGCAAGGCCTGGTCTCAAGGAGAGCAGCAAAGAAGCCACTTCTCTCCAGAAAAAAACATCATGGACAGACTGATATTCTGCAAAAGGTACAGGCAGTGGTCTGCTGAGGACTGAGGTAAAGTTATTTTCTCTGATGAATCCCCTTTTCGATTGTTTGGGACATCAGGAAAACGGCTCATTCGGAGAAAACAAGGAGAGAGCTACCACCAGTCTTGTCTCATGCCAACTGTTAAGCATCCTGAAACCATTCATGTGTGGGGTTGCTTCTCAGCCAAGGGAATCGGCTCTCTCACAGTCTTGCCTAAAAACACAGCCATGAATAAAGAATGGTACCAGAATGTCCTCCAAGAGCAACTTCTCCCAACCCTCCAAGAGCAGTTTGGCGATCAACAATGCCTTTTCCAGCATGATGGAGCACCTTGCCATAAAGCAAAGGTGATAACTAAATGGCTCAGGGAACAAAACATAGAGATTTTGGGTCCATGGCCTGGAAACTCCCCAGATCTTAATCCCATTGAGAACTTGTGGTCAATCATCAAGAGACGGGTGGACAAACAAAAACCTAAAAATTCTGACAAAATGAAAGCATTGATTGTGAAAGAATGGACTGCTATCAGTCAGGATTTGGTCCAGAAGTTGATTGAGAGCATGCCAGGGAGAATTGCAGAGGTCCTTAAGAAGAAGGGTCAACACTGCAAATATTGACTTGCTGCATTAACTCATTCTAACTGTCAATATAAGCTTTTGTTACTCATATGTTTGCAATTATATTTCTGTCTGTGATAAAAACATCTGTCAAACACACATAAAAACCAGATGGCAGCAGATCATGTGAAAATATAATATTTGTGTCATTCTCAAAACTTTTGGCCATGACTGTATACCATACCTGGGAAGCTCATGGTTCTGTCTTGATAACACAAAGCCTGAGATTTGGTAGCATGTGACTGATACGCAGTGTGTCATACTGACTTCTTAGCAACTATAATTGAGGGCTCTCACTTACAGCTTAATGTTTGCAGTTACAGGGATGGTCCTGGGAACCCTCTTAGGCATAACTATGAAGGAACTTTACGGGACCTTCTGCAATTCTTCAAGCCTAGGCAACCCAAGAAACTCTATTATCAGCAGGTATGTAGTCATATTAAATTTGAGCTATCATGGGCTGGAACATTGGCAATTGGTGTGACTTCTATAATATTTTTCTTCCAGCTGAAAATGAAGATTACAGACTTTGAAAACAGGAGGAGCTTCAAATGTATATGGCTGAATAGCCAGTTTAGAGAAGAGGTACGTATTCCTTTCTTGCCTAACATCCTCTCATCTTGTGAAGTAATGGTAACAGTAACTTTGATCACAGGGATGTAGTGCTGCACTTCGCTTCCTGCAGATGGCGCCACTGTCACCTGCTGTGCAGGGAGCTGCAGTCTGGCTGTGATCATAGAGAAAGGGGCCAGCTGCAGTTCCTGCACAGCAGGGCGGACAGGACCGCTAATGTGCTGTGAAAATAGAAGGGAGACAGCCTGCACGATATTGCAGCATACAAGGTCACCCATTCAATTGTCATAAAAGAATGGCACCTGGTAGCCATAGGATACTGCCACACTAAGCGATCACACTAGCGATCACGACAACGACGCAAGTTAACGAGATCGTTGGTGTGATCGCTTTAAGGTCGCTAGTAGCTTCCAAACAGGAAGATTTCATCAATGACGCATCAGCGATCAGCGATCTGTATAACGACTTTCGGCGGTCGTTAGGACGTGCCACACAGCATGTATTGTCAAAGATCACGATCTCGATAGGCGTGATTGAGCGCAACCTTTTCCACACCCCTCAGCACAGATTGGTGGTCACTATATGTCATGACTGTTTATGTCACAGCTCTCTCGCTTTGTGATTGGATGACCGCGTCATAAAAGATGACGTATTAGCGCTCCTTTCCATTGCTCTCGAGCGGAAGCGGTTCATTCAAATCTCCAGCATCGTTCCAGTGCGTCCTGCTAGCCTTCTTTGCAGCTACTGCGATCCAGTTTGTGCCACTATTGAGTTTGCTGCGATCCAGTCTGCGCCGTTATTGATCTTTTTTTTCTGCAATCCAGTCTGTGCCTCTATTGCATTTGCTGCGATCCAGTCTGTGCCGTTATATTTTTTTCTGCGATCCAGTTTGTGGCGCTATTGCGTTTCCATTTTTTTTTTTTTTTTCAAGGATCACAAACAAGTCTTGTAAGGTAGGTATTTTTTTTTGTAACATTTAATTTTTTTTAAATTAATTTTACAGATCCATTTCCCAGCTGTTGTTAACCATTGTCGTCTATCAATTTTTTTTTTTGTTTGCCATTGTTTTGTTTTGGCCCGCCCACCACCACCATTTTATGATCCCTGCTGTTTTTACCGTAGTTGTCCATCTATGACTTTTATTTAGGTCTGCCACTGTTTTCTCCTGCTGCGCCCACCACCACCATTTTATGATCCCTGCTGTGTTCTATGTTGTAGGCTTTGTAAGCATTTTATTTAACCATTATGCCGTTCTCACATAATCCTTTTTTTTATTACAGATGGCCGATAAGCATGAATTTCTGCGGGAATTCATCGAGATGTACCGCTTGATGCCTTGCCTGTGGAAAATAAAGTTGGCGGTTTACAGCAACAGGCTAAAAAAGAAGGAGGCGTACCAAAAACTGGTGGAGCTGTGCAAGAACCGTTATCCCGATGAACTAGCGGATGAGTCATCGGTCAAAAAACGGATTCAGGCCCTCCGCACTGTTTACAAAAAAGAATTAAAGTACAGAATTCTACCAAGTCTGGAGCCGGGGCCGAAGATGTTTATGTCCCCAAATTGTGGTACTTTGAGCTAATTTCTTTCACAAGGGACCAAGAAGTACCCAGACAAGCGACTTCCATGTTGGCACCAGACCCGGTGATCCAGCCGGACTCCCCTGTCGTACATGTAAGTATCTTTTGTATTAAAACACATTTTAATGTACATGCCAAAGTGGACTTGAAATGGAAAATATAATTGTGAAATGTAGATAAAATGGCTGAATTAATCCCTTCATGTACTGATAATTTATCTAGCTCAACGGTTGAGGCCTATCCATTTACAAGTGTCGTTTTCACATTTTTGCTGTATTTGGGTGTTATAGTGTGAAGATTAATTTCTTTTTCTTTGTGATTTAACATTCGTTTTTTGTTCATGCAGGACACAGAAGAGGCTGTCTCCACACCTCTGACTGAAGAAGACAGCATGCAGTTGGTCCAAGACGACGAAGTAGTTGAGCCACCATCCTCATCTGTGCGGAGCCGGCTTACATTTTCTGGCAGAAAAAGGAAGGCTCCCACCTCGGCTACTCCAGAATTGATAGAAATAGCCAAAAAAGTGCTTACGGCGGAAAAAGACCAAACAAAAATAACTGGCTTTGCTTACTACGCTAATGAGAAGCTCCCAACACTGGATCCTATACAGCGTGTTCATGCAGAGAGACTCATGTTTGAGGTCCTGACTCAAGCGTCATTAGGAAACCTTGATAACAGTTATGTTGTCACGGCCAGACCACAGTACCCGGATTACTCATGGCCGCACAATCCTGTGCCAAACCCAATTGGGATAAATCCACCAAACCAAAATTGTTGTTGCTCCACCTTATTTTTATACACCGCCGAGGCAACGTGGTAATGGCAAGACCCACTTATGGCCCATCCAGAACCTGCGGCACCGCCGGCTAGGGAAACACAGAAAAATATATATATCACAACAGCCCTTAAACATTTTAAGACCTAACTAAGTTGTCAAACTTGTGTGTAAATTACCTGAAGGCGAGCCTGCATACGCGCTGGAGAGAATCCTAGGGGGGATGGGGATGGGGATGATGACCCCAAAAGTGGAGGCGGGGTAGGTGCAGGTGAAGGGGTGCCTGGACATGGTGATGCCCCTGGTGATGGCGCTGCAGGGGCTGCGGGGGACGGTGGTGCAGCTGCAGGTGAAGGTGGTGCTGCAAATAAAAAATACAATTCAGTGAAATAATCCTTCTACAAACCCCGTCACTGTTGTACTCCCATCACTACTGGTACTCCCGTCACTGCCAGTACTTCCGTCAATGCCTGTAACCCCCTCACTATTGGTACTCGTCAAAACCTCCCTGCTCCACTGCTGTGACATCTTCCGCATTTCCTGACAAGTCCAGAGTAGAGCAGTGCCCGGCGAGGAGAGGTCTTTCCTTTGTATTTAATGTTTGGAGCAATATATGGGGAGCATTATACACTGGAGAATTATATATGGGGCCCATCATATACTAGAGCATCATATGGAGTTCATTATTTATGGAACATCACATTTATATATGGAGCACATATGGGCCCATTCTGTATGGCGCACTATGTGGTGCCCATAATACTGTATGGAGGACTATACTGTCCGTCACCCCATCACTAATGGTACTCCCGTCACTGTCCGTAACCCCATCACTGCCAGTACTTCTGTCAATGCCTGTAACCCCATCACAGCCTTAACCTAGCCTCTCCAGATACCCTCACCACGATGCCTCCGTAGCTGTGCAAGGATGCTGGCGACCCTATCGCTCGACCGGTAGCGCAGGTCCGCCAGCTTCTTTCTTATCTGCTTCATAGTCCTCTGCACCCCGAAACGCTGAGCAAGGCCCCTCTGGATCCGGCGCAGTACTGCCTTTTTGTGATGCATGGGACGCGCTGTCGGGATGCTGCACCCATAGTCCCATGCATCACTTTTCCTTATGAGGCAACGCACCTAAGCGTCCCCCCAGGCTGCTGCACGCTGCCCTGCCGCCATAGTCACAAGATATTAATAACGCCGCATGAACAACGCCAGCGTCGTGACGTCACGACGTACGTACGCTATAAACTAATCGCACTTGCGACGCAAGACACTATTGCGATCGCAAAGTGACCGCACCAACAACGCACAGACATGCGACGCCATTGCGATCGCAATGTTACAGGTCCTAGTCAGGCGCCCCAGCCACGCCGACATGAGACGCCATTGCGATCGCAAAAGTGACCGCACCAACAACGCACAGACACGCGACACAATTGAGATCGCAAAGCTACAGGTCCCAGCTAGGCGCCCCAGTTCACACAGACATGACACGCCATTGCGTTCGCAAAGTGACAGTTTGTGCTGCTATTGCGTTTGCCCCGATTTGCTATTTATTATTGCCGAGGTGATGTGGCCAGCAATCGGAGCTGAGGGGCGTTACTAAAGAAAACGTAGTCCCGCCTGCGCCGCTGTCATATGCGTCACCAACGAGGTCGCTCGTCGTTCACAAAAGTTGTCAAACACAGCGATTCAGGCTCACCAGTGGGACTCCAACGATCAAAATAAGGCCCAAACCGTTCGTGCACGATCAGCGACATCACAGCGGGCGCCGCATCGCTGCTACATGCCACACATAGCGACGTCGCTAACGATGTCGCTGCTGCATCACAAAATCGCTGTCGCTTGAACGATCTCGCTTAGTGTGGCATACCGAGTTAAGGAGGAAATGCAGTGAGAAAGAAGATTTATAACTCCTATCCTTATGTGAGCGGAAGCAGATGCAGAATTTCTAGCCCACACTGGAAAGAACATGCATATGCAGACTTCAATACACATTACATGCTGAGAACAGCACAGATGTGATGTCCCATAAATCAATTCTTAATCATACATTCTCTGACAATCCATTAGACTGCTTAATGTGTTTTATGAACTGTAAAAGCATTGTGGTGAAAGCTAATGCATTTTACCACAGTGTGCACAACCCACATAGTTCTGTATTATGACCTCACGCTGAAGCACACTTGGGTTATACAGGAGGACAATGATCCAAAACACACCAGCAAGTCCACCACTCATTGAAGAAAAACAAAATTAAGACTTTGGATTGGCCTAGTCAAAGTCCTGACCTTAATCCGATTGAGATGCTGTGGCATGACCTTAAAAGGTGGTTCATGCTCGGAAACCCTCCAATATGGCTGAATTACAACAATTCTGCAAAGATGAATGGCCAAAATTCCTCCAGAGCGTTGTAAAAGACTGATTGCCAGTTATTGCAAACGCTTGATTGTAGTTGTTGCTGCTAAAGGTGGCCCAACCAGTTTTTAGGTTTAGGAAGCAATCACTTTTTCAGGGCCCTGTAGGTTTGGATTTCTTTACCTTAATAATAAAGACCTTCATTTAAAAACTGCATTTTATGTTAATTGTATAAATGAATATGTGATCTGTAATTCACTTCCAGAGGATGGAGGGCATTAGCCAGAAGAGGTAAAACATGTCAATAGGGAATGGAGAAATCAAATATACAAGTACCGGCACTGTAGTGGTTCATAGGTTAAGATGTAATCCAGTTATTAGGATGTATAGAACCAGATGGTCAGCACAATGATAAAAAATTGCTTAGAAATTTTTCTTAAGGAGGGAAGTGCAGGTTATACTAATGAATATAGTAGCAGTGGTACATGACACATATAAGTAATTGCCTGTATTTAATTTCACAGTACAATGACTTGTTTGGTATATCAAATTGTCCCATTCAGATGTACACTTCAGTCAAAACTGCTGAGGGTTAAGAGACAAAATGCCCAACAAGGAGATAATATATAGAGGGTTACCTCGTAAGCCTCACAGCGGTGGTAGACTGTGCTGTAGATTAAGTGTTCAAGGGAATAATATATAAGAAAATGGATAATGACCCCATACTGATTTTTGTCAGTGAAATGAAAGAATTAATCATGAGAGGGTTAAACGCCGTTTTTTTAAATAAGTTTGAATTTGATTTTATTTACTCCCCACACCCAAGGACTGCATTTTTTTATTATTTTACTGCTAATCCATAAAAATCTTACGAAACCACCGGAACGTCCAATAATTTTGGGTATTCAGTTTCTGACCTCTAATTTATCACAGTATGTAGATTGCCATCTACAAGATTTAGCACCACTACTCCCAGCCTACCTTAAAGACAGTACATATGTCTTACAAACCCTAGGACATATATAATGGCATGATAGTTACATTCTAGGGATGTTAGGCATCACATCACTATACACTGTTATTCAACATGACAAAGGTTGTCAAGCAGCCGTTCATTTTTTAAATAAATCCAACCAATTACCTAGCAATTAATTTTATTTAAGAATTTATATATTTTATTTTAACACACAATTTTTTCAGGTGTGAAACTACTACTACATCCAGCAGTGAGGTACTGCCAAGGGGACAAGGTTCGGGCCCAGCTATGCTAACCTCTACGTGAGGAGATGGGAAGAGGAGACCATCTAACCCGGCGGGTGCTGTCCACAAGCCTGGTCCTCTGGCTACGCTTCATAGATGACATATTATTCATATGGTCAGGGGATCCTGACTCACTATATGATTTTTTTAATAGATATTAACCCCTTCAAGACCCAGCCTATTTTGACCTCAAAGACCTTGCCATTTTTTGCAATTCTGACCAGTGTCCCTTTATGAGGTAATAACTCAGGAACGCTTCAACGGATCCTAGCGATTCTGAGATTGTTTTTTCGTGACATATTGGGCTTCATGTTAGTGGTAAATTTAGGTCGATAATTTTTGCGTTTATTTGTGAAAAAAATGGAAATTTGGCGAAAATTCTGAAAATTTTGTAATTTTCAAATTTTTAATTTTTATTCTGTTAAACCAGAGAGTTATGTGGCACAAAATAGTTAATAAATAACATTTCCCACATGTCTACTTTACATCAGCACAATTTTGGGAACAACATTTTTTTTTGTTAGGAAGTTATAAGGGTTAAAAGTTGACCAGCGATTTCTCATTTTTACAGCAAAATTTACAAAACCATTTTTTTTAGAGACCACCTCACATTTGAAGTCACTTTGAGGGGTCTATATGGCAGAAAATACCCAAAAGTGACACCTTTATAAAAACTTCACCCCTCAAGCTACTCAAAACTACATTCAAGAAGATTATTAACCCTTCAGGTGCGACACAGGAACTAAAGCAACGTAGAAGGAAAAAATGGACATTTTAATTTTTCCAACAAAAATTTTCTTTTAGCATCAATTTTTTCATTTTTACATGGGCATCAGGATAAAATGGATCCTAAAATTTGTTGGGCAATTTCTCCTGAGTACACAGATACCTCATATGTGGTCATAAACCACTGTATGGGCGCACGGCAGGGCTCAGAAGGGAAGGAGCGCC
The DNA here is from genome assembly GCA_033576555.1 of Oophaga sylvatica. Lineage (NCBI taxonomy): Eukaryota > Metazoa > Chordata > Amphibia > Anura > Dendrobatidae > Oophaga > Oophaga sylvatica. The sequence continues at coordinate 162,269,204 of JARQOD010000007.1, read as the reverse complement.
ATTTGACTTTTTGAATGGAAAATATGCTGGAATATTTAGCGGTTGCCATGTCGCATTTGGAGAGTTCCTGTGTGCCTAAACATTGGAGCTCCCCCACAAGTGACCCCATTTTGGAAACTAGACCCCCTAAGGAACTTATCTAGATGCATAGTGATCACTTTGAACCCCCAGGTGCTTCACAAATTGATCTGTAAAAAAAAGAAAGTACTTTTTTTTCACAAAAATTTTCTTTTAGCCTCAGTTTTTTCATTTTCACATGGGCAACAGTATAAATTGGATCCTAAAATTTGTTGGGCAATTTCTCCTGAGTACACAGATACCTCATATGTGGTCATAAACCACTGTTTGGGCGCACGGCAGGGCTCAGAAGGGAAGGAGCGCCATTTGACTTTTTGAATGGAAAATATGCTGGAATATTTAGCGGTTGCCATGTCGCATTTGGAGAGTCCCTGTGTGCCTAAACATTGGAGCTCCCCCACAAGTGACCCCATTTTGGAAACTAGACCCCCTAAGGAACTTATCTAGATGCATAGTGAGCACTTTGAACCCCCAGGTGCTTCACAAATTGATCCGTAAAAAAAAGAAAGTACTTTTTTTTCACAAAAATTTTCTTTTAGCCTCAGTTTTTTTCATTTTCACATGGGCAACAGTATAAATTGGATCCTAAAATTTGTTGGGCAATTTCTCCTGAGTACACAGATACCTCATATGTGGTCATAAACCACTGCTTGGGCGCACGGCAGGACTCAGAAGGGAAGGAGCGCCATTTGACTTTTTGAATAGAAAATATGCTGGAATATTTAGCGGTTGCCATGTCGCATTTGGAGAGTCCCTGTGTGCCTAAACATTGGAGCTCCCCCACAAGTGACCCCATTTTGGAAACTAGACCCCCTAAGGAACTTATCTAGATGCATAGTGAGCACTTTAAACCCCAGGTGCTTCACAAATTGATCCGTAAAAAAAAGAAAGTACTTTTTTTTCACAAAAAATTTCTTTTAGCCTCAGTTTTTTTCATTTTCACATGGGCAACAGTATAAATTGGATCCTAAAATTTGTTGGGCAATTTCTCCTGAGTACACAGATACCTCATACATAAACCAGCATAAACCACTGCATACATAAACAGCATAAACCACTGTTTGGGCGCACGGCAGGGCTCAGAAGGGAAGGAGCGCCATTTGACTTTTTGAATAGAAAATATGCTGGAATATTTAGCGGTTGCCATGTCGCATTTGGAGAGTCCCTGTGTGCCTAAAAATTGGAGCTCCCCCACAAGTGACCCCATTTTGGAAACTAGACCCCCTAAGGAACTTATCTAGATGCATAGTGAGCACTTTGAACTCCCAGGTGCTTCACAAATTGATCCGTAAATAAAAGAAAGTACTTTTTTTTCACATAAATTTTCTTTTAGCCTAAGTTATTTTCATTTTCACATGGGCAACAGTATAAATTGGATCCTAAAATTTGTTGGGCAATTTCTCCTGAGTACACAGTTACCTCATATGTGGTCATAAACCACTGTTTGGGCGCACTGCAGGGCTCAGAAGGGAAGGAGCGCCATTTGACTTTTTGAATGGAAATATGCTGGAATATTTAGCGGTTGCTATGTCGCATTTGGAGAGTCCCTGTGTGCCTAAACATTGGAGCTCCCCCACAAGTGACCCCATTTTGGAAACTAGACCCCCTAAGGAACTTATCTAGATGCATAGTGAGCACTTTGAACCCCCAGGTGCTTCACAAATTGATCCGTAAAAAAAAGAAAGTACTTTTTTTTTCACAAAAATTTTCTTTTAGCCTCAGTTTTTTTCATTTTCACATGGGCAACAGTATAAATTGGATCCTAAAATTTGTTGGGCAATTTCTCCTGAGTACACAGATACCTCATATGTGGTCATAAACCACTGTTTGGGCGCACTGCAGGGCTCAGAAGGGAAGGAGCGCCATTTGACTTTTTGAATGGAAAATATGCTGGAATATTTAGCGGTTGCCATGTCGCATTTGGAGAGTTCCTGTGTGCCTAAACATTGGAGCTCCCCCACAAGTGACCCCATTTTGGAAACTAGACGCCCTAAGGAACTTATCTAGATGCATAGTGAGCACTTTGAACCCCCAGGTGCTTCACAGAAGTTTATAACGCAGAGCCGCGAAAATAAAAAATCATTTTTTTTTCTCAAAAAATGATTTTTTAGCCCACTGTTTTTTATTTTCACAATGGTTACAGGAGAAATTGGACCCCAAAAGTTGTTGTCCAGTTTCTCCTGAGTACGCTAGTACCCCATATGTGGGGGGGAACCACTGTTTGGGCACACGTCAGGGCTCGGAAGGGATGTAGTGACGCTTTGAAATGCCGACTTGATGGAATGGTCTGCGGGCATCTTGTTACGTTTGCAGAGCCCCTGATGTGCCTAAACAGTAGAAACTCCCCACAAGTGACCCCATTTTGGAAACTAGACCCGGCAAAGAACTTATCTAGATGTGTGGTGAGCACTTTGAACCCCCAAGGGCTACACAGAAGTTTATAACGCCCGGGCATGAAAATAAAAAAATCATATTTTTTCCACAATCAGGATCTTTTAGTCCCCAATTTTTTTATTTTCCCAAGGGTAACATGAGAAATTAGACCCAAAAGTTGTTGTCCAATTTGTCCTGAGTATGCTGATATCCCATATGTGGGAGAAAACTACTGTATGGGCACACGTCGGGGCTCGGATGGGAAGTAGCGACGTTTTGAAATGCCCACTTGATGGAATGGTCTTCGGGCGTCATGTTACGTTTGCAGAGTCCCTGATGTGCCTAAACAGTAGAAACTCCCCACAAGTGACCCCATTTTGGAAACTAGATCCCCCAAGGAACTCCTATAGATGTGTGATAAGCACTTTGAATCTCCAAGTCCTTCACAGAAGTTTATAACGCAGAGCCGTGAAAATATAAAATCATTTTTTTTCCACAAAAATAATTTTTAGTCCCCAATTTTTTTTCCCAATGTTAAAAGGAGAAATTAGAACCCCCAAAGTTGTTGTGCAATTTTTCCCGAGTACGCTGATACCCCATATGTGGGGATAAACCACTGTTTGGGCATACGTCGGGGCTTGGAATAAAAGGAGCACTGTTTGACTTTTTGAACGCAAAATTTGCAGGAATCAATGGTGGCTCCATGTCGCGTATGGAGACCCCCTGATGTGCCTAAATAGTGGAAACCCCTCAATTCTAACTCCAACCCTAACCCCAACACACCCCTAACCCCAACCCTAACCCCTACACACACCTAACCCTAATACAAACCCTAATCATAACCCTAACCCCAACACACCCCTAACCCTAATCCCAACTCTAACCATAAACCTAACTACAAGCCTAACCCTAATTCCAACCCTAACCCTAATTCCAACCCTAACCCAAATTCCAACCCTAACCGTAATTCTAACCTTAACCCTAATGCTAACCCTAACCCTAGTTCTAACCCTAAGGCTGGGTTCATATTGCGTTTTACCAGCCCGTTCAACACGTAGCGGTGACCGGCTGGTAACGGTATAGCATAACGCGATCGCGTTATGCTATACCCGCTAGCGCAGATGAATCAGCAGATAATCAGCCGCGGATCCGCAGCAAAATCCGCCGCGGATCTGCACGATCACGCGAATCGCAGCGATCAGCAGCGAAATCACGCGCGGATCAGCAGCGAAATCAGCCGCGGATCAGTAGCGAAATCAGCCGCGGATCATAGTAGCGGAATCAGCACGCGCGTGATCAGTAGCAAAATCAGCCGCGGATCCGCAGCGAAATCCGCCGTGGATCAGCAGCGAAATCAGCCGCGGATCCGCAGCGAAATCCGCCGCGGATCAGCAGCGAAATCAGCCGCGGATCAGCAGCGAAATCCGCCGCGGATCAACAGCGAAATCAGCCGCGGATCAGCAGCGAAATCGCCGCGGATCAGCAGCGAAATCAGCCGCGGATCAGCAGCGAAATCAGCCGCGGATCAGCAGCGAAATCCGCTGCGGATTCGCAGCGAATCAGCAGCAAAATCAGTCGGGGATCAGCAGCGAAATCCGCCGCGAATCAGCAGCGAAATCCGCCGCGGATCAGCAGCGAAATCAGCAGCGGATCAGCAGCGAAATCAGCCGCGGATCAGCAGCGAAATCCACTGCGGATTCGCAGCGAATCAGCAGCAAAATCAGTCGGGGATCAGCAGCGAAATCCGCCGCGAATCAGCAGCGAAATCCGCCGCGGATCAGCAGCGAAATCAGCAGCGGATCAGCAGCGAAATCCGCCGCGGATCAGCAGCGAAATCAGCCGCGGATCAGCAGCGAAATCAGCCGCGGATCAGCAGCGAAATCCGCTGCGGATTCGCAGCGAATCAGCAGCAAAATCAGTCGGGGATCAGCAGCGAAATCCGCCGCGAATCAGCAGCGAAATCCGCCGCGAATCAGCAGCGAAATCAGCCGTGGATCCGCCGCGGATCAGCAGCGACATCCGCCGCGGATCAGCAGCGAAATCCGCCGCGGATCAGCAGCGAAATCCGCCGCGGATCAGCAGCGAAATCCGCCGCGGATCCGCAGCGAAATCCGCCGCGGATCAGCAGCAAACTCCACCGCGGATCAGCAGCGAAATCCACCGCGATCAGCAGAGAAATCAGCCGCGAATCAGCAGCGAAATCAGCGCGGATCAGCAGCGAAATCAGCCGCGGATCAGCAGCGAAATTAGCCGCGGATCAGTAGCGAAATCAGCCGCTGATCAGCAGCGAAATCAGCCGCGGATCAGCAGCGAAATCCGCCGCGGATCCGCAGCGAATCAGCAGCAAAATCAGCCGCGGATCCGCAGCGAATCAGCAGCAAAATCAGTCGTGAATCAGCAGCGAAATCCGCCGCGGATCCGCAGCGAAATCCGACGTCAGCGGAATCCAGCTCCAGCGAAATCCGCCGCGAATCAGCAGCGAAATCCGCCGCGATTCAGCAGCGAAATCAGCCGCGGATCCGCCGCGGATCAGCAGCGAAATCCGCCGCGGATCAGCAGCAAAATCCGCTGCGCAGATCTGCAGCGAAATCAGTCGCGGATCCGCAGCGAAATCAGTTGCGGATCCGCAGCGAAATCCGCCGCGGATCAGCAGCGAAATCCGCCGTGGATCTGCAGCGAAATCCGCCGCGGATCAGCAGCGAAATCAGCCGCGGATCAGCAGCGAAATCCGCCGCGGATCCGCAGCAAAATACGCCGCGGATCCGCAGCAAAATCCGCAACGTGTGCACAGGGCCTAATAGGAAAAAAAAAAAAAAAAAAATCTAAAAGGGGGGGTTCATTTACTTTTTTTTATTTTGATCACTGTGACAGTTTATCACAGTGATCAAAATAAATTTTTGGACACTGGGGGGCGCACTGCGCATGCGCCGGCCGGCGGGCGCACTGCGCATGCGCCCGCCATTTTCCAAGATGGCGGCGCCCATGAAGAGGCCCGGGCGGACGCCGGGACCGATCCAGGGACATCGGTGGATCGGGAGAGGTGAGTAGGGTGGTCGGAAGGTTAGGGGGGGGATCGGAAGGTGGGGGCACCGGAGCAAAGGAGGAGGGGAGCTGTTAGTGACGGCGGTGACCGATCGCTGCCATCTTTCGGTGGCGGCGGCCGATCGCCGCCGTGACTCGGTGTGGGGGGGTCAGGTCTCGGTGTCCAGCCATGGCAGATGCTATTGCAGCATCGGCCATGGCTGGATTGTAATATTTCACCAATTAAATTGGTGAAATATTACAGATTGCTCTGATTGGCTGTTTCACTTTTAACAGCCAATCAGAGCGATCGTGGCCACGGGGGGGTTAAGCCAACCCCCCTGTGGTGAAGCACAAAGGGTCCTGTAACTGCGGGTCGGGTGACCTTTGAGTGACCCCGGTCTCCCGGCCCGCAGGAACGCGATCCTTTCATGACGCAGGGTATGCGTCATAGGTCGGATTGGCACCGACTTTCATGACGCATACGCTGTGTCAAAGGTCGGGAAGGGTTAATAAAAATTAACTTTATTTGAAATTTACGTCTACCGCTAGTATGGAAACAGTCAATTTTCTTGATCTGAACATCTTCATTGAGGAAGGATCATTACACAGTCATACTTTTAAAAAACCAACGGATTCCAACAGCTATGTTTCTATAGAGAGTTGCCACCTACCTAGCTGGCTAACCAATGTCCCCAGAAGTCAATACGTGAGGGCATTTCACAATTGCTCTAAACCCCAAGACTTTGACAGGTCCAAATACTAACAAAAAATGTTTTAAATAAAGGATATGACAACAACCTCCTGATGGAAGCCAAAAAGAAAGTGGAAGAGACTTCGGACAGGCTTCCTTTTTGGAAACAAAGGAAAAGACGAGACTAGCAAAGAAGTTGTAGATACGCCTGTCATCATTCAACATAATTTCAATGCTCAAATTCTCAAAAAAATTGTAAGACGTAATTGGGATATACTGAAGGATGACAAAATTATAGGTGACAAACTCCCTATACACCCCCGTTTATATATAAAAAAAAGCCTGCAACTTGGGGAATTTCATCGCCCTGTCAGTCCAGGAAAATCGTATAAATAAACCTTCCTCATTTTTTCAAAATAACCTAGAAGGTTTTTTTCCCCATGCATAAAATTAAAAATGTGCCAAGCATTGATGATCAAAAAATAAGAAAAACAAACAAAAAAAACAAAGGACCATTAACAAAGGGGACATAGAGTGTAAAATCCATGAATTATTACATGTACTATAGCAGAAGTTATATATGCCCTCAGATGCCTCTGCAATAAAATATATGATGGACGCACAAAATGCCCCATGAGTATAAGAATTAATGAACATATCCGCAACATCAAGAAGAAATATGATGGTCACCTTTTACCTAAACATTTCCTAAAACATCATGGAGGTTCTGTACAAGACACAATCGCAACAGGTATCCAAATTATCCGTAAACACTGGCGAAGGGGCGACTATATCAAGCAGATGTCACGTGCTGAAAGTCAAGATATCATCCAAATAAACAATCAGAAATTTGTCCACAAAATCCCTGAAAATGTCATTCATGAAGGACTGGAAGACGGAAGGAGCATTAGTGAGCCCAAAGGGCATCACTAGGTACTCAAAATGCCCTTCAGGGGTATTGAATGCCGTCTTCCATTCATCTCCGTGCTTAATGCGAATAAGGTTATACGCCCCCCTGAGGTCAAGCTTGGTAAACCAAGTAGCGTTTTTCACCCTGGAAAACAGGTCAGAAATCAAGGGTAACGGGTATTGATATTTCACAGTAATATTGTTCAAGAGACGATAATCAATACACGGCCTTAATGAACCATCCTTTTTGGCCACAAAGAAAAAACCGGCACCTAAGGGTGAAGAGGATGGTCTGATATGACCCTTCTCCAATGATTCCTTGATATAAGACCGCATAGCGTCATGTTCAGGTACAGACAAGTTAAAAAGGCGACCTTTAGGGAATTTACTACCCGGCACTAATTCAATAGCGCAGTCATAGCTCCTATGGGGAGGCAAGGATGCAGATTTACTTTCGCTAAACACATCAGAAAAATCAATCAAAAAGTCAGGAACATCCTGAGCCTGGGGAGGCAGAAAAAACAGGAGTGTTGGTATTAACACATTGGCAGCCCCAACTGGTTACAGACACAGATTTCCAATCCAAAACAGGATTATGAGACTGTAACCAAGGGAAACCCAGCACGATAATGTCATGCAGATTATACAGAACCAAAAATTTGCAGCACTCCTGGTGATCAGGTTCAACCCTCATTATCACCTGAGTAGAAAACTGGGGTTTATTCTCAGCCAAAGGGGTAGAATCGATCCCCAGTAGGGGAATAGACTTCTGTAGGGGTATCAAGGGAAACCCACAACGTTTAGCAAAATCATAATCCATCAGGTTAATAGCTGCTCCAGAATCAACGAAAGCCTGAGCAGAAAATGAGGACAGAGAGCATATCAGAGTGACAGTTAATAAAAACTTAGTCTGAATACTACCCAAGACAACTGAGCGTGCAAAACGTCTTCCCCGCTTAGGACAGACTGAAATAGCATGAGAGGCATCACCACAGTAGAAACATAACCCATTGCGCTTTCGAAACTCATGACGCTGTGCCCCAGACACCACTCTATCACACTGCATGGGTTCAGAAGCTGGTTCACAAGGCAACACTATTCCACGCATACTTCTCCGCTCACGCAAACGTCTGTCAATTTGAATCGCTAATGACATAGAATCATTGAGACCAGAGGGACAGGGAATCCCACCATAACATCCTTTACATTATCTGACAGACCCTTCCGGAAAAGGGCTGCCAAAGCGTCGTCATTCCATTTGGTCAGGACTGCCCACCTACGGAATCTCTGACAGTATAACTCAGCGTCATAAAGCCCCTGATTTAATGCCAACAAGGCTTTTTCAGCTTGATCAGTGACATTAGGCTCATCGTACAATAACCCCAAAGCCTGAAAAAATGCATCAACATCACTCAAAACAGGATCCCCAGGTGTCAGGGAAAAAGCCCAATCCTGAGGATCGCCGCGCAGGAGAGAGATGATAATTTGAACCTGCTGCGCTGCGTTCCCTGAGGACTTAGATTTTAAGGCAAAAAACAATTTACAATTATTTTTGAAATTCTGAAACTTAGCTCTATCCCCTAAAAACAAATCTGGCATGGGAATCCTAGGTTCCACAACAGGCAACCCAGCAAGATAGATAGCAATACTCCGAACCTCAGCGGCAAGCTGATCCACACGGCCAGACAACTGTGCAAACTCCATTGAGAGAAAAGATCCTCCCCAGCACCCAGAGATACAGAGGGAAAAAAAAACAACAAACAGAAAAATATCTCTGACAACTCTGACAACCTTTTTTCTTTCACAATATTTTTTCCCTTCTGTGAGTACCATACAATTTTCAACTTTTGGGCCGGTGATACTGTTATGTTTCGGCAGCTGAGGAGTGCGGGCAAAAAAGGCAATACACCAGAGCAGTTGGAATCTATGAGATTGCAGTACCCTGACTAACCACAACAACTAGAGGCAGCCGTGGAGCGTTCCTACGTTGGTCCTAGACGCCTCGTCACAGCCTGAGAAACTAACTACACCTAAAGATAGAAATAGGAAAGCTATCTGCCCCGGAGCAGAACCCCAAAGATAATAGAAAGCCCCCAAACATGTAATGGCGGTTAGACAAGATGAAATACTGACACAGAAAGAAAATAGTATGAGCAAACGCTGGGGCCCAAACTAACTAAATAGAAAAGGATAGGAAGGGTACTTACTGCAATCCCAGAAAACCCTGAAAAGCACCAACTCTACTAATTTCAAAAACACCTGAGATCACACGACCTCTTCCACCTAAATTAGTTCTCTGGTGTAACAAAATCAAAACAGCAGCCACTGAAAAAACTGGAAAAAGCAAAAGTACAAACATCAGTGGCTGAACTAAACTGAGAGGGCAAAAGCCCCCGGAGGGGACCCTGAAGGCCCCCACAGAAGTGCAGGACAAAATGCAAAAATATAGCACAAAAAAACAAAAAGAAGAAAATGTCTTATCTGTTAGCAGGAGATGCAGACACGACACAGCAGGCTACAAGGGAAACAGGAATGAAGGATTCAGACCAGAACAATTGATCACCGGCAACCCTGATGGGAAGGTGACTCCCTTATATAAGACCAGTCAGTAACACCTGATTCCCAGTCCTCACAATCTTCACTGGACAGACCAGCACCGCTTGTAACCACCAGAGGAAGCCTCTGCTCAGAACTCATCTCAAACCCATTCACAACATCAGCTTTCCTGTTCCTACTAAAGGAAAGCATCCCCACAGCATGATGCTGCCACCACGTTTTACGGCGGGAATGTGCAGTTTTAGGTTTCCGCCAAACATAGCGTCCTACATTGCGGTGTCCGTTACATGGCTTTTTGCAAACTACAAACAGGACTTCTGATTATGTTTTCAAAAATGGCTGTCTTCTTACCAGTTTTCCATAAAGGCTTGATTTGTGGCGCTTACAAGCTTACAACTAGAGATAGGCGAACCCGAACACAAGTGTTCGACATTCGTTCCAGACAGTCACTGCATGTTCTTAAATGCCGAACACAGACTTTACTCCAGTGCAGTGTTCGGGGTAAGTCCATAGAGAAGATAGAGAATGAGAGAGATAATTTTCTTCTTAGCAGTTTGGGTATCCATTATTTTCAGTGAGATTCAGGTTCTGGTGGAAGTTCGGGTACTGTTCTGGTACCCAACAGAACTTTATAAAAAGTTTTGGTCAGGTACCAGAACCCGAACTTCCACCGGTCTGCCCATCCCTACTTACAACAACTAATAGATGCACTCAGGAAAGATTCTCCATCCTGAGCTGTGGATCTCTGCAGCTCCTCCAGAGTGACTTGGCTGCTTCTCTAATTATTGCTCTCCTTTCTGGGTGGAAGGCCATGTCTTGGTAAGTTTGTAGTTGTGCCAGGCTCCTTCCATTTTTGAATGATGGATTGAACAGTGCTCCATGAGATGTTCAGATCGTGAGCTATTTTTATATAACCTAACCCTGCTTTTGTCTTCTCCAGGACTTTATCCCTGACCTGTCTGGTGTGTTCCTTGGTTTTCATTATTCTGTTTGATCCCTATTGTTCTCAAACAAACCTGAGGCCTTCACAGAACAACTGTATTTATACTGAGACTATATGACACGCAGGTGTACTCAATTTACTAATTATTTGACTTATGGAGGAAATTGCTGACTAAGGATTTTATTTAGGGGAATCATACTATAGGGGGCTGAATATAAATGCACTTCACAATTTTCAGATTAATATTTTTAATATAATTAGAAAATCACGCATCATTTCCTTTTCACTTTACAAATACCTGCTACTTTGTGTTGGTATATCACATAACATCCAAACAAAAAAACATTTAAGTTTGTGAGTGTAAAATCACAAAGTATGAATATTTTTCAAGACACTGTTTATTCACTTCACATTAGGACTCATTCAGATGTCAGTGAATTTTCTCGTGCATAAAGAGATACGAGTTTTATCAGTGTCAAAGGTTGATCACTTTTTTATCAGATCAGAAAAAAACCCGAGTAAGGCCATACATGCAGCAGATCAAAAAGACGGATATAAATAAACATGGTGGGCGTGGCCTGGCTATGAGTGAGGAGGCACCTTCAGTTGCTCCCGTCCCTAGACCAGCTTTGGGGCATGCAGAGCCTCACAAATTGGACCAATTCCCACTGATGCCTGCTAAAAGAAAGAAGGACACGGCACAGACTGGCGTGGACACCCAAAAAGCCCCACCAACAACCATTACTCGCTTCCTGAGAAGCAAAGCTCTCACTCCTGCTGTGAGGACAGGATCTAAGATGGCGGCGGCAACTCCTGCTCTGCTCTCCTCGGCTCCTTCCAGAGAAGCCGGAGGTATCCGAGACGATCAGCCTGCGGGGCCACAGATGGTGAAGCAGACCCCGCCGAAAGCTGGAGAACCGACATGCTAGCCCCAGGAGGGAACTGGAGACCGGACTGCGGAGAGAGAGGAATCGGGAGGATATAAGATGGCGGATTCTGGACCTGTACCTAGAGAAACCAGGTGCGTGGACACGGCGGGGCCTCAGCAGGCGGACCGGGGGGGTAGATTAGAGCTACTGAGGATGTAGATATAGAGGGGTACTCACCCCCGGGAGGTCTTCAAAGCACATCAGAGAGCGATCCCCCGCCACGGTGCAGTGTCCCCCTTCCCCCAGCTGTTCAGAAGGGAGCCAGTTACAGGATATATCACAAAGTGAGGCAGTATGGAAAGACCTCAGAGCCCGCATACAAGCTATCCCAACCAGGGAGGACATGGAAAATTATATGTCCAGGCTGGAAACATCTTATAGGGCTGAAGCAGCTTCTCTCAGAACCGAAATGCAAGAGTTAACTGAAAAGGTCTCTGCTAATGAGACACATACAATGTCAATTACTCAACAAGTTAATACCCATGAGCAGACACTGTCCTCTCATACTCATCACTTGGAATATTTGACTGACTTGATAGATGATCTTGAAAATAGAGGACGGCGTAATAATATTAGGATAAGAGGACTCCCAGAGTCTATAGAGCACAATAACCTAGACGAAGTTGTCTGTCATTTATTCAACTCTATATTGGGGATGCCCCTTGACGGTGAGATCGAACTAGACAGGGCTCACAGATCCCTAGGCCCTAGACCCCCTGATGCTTCAAAGCCTCGTGACGTGATTTGCCGGGTCCACAAATATAAAATAAAAGACAGCATCATGTTGAAAGCCAGGAAAATGGACTCTATTCTATACCAGGATTACCCTGTCCAATTACTATCTGACTTGTCGCGCCGCACATTGCAGAAGAGGAAGGCGCTGAAGCCATTGGTGGAAACCTTGAGGCAACAGGGCATCTTGTATTCTTGGGGCTTCCCTTTTCGCCTGCAAGTTCGTAGGTCGGGAGCTGTGCATACGGTTTGCTGCTTGGGGGATGTCCAGGCGTTCATTGAGGGGTTGGGAATCCCACATGTGTCCATAAAGCCAGAGGACTAGCCGGTTGTTTCTGACAGGCCCGGGCAGACTCTTTCGGGCGAATCCAGAGAGGACCAGGAGGCAGGAACAGAAAAGGGAAAAGCAATGACCACTCTGGCGCTGGCGGTCCTTACCCGCCGGACTGAAACACTCTATAGTATGAGAAAATAGGGTTAATACATCATATTGGCTATTATAGCTGGTTCTTCTCATAAGAGATTTCAGAAAGTTTAAATATTTCAGACGATTATCTCTGGTTGCGAGTAAATGAATACGATATTTTATTGTATAACGGGTAGTGTTGAGCATTCCGATACCGCAAGTATCGGGTATCGGCCGATATTCGCTGTATCGGAATTCCGATACTTAGTTCCGATATTTTCCATATATCGTATACCGGAATCGGAAGTTCCCATAATTCTTTGAGAGACAATGTGATTTTAGTCAGCCAATGAGGAATCCTAAGAAGTGTGGGCACATCCTGTACTGCTGCGGTCATGTTAACTAATGGCATGGCTGTGATTGGATGCTGAAATGATGTCAGAATGCACTATAAAAGGCGCCGCCGCCATTTTAGCGTCACTGTGCTGTGAACTCAGTTAGGGAAAGAACGCTGCTCTGCTGACTCTGAGGGACAGTTAGAGATTGCGATTTAGTGTACTGTGCTTTAGGCAGGCTAGTTTACCACCGGCTGTGTAAAGCTTCCTTTTGCCTGCAGTGTTGTTTTAACAGCTCTGCAAGGTGTGTGTGAGTGCAGGTGACGCTGCAGTTTGCTCTGTATGCAACGCTGTCTGTAGGCATCTGCACGTGTCACTGACAGACTCTTTTTTTTTTCTTCAGTGTAATTCTTGCTGCTCCATGCAATTGAAATAATAGTGTGACGTGCTTCCATCCGTATACAATACCTTGGTTGCAAACACTATAGAAGTCCACAAAGGAGCCTTTCACAGCAAGTGAACAGTTGTGTTTCAGTGTTCACTGCAGTCTGTGATTTTTTTTTTTTTTGAGTGCAGATCACGCTCCAGTTACTTCAACTAATGCTGCGTGTACTCTGCTGAGCGTCTGTCACTGGCTCATCCTTGTAATTTTTCAAAAATTGCTGCTGCTTTCTTCTATTTTAAATTTACAAAAATCTATTAGTGTGACGCTCTTCCATCAAAATACAATACATTGCTTGCAAACATAATAGAAGTCCACAAAAAGGCCTTTCACAGCAAGTGAACAGTTGTGTTTCAGTGTTCACTGTAGTCTGAGGTTTAATTTTTTTGTAGGAGTGTAGATCCCGCTCCACTTCAACCACCGCAGCGTGTACTCTGCTGAGTGTCTGTCACTGGCTCATCCTTGTAATTTTTCAAAAATTGCTGCTGCTTTCTTCTATTTTAAATTTACAAAAATCTATTAGTGTGACGCTCTTCCATCAAAATACAATACATTGCTTGCAAACATAATAGAAGTCCACAAAAAGGCCTTTCACAGCAAGTGAACAGTTGTGTTTCAGTGTTCACTGTAGTCTGAGGTTTCATTTTTTTGTAGGAGTGTAGATCCCGCTCCACTTACTTCAACCACCGCAGCGTGTACTCTGCTGAGTGTCTGTCACTGGCTCATCCTTGTAATTTTTCAAAAATTGCTGCTGCTTTATTCTATTTTAAATTTACAAAAATCTATTAGTGTGACGCTCTTCCATCAAAATACAATACATTGCTTGCAAACTTAATAGAAGTCCACAAAAAGGCCTTTCACAGCAAGTGAACAGTTGTGTTTCAGTGTTCACTGTAGTCTGAGGTTTAATTTTTTTGTAGGAGTGTAGATCCCGCTCCACTTCAACCACCGCAGCGTGTACTCTGCTGAGTGTCTGTCACTGGCTCATCCTTGTAATTTTTCAAAAATTGCTGCTGCTTTCTTCTATTTTAAATTTACAAAAATCTATTAGTGTGACGCTCTTCCATCAAAATACAATACATTGCTTGCAAACATAATAGAAGTCCACAAAAAGGCCTTTCACAGCAAGTGAACAGTTGTGTTTCAGTGTTCACTGTAGTCTGAGGTTTAATTTTTTTGTAGGAGTGTAGATCCCGCTCCACTTACTTCAACCACCGCAGCGTGTACTCTGCTGAGTGTCTGTCACTGGCTCATCCTTGTAATTTTTCAAAAATTGCTGCTGCTTTATTCTATTTTAAATTTACAAAAATCTATTAGTGTGACGCTCTTCCATCAAAATACAATACATTGCTTGCAAACTTAATAGAAGTCCACAAAAAGGCCTTTCACAGCAAGTGAACAGTTGTGTTTCAGTGTTCACTGTAGTCTGAGGTTTAATTTTTTTGTAGGAGTGTAGATCCCGCTCCACTTCAACCACCGCAGCGTGTACTCTGCTGAGTGTCTGTCACTGGCTCATCCTTGTAATTTTTCAAAAATTGCTGCTGCTTTCTTCTATTTTAAATTTACAAAAATCTATTAGTGTGACGCTCTTCCATCAAAATACAATACATTGCTTGCAAACATAATAGAAGTCCACAAAAAGGCCTTTCACAGCAAGTGAACAGTTTGTTTTCAGTGTTCACTGTAGTCTGAGGTTTAATTTTTTTGTAGGAGTGTAGATCCCGCTCCACTTACTTCAACCACCGCAGCGTGTACTCTGCTGAGTGTCTGTCACTGGCTCATCCTTGTAATTTTTCAAAAATTGCTGCTGCTTTATTCTATTTTAAATTTACAAAAATCTATTAGTGTGACGCTCTTCCAGAGGACAGCGTTTGTTGGCCATTTGTGAGTCTGCAGCACATGGTTGATTTCATGCTGCACTGCCTGAGAAACGACCGCTGCATCGGCCACATTCTCACCACGTCAGATTATTGGGTGTACACCCTCCTAGACCCTCACTACTGGGACAACTTACAAAGCCTCATCACACCGTTGAACCGGGACCGTAAAATGCTGGAGGACCAAGACACACTGTTGAAATCCATAATGTTCTCCATTCCAGCCGAGAGCGCTGCTGCTGCTACTGCTTTACAAAGCAGCTCTGTGCGTCGAGGCATTGTAGACACCTCTGCAACAAGAGAGAGCACAAGCAGCGCCTCTGCACAGGGCAAGAGCTGTATGTTACAAATGTGGCGAAGTTTTGTGACAGCGCCACCAAGGTGTACACCATAGTGATGGGAAATCTAGTTAATTTTGGTGATTAGTTCACCATTAACTAGTTCACTGAAAAGATTAGTTCAAAAGATTAGTTCATTTAGTTCAGTTTTTCTCCACCCTATCCTGTGAGGAGCTGATAGGAAATGCATCATGTGACCTCTGAACTAAATGAACTAGATGAACTGCTGAACAAAATGTTCTATTGAGAATGACTCAGGACAGCCTAGTTCAATCTGATGCCTCTGACTGAGCCCAGCAGTGCCACATAATGATTGTGTATGAGGGGGCTGAGAAGCAGTTCAGCATCCACCATTTTAAGAACAGAACAGGGGTCAGTGTTAAAGATTTTAGCAAGACTGATCTTCTAGGCTAGAGGCATGAACTACACACAGAAACACTCTCTCATACACACATATGAGCTGTGTCTGTGTACTGTGTGTGCAATTTCATTTTTTATTAATAATATTATTATTACTGTTATATTTGTATTTGATGTGTGGTATGCTTTGGAGGTGCTGGCTTGCCCTGCTGCCAGTGTATTATCTGAGCGCGTCTTTAGTGCTGCAGGTGGTGTACTAACAGACCGTCGCATGCGACTATCCTCAGACAATGTAGACCGGCTTATTTTTCTGAAAATGAACAAGGCATGGATCTCACCTGAATTTGCCTGTCCGTTTTCAGATTAAATAACTGTTTGCCAACGTTTTCCAAGTCTCCTGTTATGTTCATCTTTCTACCACCTGAACTCTACTCCCTGGGCTACAACACTGCCAGTCACAGGGGAATGATCATTTACAAAACAAAATGTTATCCCCAACAAATAGTAGCGCAACGACTCCAGTGCCCACTTTATCGCCAGGCACTCTCTCTCTACAATGCTGTCTCTGTTTTTTGATGGAGTAAGTTTTCGACTCAGGAAACTAATGGGATGCTCCTCCCCGTTAAGCTCCAGTCCTGAGACAACACGGCACCCAGACCTACCTCTGACGCATCAGTCTGGACAATGAATTCTCTTTTGAACTCGGGTGTGCTCAAAACTGGTGACCCACACAGTGCCCCTTTTATTGCCCCTGTTGATGACCCCTTGCTGATTTATTAACCGGCTCCACCAGATCCATGGGTATTCTCTCAAACTGGACCTCTAAAATTTTAATGGCACCAAGGGACTCACTAAATGAGGCTGAGGACTGTGTATCTGGCGCATGCGACAAGAGTTACAATACCGTTTAACTTCTTGATAGACCCCCAGCCAGTAAAACCGTTGTATAATTCTGTGTAGGGTTTTCTTTTGGCACAAATGTCACCCTAGTACATGCGCATGTGCTAAGTCCATTACCAACCTCCGATATGACTGCGGTAGCAGCAATTGCTAAAAAATTTCAACATGTATTTTATAAACCTGATACAGCAAATCTTGGTTCAGCTCTAATTGTTTAAATACTGTAGCTGCCCCGGGGTGTTGGGGTTCCCCATTGACAACCAGTAAATTTTCACGGGCTAGACTCAACGTAGGGGCCGCGGAGTTGCGCCTTAACAAATTTGTCACCTGTCACATTTAAGTATTACAATTCAGGTCCCGGTGTCAAATCTTCCATCTCCCCAACTAACACTTCGATAGGAGAGGGGTTTTCCTATTCCACCGAAGGCAAAGGTAATACTGCCCACTGCACACATGTGTTATGCATAGTGAGACTGATAGTAGCCAACAAAGTAGCTAACAAAGGCCACTTGTGATCGCCCTATCAGCGTAGGAACAATGCTACTCAAAAGATCTGCCATGATCCTGGACAAAATCTTGATATAATGGTCAATGAGTGAGAATGTACGATAGGATCCAGGCAGATGTGAATGTTTGTTTGGTTTTAGTAGCAACTTCATGTGTGACATGTTTGAATGGCTGGGAAACCCTCCTGTCTCCAATATATGATTGAAGGTGCGTACCAATGTGGACGGGATATCCTCACTCAATAATTTTAATAATTTGGCTGTAAACCCGTCAGATCCTGGAGCTTTCCCGTATTTAAAGTAACTTATCGCCGCTGTCACTTCCGTCACCTCAATTTGTTTTTTTAAAAGGAGAAGCTGATAGTTTGTGATGGATGGTAACCGTATTCCATCTACAAAGGTGTTACCCTCCTCACTATCCGTATGTTCCACCTTATGTAAGTCTGAGTAGTATTCTTGTAGAATGGTGTTTATGGTTCGAGGGTCTGTGTTCATGATCCCATGTTTATTCGTTAACGCTGTAATATGTTGATGACGAATGTGATTTCCTTTCGCTAGTCGTGCTAATAGTCTCCCTCATTTGCTACCATAACGATATACATCGGCTCTATAATTGTTATTACTGCTTCTCTCTCGTCGATATACCCATACGTGTAAGTCAACCTTAGCCTGCTTACATCTATTTTTAACCTGTGTTGATGAACTTGTCTTGTTTGCCGTGTACCTATCGCGTAATATCCTGCTAGCCTGCGAGTAGTTTGTCGCCATCTTCTTTTTTAGCGTTGTCTGATAACCTATTAGTTTCCCGCGCATTACTCCCTTCCCTGCTGCCCATAAAAGTTCCGGCCTATCCCTAGTATCTCCATTATCCCTTACATATTAAAAACACCATTGCTTCACATGATGTCGAAACTTCTCATCCATTAACAAATAGGTCGGGAAGCGCCAAGTTTGGTTTGGCCCCATCTGCACCATATCTGGCAGGGTCACAGATACGGGCGCGTGGTCATATATAGCTACGCTGTGCACATCTGCCTCTTCCACTCCCCTTAATAGCTCCTGTGCTAGCAATATATGATCTATTCTGGACCAAGAGTCATGTGGCGCCGAATAGAATGAATATTCACTGCCATCTGGGTTCAGGTGTGTCCAAATGTCTACAAAGTTACTCGTGTCTAGCAAGGGTTATTATAAACGTGTGTCATGTGATCGCACATTCATTCGCATCGACCTACAGTTCTTCACTGGTTCGATTCACCATATTTAAGTCACCACCGTGGGTGGTTTTAATGCTCTCCTATCGGCCTGATATGCTTGGATACCTGGGATAAATTTAGGAACGTCTCCAAACTCCCTACTCACATGTCAGCGCAGGAACCGTAAGAGGGAACGTGCTTGTTTTGTTGTGCATAGGTGGAGTTTTATACAGTAAATGATTACTGCTGTCTTATTTTTGCGTCCCAAGGGCAGAATAAGTCTGCGTATCGTTACATTTTACAGACACTCATATAATAGACACACGCTACCCTAACCGTGACACAAGGAAGGTATTGTTGTCGGATAAAGCCGCCATTTTAGCGTCACTGTGCTGTTAATTCAGTTTGGGACAGAACGCTGCTCTGCTGACTCTGAGGGACAGTTAGAGATTGCGATTTTGTGTACTGTGCTTTAGGCAGGCTACTTTACCAACCGCTGTGTACATCTTCCTTTTGCCTTGCAGTGTTTTTTTCACAGCTCTGCAAGGTGTGTGTGTGAGTGCAGGTGACGCGCTGCAGTTTGCTCGGCATACAACGCTGTATGTAGGCATCTGCACATGTCACTCTCACACTCTTTTTTTTTTTTTTTTTCTTTAGTGTAATTCTTGCTGCTCCATTCAATTGAAATTATAGTGTGACGTGCTTCCATCCGTATCCAATACATTGGTTGAAAACACTGTAGAAGGACACAAAAAGCCCTTTCACAGCTAAGAGTTGTGTTCACTGTAGTCTGAGATTTTAATTTATTCAATTTTGATCACGCTCAAGTTACTTCTTCAAGCAATGCTGCTTGTACTCTGCTGAGCGTGTCTTACTGCCTCATCCTTGTCATTTTTCTCGAATTGGTGTACATGTACATCAAAGTAGTCTTCATTTTGATCGAAATCCAAGCAGGTACCCGGACACTCTATGGCTGCTTTTATACGGTGGACTGGCTCCAACATTCAATAAGACTTAAGATGCAATCGGGCACCTTGTCAAGGCCCAATCCTCTTCTCCCTCTGATATAATAATAATAATAATCTTTATTTATATAGCGCCAACATATTCCGCAGCGATTTACACTTTAACAGTTTCAAACACAAGTCATAGGTAACAACGTTAACAATACAATAATTAAAGCAAAATAAGCCGACCCTGCTGTGAGAGCTTACAATCTACAATGAGGTGGGGGAGATACAAAGTACAGGTGTGTATATATAATGGTGCATTTCCAATGATGGTCCAGCCATCTTGAGGGAGTGAGGCATGGATGGAGGTAGTGAATGGGCTCCACATACACACTTAAACATAGAACGACTTTGGTTATTGAATGTGATAGGCCACTCTGAACAAATGTGTTTTGAGGGAGCGCCTGAAACCAGGCAAATTGTGGATAGTCCTAATTTCTTGTGGTAGAGCATTCCAGAGGATTTGCGCAGCGCGGGAGAAGTCTTGGAGTCGGGAGTGGGAGGTACGGATTACTGCAGAGGTTAGTCGAAAGTCATTTGCAGAGCGCAGCAGTCGGTTAGGCCGATAGATAGAAATGAGGGAGGAGATGTAGGGGGTGCTGCACTGTGGAGAGCTTTGTGGGTGAGAACCAGTACTTTGAATTGGATCCTATAATGAATGGGCAGCCAGTATAAGGACTGGTGAAGAGCGGACGCGTCCGAGTACCGATTAGCCAGATGGATGACCCTGGCTGCTGCATTAAGGATGGACTGGAGAGGGGATAGTCGAGTAATGGGGAGGCCAAGTAATAGAGCATTGCAGTAGTCCAGGCGGGAGTGGATCAATGCTACAGTGAGGGTTTTTGTTGTTTCCATGGTGAGAAAAGGGCGGATTCTAGAGATGTTCTTTAGGTGTAGACGGCAAATATCTAACAAACAGGTCATGCTGGAGAGACTTGCACCTACTGCCACTCAGGGTCTTCAGCTCCTTTGTGAGAAACTAATGTTTGGCCAGCCAGTATATCAAATAAAGTTCATGAGAAATGGGAACTGTGGTTGGCTTCACTTTTGGTACTGGGTGCTAATACCAAACCATGGTGTGCCATTCAATGGATATTCCTGGCTGGTTGGAGACAAGCTCATTCCCACAGAAAAGTACCAGAAAGCTAAGGAGATGGTGGCCTCTCTCAACATGAAGGAGTTTGCTCGTTGTCTAGGAGACCGACCACCCCTGCTGTGTACCTTGTCAACGTTGTGTTGAAGCTTGCAAGGATTAAGAGGTTTTACAGTGGTAAGTCTGGTTTTTACTAAAGATCCTGCTGTGTATTATAGTTTTTATGTTTTAAAAAAAATTTTATCTTAGGAATGTTAAATAAATTTTTCTTTTTTTTTTTAAATACAATGTATCTTATGAATGTTAAATATTTTTTTTTTTTATAAAATAAAATGTATCTTATGAATGTTAAATAACTTTTTTTTTTTTTTCAGGTATTTGATCTACCGTAGCTAGTTGCTGATCGTTGACTCTACACCCCTCTCCCCAGAATGTTACTCGGGTTATGGGGAGAAAATCACCGCTATTCCAGACTGATTTCATGTTAATGTGTCTGGCTCTTACACAGCACACAGCACTTGATGTTAGTTTATCTTTTTCCTAAATTATTTGTTACACTGCCCTTCTCACATTTTATTTGCACTTTTTTTTTTAAGCACAAGTTTTTTTACACTTCCTTGTTCTGTAAGTAGGCTTAATGGTTAAATGTTTTATACTAGATGTAAATATGTAACATGTAAATTTTATATTAAGATTTTGCAAATTATTAGGTCCACACCATCAGGCTCTTTCGTCCCCTCTCCCTTAGAGTAGCGGTAATATATCGGACCCCAGGCTCGCCCACACAGTTCCTTGACCACTTCTCTGCGGCTGCCGCACTTTCATGTCCTCAGAAGTACCAACCCTTATCCTTGGAGACTTCAACATCCCCATTAACAGCCCTACTTCCACACTCAAAACACATTTGTTCAGAGCGGCCTATCACATTCACTAATCAAAGTCATTCTACGTGTAACTGTGTGTGTGTGTAGCCCATTCACTATCTCCATCCATCCCTCACTCCCTGAAAATGGCTGGACCATCATTGTAAATAAACCATTGTATATAAACAACTGTACTTTGTAGCTCCCCCTCCTCATTGTAGATTGTAAGGTCTCACGAGCAGGGGCGGCTTATATTGCTTTAATTATTGTATTGTTAACGTTGTCACTTATGACTTGTGTTATGAAACTGTTAAACTGTACAGCGCTGCGGAATCTGTTGGCGCTATATAAATAAAGATTATTATTATAGAGGCCCACTCAGTAGTGGTGAAGTGAACGGCGCAAATTGCGAGTTGATTGCAACTGATGCAGCTGATACTCCATTACTGCTGGCTGCTGCTCACACAACCGCTCCAACATATGTAACGTGGAATTCCACCTGGTGGGTACGTCACATATGATGCGATGTTCAGGAAGGCAAAATCTGCGTTGCAGAGCTGCAATGCGCGATCTGGCCATGGTGGAACGTCGCAAGTTAGCGCACTGTAGGCGGACCTTGTGCAGCAGTGCATCAAGATCCGGATAGTCCCTCAAAAAACTCTGGACGACCAAGTTTAGCACATGTGCCAGACATGGTATGTGAGTGACGTTGCCTAGGCCCAGACCTGCCACCAGATTTCGGCCATTGTCACACACTACCAAGCCTGGCTGGAGATTCGCTGGCAAAATACACATGTCGCTCTCTTGCTTTATGGCATTCCAGAGCTCCAGCGCTGTGTGGCTTTGATTCCCCATGGAAATTAATTTCAGGACGGCCTGTTGACGTTTGGCCACGTCTGTGCTCATATCGGTCAACAGGCTCGCTGTCTGGGTGTTATGTTTGACACCAATCTCTCCTTCACCTCCCATATACAATCTGTTGCCCGCTATTGCCACCTACACCTAAAGAACATCTCTCCCGAATCCAAGACTTCTCCCGCGCTGCGCCAATACTGTGGAATGCTGTACCCCAAGAAATTAGAACTATCCACAATTTGCATGTTTTCGGGCGCTCACTCAAAACACATTTCTTCATAGCGGCCTATCACATTCACTAATCAAAGTCATTCTATGTGTAAGTGTGTGTGTGTAGCCCATTCACTATCTCCATCCATCCCTCACTCCCTCAAAATGGCTGGGCCATCATTCTAAATACACCATTGTATATAAACACCTGTACTTTGTATCTCCCCCACATATTTGTAAATTGTAAGCTCTCACGAGCATGTGCGGATTATATTGCTTTCATTATTGTATTGGTAACGTTGTTACTTATGACTTGTGTTCTGAAACTGTTAAACTGTAAAGCGCTGCGTAATCTGTTGGCGCTATATAACTAAAGATTCTTATTAAGCGTTCACGGGTCCATGTGGAGGTAGACCGTGACGGCTCCTGCAACGATGTTTCTGAGGAAATGGAGAAGGAGGAGTCAATGTGTACAGACTTGATTCCCGCAATCCTTGTAGTTGCCTGAACACGCACAGCGCCACTCGCAAGATCTGTACCCGGCTCCACAACATTGACCCAATGGGCAGTAAGGGAAAGGTATCGTCCCTGGCCATGGGTACTGGTCCACGCAGCGGTGGTCAGGTGGACATTGCTACTGACGGAGTTTAGTAGCGCATGTTTAATTTTAACCTCAACAACATGCTTTTGCAGACCAGGGACGGCTTGCCTGCTGAAATAAAATCAGCTTGGCACATTGTATTGTGGGACTGCCAATGCCATTAAGTTCCGTAAACTGTCAGTCTCCACCAGCCTGAATGACAGCATTTCAAGGGACAGGAGTTTTGCAATGCCAGCATTCAGAGCCTGTGCTCGTGGATGGTTTGCCGAGATTGGGCCTACACCCGATACGCCACAACCTGACACCCACAGATAAACAAGCCATAAAATCTCTGAAAGATAACCCCAACATTATTATTAAACCAGCAGATAAGGGGGTGCTATCGTTATTATGAATAAGACCCAATCTATTGCCGAAATTCATAGACAACTGTCAGTTAACCTAACCTACAGACAACTCAATTGTGACCCTACATTTTACATCTGTCAAAAAATTGATCGTATCCTGACAAAACATCTTTAATTGATCACCATAGACTGTAAGACTATGACATTCCTTAATATTCAATACCCCATCACCCTGTTTTCTACACACTCCCAAAAATCAACAAAAAACTACATTATCCACCCGCATACCCTAGAGGGATAATTCTCCGTGTTCTACAGTATCACCCAAATGTTTAACATGTTGCCTAATTCCTATGTATATATATTCTTCACCCTATGTATTTATTGTATATATTGTATATATTATACATTGTCATTGACTGTAAATTTTTCTATCTCTTCCAGCGACTATTTGATAAAGGCCACTGCGTTGCCCAAAACGTCAGTCAGTAGTCTCATAGCTATTTTCTTTTTTCACATCAAGTGTGCAATAAAAATTTCAAATTTAACCATGACATATGCAGTTAAACTTGTGCAGTGATTCTCTATAGACTGTACATCTTCAGTGTGTCTTTGTAACTCAACTACGTGTTTTCTCCGCACATGTTTACACATATTTGTGGTATTGAGGTTACTGACACTTTACCTCTTTTTACTTTTTGATTACACAGCTTGCATTTGACATAGCAAATATCATCTGCAAGTGTGTGAAAAAAGGACCACGCAGTGCAAGTCCTGGGAGCGTCCGTTTAGACTTTTGGAAGAGAAATCCGAACAGGTGCCAAAATGGAGGCTACAGGCAACAGAGTATGCAGCCTAACTCTCCCTCCTGTTTGTACCGTTGGGCAATCGCTTCCTCAGAGCTGCTACTACCACCTTCCTGTTCCTCACGCCATGTTGGGTCTTGGACCTCATCATCTCCACTAACCTCTTCCAACACCTGCTGCTGTTGGGTGGTCTGGCCACCACCATGCTCAACAGAAACTGGCACCTGAGTCTCATCATCATCAGATGCGTTCTGCGGTGTGCTGACCATCGGCACTGTCTCACCCGCCTCTTCAGATTCAGAGAGACACAGCTGTTGCGCATCACTGCATACTCCCTCTTCTTCACATTCCAGAATGCTGCTTGGCTGTGCCCCTGTTTGCAAACCAACAGATTCTGAGAACAGAAGCAGAGACTCAGCTGGCTCCTGTACAGAACTCTCTGACTGACTGGGCAATTTGGCAGGCGGTGAAGAGACAGATGGTTGATCAACAGTGCTGTGTTCCTGAGAGGAGGTGGAAGCAATTGAAGTCGATGCATTGGACCCTGGGCTCCAACACCGCCAGTTGTTGCCTGTAAGTGCTGTTAGCACAGTCAACACTTGCTCCTGTGTTACTGGGGTTGAGTAATGGCAGCTGTTCCCCTGCTGTGTGTACGACAAAAAGTCATGCTGCCTCCACGCTGTCCTCCTCTCATCCCTGGGCTCCAACACTGCCAGTTGTTGCTCGGAAGTAATTGGCACGGGTACTGACTCATGCCCACCCTGGTTACAGCACCACAGCTGTTTCCTGGCAGTGTCAACGTAAATTAGCCTCCAATAAGTTGTCCTGTCATGTTGCATTCCGGTTATCCGACTCTATGGTGCCTGCAGTTTAGGTGATTCCTATGTGTGCTGTGGGATATGTAAATAAAGGCTCTTTCCGTTGTGAAAATAGGACAAGCACCCACTGTAGGACTGTGTGATTTGGTAACTGCAGACGGCTTGCGGCCTGTCAACTTACATTTTCATGGGTGCCTTATGGTACCCGTCCGAGTTCCAGTACCGTCAGCTGGTTCTCCACAGTGCCTTTGGCCTAGGTGCCTCCATCTCGGTATCAGAGTTCCTGCAATGTCTGCTTGTCCTTGGTAGTGCTTTGGAGCACAGGTACCTCCTGCTTAGTAACCGTGTCCCAGTAACGTCAGCTGGTCCTCGGTTGTGCCATTGGCTCTTTTCCTTCTGCTGCCCCTCCGGGTTCCAGCACAGTCAGCTGGTCCTCGTTACTTTCATTGGCTCTTGTACCTTCTGCTACCCGTCCGGGTTCCAGTACCGTCAACTGGTTCTCCGCAGTGCCTTTGGCCTAGGTGCCTCCATCTCGGTATCCGAGTTCCAGCAACGTCTGCTGGTCCTTGGTAGTGCTTTGGAGCACAGGTACCTCCTGCTTAGTAACCGTGTCCCAGTAACATCAGCTGGTACAAGGTTGTGCTACAAATACAAGATACAGAACAAGAGACACAAGAACAATAAGCAGAAGATCTAAAAGCAGAAGAACATGAAGTATAAGACCAAAATGAAGAGCAAAATATATGCTCTAAATTATAAGCAGAAGAAGACTAAGCAGTGTATGGGGGTGAGTCCGTTCCTCCTCGTGGTGCCCCTGGTAAATGCCTGCTGCTGCAGGCTATACTGAACACGGACAAATACTGTTGTAATTTAAATCTTTTGTGGCAGCAAGAACGGAACGATGAAAAAATCATACTTTTACAGATTACAAGTACAGGAATCTATGTCACAAATAAGAATATGATGAAGAAGATTAAGGACTATAATATGAAGAAGAATAATAGTTTAAAAAGAACAATATGAGTAATGTTAACAAAAAGATGAAAAGCAAGAAGTTTTAGAAGAAGATAAAGAAGGTGAAGATGAAGAATAATTTGATGACAAAGATGATGCTGCTGAAGATTATGAAGGAGAAAGTGTGGCAAAAGTTAAAAAGGTGAAGAGCATGGAAGTTGTGAAACATACATATTTGACAAAATAGAAAAAAGGTTAACAACATTGTCAATTTCTTCGTCAATCCGAACGTATTTCCTAAAAAAAAAAATTAATGCTATTCCATTGGATTGGGTTAAACATCTATGCCTTTAATGTCTCCTCAACCTCCCCCAATACATTCTACATTACTCTTTGTTGTTTTCCTTCATGTACAATTAACCTACAAGGCAAGAATGGGGTTTTTTTAATTTCGATATTTTGTTCCCATAGACTTACATTGGACTTCCGGTATCGGTATCGGGTATCGCCGATATTTTTTGGGTATCGGCGATACCATTCCGATTCCGATACTTTTGGATATCGGAAAGTATCGCTCAACTCTAATTATGATGAAATGTACTTTTATGCATTCATTTCAAAACGTAAACCCTATGTTTTGTTTTTTTGTTACCATTTGTACTCGCCATGTGCATATATGCGCTTTGATGACAAATTAATATTTGTCCATATTTCTTATTAAAATTAATCATTTTATGGTTTTAAAACTGTATTTTTTCCTGTTTTGAGCATAACAATCAGGGTGTCGGCTCTTCCCTATGTAGAGCAAGTTAGACATCTGTTGTTGTGTGCATGTGGAGGGAGCAGGAGACTTCTTGCCGGACACACAGCAGGGGAACAGCTGGCGTTACTGAACCCCACTAACACTGGAGCTTGTGTATTGGTCTGTGGACACGGCACTTCTGAGCAGCAACTGTCAGTGTTGTAGCCCAGGGAGTAGAGTTCAGGTGGTAGAAAGATGAACATAACAGGAGACATGTATACCGTTGCCAACCAGTTATTTAATCGGAAACCGGACAGGCAAATTCAGGCGAGATCCATGCCTTGTTCATTTTCAGAAAAGTAAGCCGGTCTACATTATCGGAGGATAGTCGCATGCGACGGTCTGTTAGTACACCACCTGCAGCACTAAAGACGCGCTCCGATAATACACTGGCAGCAGGGCAAGCCAGCACCTCCAATGCATACTGGCTAAGCTCTGGCCATGTATCCAGCTTAGAGACCCAAAACTTGAATGAGGAAGAGCCATCTGGGAGTACACAGAGAGGGCAAGACATGTAGTCTGTCACCATCTTATGGAAACGTTGCCTCCTGCTGACTGGAGCCGTCTGGGATGGTGTAGACATTTGTGGCGCTGACACAAAACTTTGCCACATTTGGAACATACTGGTCTTGCCCTGTGCAGAGGCGCTGCTTCTGCTCCCTCTTGTTGCAGAGCTGTCTCCACTGCCTCGACGCACAGAGCTGCTTTGTAAAGCAGTAGCAGCAGCAGTGCTCTCGGCTGGAATGGAGAACATGATGGATTGCACCAGTGTGTCTTGGTACTCCCGCATTTTACGCTCCCGGTTCAACGGTGTGTGATGAGGCTTTGTAAGTTGTCCCGGTAGCGAGGGTCTAGGAGGGTGTACACCCAATAATCAGACATGATGAGAATGTGGGCGATGCGGCGGTCGTTTCTCAGGCACTGCAGCATGAAATCAACCATGTGCTGCAGACTCCCAACTAGCCAAGAAACGCTGTCCCCTGCAAGAGGCGTCATCTCTGCCTGCTCTGCATCACACCACCCTCGCTCTACATACTGACTAGAGCATTGTGTACCTCCCTCTGGAGCGATGTCTTCCTCCTCCATTGACTCCTCCTCATCCTCCTCACAAAGTGAGCCCTGCCTAAGCCTTTGTGAGGAACCACGTTGCGCTGACTGTCCAGAAGGTGATGGAATTTGTGACTCCTCATCCTCCACCTCTTCCAAAACCTCATCCCTTAGTGCTTGCAGTGTTTTTTGAAGCAGGCAGATAAGGGGGACAGTCAGGCTGACTAGTGCATCATCTGCACTCGCCATCCGCGTTGATTCATCAAACGCACGCAAAACGTGGCAGATGTCCTTCATAGAGGCCCACTCAGTAGTGGTGAAGTGTGAACGGCGCAAATTGCGAGTTAGTTGCGCCTGATGCAGCTGATACTCCATTACTGCTGGCTGCTGCTCACACAACCGCTCCAACATATGTAACGTGGAATTCCACCTGGTGGGTACGTCACATATGATGCGATGTTCCGGAAGGCGAAATCTGCGTTGCAGAGCTGCAATGCGCGATCTGGCCATGCTGGAACGTCGCAAGTGAGCGCACTCTAGGCGGACCTTGTGCAGCAGTGCATCAAGATCCGGATAGTCCCTCAAAAAACTCTGCACGACCAAGTTGAGCACATGTGCCAGACATGGTATGTGAGTGAGGTTGCCAAGGCCCAGAGCTGCCACCAGATTTCGGCCATTGTCACACACTACCAAGCCTGGCTGGAGATTCGCTGGCACAAACCACACATCGCTCTCCTGCTTGATGGCATTCCAGAGCTCCTGAGCTGTGTGGCTTCGATTCCCCATTGAAATTAATTTCAGGACAGCCTGTTGACGTTTTGCCACGGCTGTGCTCATATCGGTCGTAACAGCTAAGCGTTCACGGGTCCATGTGGAGGTAGACCGTGACGGCTCCTGCAGCGATGATTCTGAGGAACTAGTAGGAGGAGGAGTTAATGTGTACAGACTGGATTCCTGCAATCCTTGGAGTTGGCAGAACACGTACAGCGCCACTCGCAAGATCTGTACCCGGCTCCACAACATTGACCCAATGGGCAGTGAGGGAAAGGTATCGTCCCTGGCCATGGGTACTGGTCCACGCATCGGTGGTCAGGTGGACCTTGCTACTGACGGCGTTTAGTAGCGCATGTTTAATTTTTCCCTCAACATGCTTTTGCAGACCAGGGACGGCTTGCCTGCTGAAATAAAATCGGCTGGGCACATTGTATTGTGGGACTGCCAATGCCATTAAGTTACGGAAACTGTCAGTCTCCACCAGCCTGAATGACAGCATTTCAAGGGACAGGAGTTTTGCAATGCCAGCATTCAGAGCCTGTGCTCGGGGATGGTTTGCCGAGTATGGACGTCTTTTCTCCCATGCCTGTGCTACCGATGGCTGTACAGTGGCCTGGGAGTGTGAGGATGACAGGGAACTTGCTGCTGTCGGTGGAATTACACTGGGTCTCTGTACAACAGTGACAGAGGTTCTTCCATGGCGATCCTGTGAGGAAGCCGAACCAGCTGTGTGTGAGCTGGAGGAAGAGGCTTCAACACGAGCTGAAGATGTAGGTGGTGCTGTAGGTTGGCCTACGTCTCCAGTGTGTCTTTGTAACTCCACCACGTGCTTGGTCCGCACATGTTTCCAAATATTAGTGGTATTGAGGTTACTGACACTTTTACCTCTTTTGACTTTTTGATTACACAGCTTGCATTTGACATAGCAAATATCATCTGCAAGTGTGTCAAAAAAGGACCACGCAGTACAAGTCCTGGGAGCGCCCGTTTTTGCTTTTGGAAGAGAACTGCTCCGAACGGGTGCCAAAGTGGAGGCTACAGGCAACCGAGTCTGCAGCCTACCTCTCCCTCCTGTTTGGACCGTTGGGGGAATCTCTTCCTTAGAGCTGCTCCCACCACCTTCCTGTTCCTCACGCCATGTTGGGTGAAGGACCTCATCATCTCCACTACCCTCTTCCAACACCTGCTGCTGTTGGGTGGTCTGGCCAGCACCATGCGCAACAGAAACTGGCACCTGAGTCTCATCATCATCAGATGCGTTCTGCGGTGTGCTGACCATCGGCACTGGCTGACCCGCCTCTTCAGATTCAGAGAGACAAAGCTGTTGCGCATCACTGCATACTCCCTCTTCTTCACATTCTAGAATGCTGCTTGGCTGGCCCCCTCTTTGCAAGCCAACAGATTCTGAGAACAGAAGTAGAGACTCAGCTGGCTCCTGTACAGATCTCTCTGACTGCCTGGGCAATTTGGCAGGCAGTGAAGAGACAGATGGTTGCTCAACAGTGCTCTGGTCCTGAGAGGAGGTGGAAGCAATTGAAGTCGATGCGTTGGCTGCCATCCAACCGACAACGGCTTCAATTTGTTTTTCCCGCAGCAGGGGGGTACGCCGAGCTCCTACAAAAGTGCGCATAAAGGAACGCTCACGGGGAAAACTGGTGGATGCTGTGTCACTGGGGGCGGCAGCAGCCACAGAATCCCCACGTACTCTCCCTGCTGAAACTCCACGCCCACGACCACGTGCCTTACTCCCTGTCTTCTTCATCTTGGTAGATTGATAAAGATAGGCAGAAAAGTTATAAGGCCTAAGTGTGCTTATTCCTCAGAGACTGCAGTGAACACTAGCTCTGAAAGTCTCCTTTATGTACTTCTATAGTGTTTGCAACCAATGTATTGGATACGGATGGAAGCGCGTCACACTAATAGATTTGAGTTTTTTGAAATAGAATGGAGCAGCACCAATTAGCCAAAAATGTAAAGGATGAGGCAGTGACACACGCTCAGCAGACTCCAACCAACAGTGGTTGAAGAACTAACTGGAGCGTGATCTGCACTCAAAAAAAGAGACCTCACAGACTGCCGTGAACACTGCACACAACTGTTCACTAGCGCTGAAAGGCTCTTCATGTACTTCTATAGTGTTTGCAACCAATGTATTGGATACGGATGGAAGCGCGTCACACTAATAGATTTGAGTTTTTTGAAATAGAATGGAGCAGCACCAATTAGCCAAAAATGTAAAGGATGAGGCAGTGACACACGCTCAGCAGACTCCAACCAACAGTGGTTGAAGAACTAACTGGAGCGTGATCTGCACTCAAAAAAAGAGACCTCACAGACTGCCGTGAACACTGCACACAACTGTTCACTAGCGCTGAAAGGCTCTTCATGTACTTCTATAGTGTTTGCAACCAATGTATTGGATACGGATGGAAGCGCGTCACACTAATAGATTTGAGTTTTTTGAAATAGAATGGAGCAGCACCAATTAGCCAAAAATATAAAGGATGAGGCAGTGACACACGCTCAGCAGACTCCAACCAGCAGTGGTTGAAGAACTAACTTGAGCGTGATCTGTACTCAAAAAAAGAGACCTCCCAGACAGCAGTGAACACTGCAGACAACTGTTCACTAGCTCTGAAAGGCTCCTTTATGTACTTCTATAGTGTTTGCAACCAATGTATTGGATACGGATGGAAGCGCGTCACACTAATAGATTTGAGTTTTTTTAAATAGAATGGAGCAGCACCAATTAGCCAAAAATGTAAAGGATGAGGCAGTGACACACGCTCAGCAGACTCCAACCAGCAGTGGTTGAAGAACTAACTGGAGCGTGATCTGCACTCAAAAAAAGAGACCTCACAGACTGCCGTGAACACTGCACACAACTGTTCACTAGCTCTGAAAGGCTCCTTTATGTATTTCTATAGTGTTTGCAACCAATGTATTGGATACGGATGGAAGCGCGTCACACTAATAGATTTGAGTTTTTTTAAATAGAATGGAGCAGCACCAATTAGCCAAACATGTAAAGGATGAGGCAGTGACACACGCTCAGCAGACTCCAACCAGCAGTGGTTGAAGAACTAACTTGAGCGTGATCTGCACTCAAAAAAAGAGACCTCACAGACTGCCGTGAACACTGCAGATAACTGTTCACTAGCTCTGAAAGTCTCCTTCATGTGCTTCTATTGTGTTTGCAACCAATCTATTGGATACGGATGGAAGCGCGTCACACTAATAGATTTGAGTTTTTAGAAATAGAATGGAGCAGCACCAATTATCAAAAAATTAAAAGGATAAGGCAGTGACACACGCTTAGCAGACTCCAACCAGCAGTGGTTGAAGAACTAACTGGAGTGTGATCTGCACTCAAAAAAAGAGACCTCACAGACTGCCGTGAACACTGCACACAACTGTTCACCAGCTCTGAAAGGCTCCTTTATGTACTTCTATAGTGTTTGCAACCAATGTATTGGATACGGATGGAAGCGCGTCACACTAATAGATTTGAATTTTTTGAAATAGAATGGAGCAGCACCAATTAGTCAAAAATTAAAAGGATGAGGCAGTGACACACGCTTAGCAGACTCCAACCAGCAGTGGTTGAAGAACTAACTGGAGTGTGATCTGCACTAAAAAAAAGAGACCTCACAGACTGCCGTGAACACTGCACACAACTGTTCACTAGCTCTGAAAGGCTCCTTTATGTACTTCTATAGTGTTTGCAACCAATGTATTGGATACGGATGGAAGCGCGTCACACTAATAGATGACTGTTAATTTCAATTGAATGGAGCAGCATCAATTCCAGAAAAGAAAAAAAAAATGAGTCAGTGAGTGACACGTGCAGATGACTACAAACAGCGGTGGATGCAGACCAAACTGCAGCGTCACCTGCACTCACACACACACACCTTGCACAGAGCTGTGAAAACAGCACTGCAAGGAAAAATTAAGATTTACACAACGGTTTCTCAAATAGCCTGCCTACAGAACAATTCACAAAAACGCTATCTCTAACTGTCCCTCAGAGTCAGAAGAGCAGCGTTCTGTCCCTAACTGAATTCACAGCACAGTGAAGCGAAAATGGCGGCGGCGCCTTTTATAGTGCATTCTGACATCATTTCAGCAGCCAATCACAGCCATGCCATTAGTTAACATGACCGCAGCATTACAGGATGTGCCCACACTTCTTAGGATTCCTCATTGGCTGAATAAAATCACACTGCCTCTCAAAGAATTATGGGAACTTCCGATTCCGGTATACGATATAGGAAAAGTATCGGAACTAAGTATCGGAATTCCGATACAGCGAATATCGGCCGATACCCGATACTTGCGGTATCGGAATGCTCAACACTAATCATTACAGAAAAAAAACGACTCAGACCACTATCAGAGGGCACAAAGTTTTATTATTCAACAATTATTCCGTAGAAGTCACAAAGAAAAGGAGAGCATTTAGTGATCTGTGTACTGAACTGGTGGAAAAAAGATTAGATTTGCGCTGTAATTTCCTGCTACTCTGAAGATATTTCCCCCAGAAAGAGGTACAGAATCCTTTAATGCACCGGACTTGGCCAGAGAATATATGAAGAAGTTGCTTCAGAATAATGGCGGACAAGTCCCTGACTGAGACTCAGTTGGAGAGAGATTATAACAATCTGTCGTATTAAGGAAGAGGGGATGGCAAAATTTGTTGTTTTTTCTTTTTCTTCTAAGGCACGCATTGCAAAATATTAATTTGTGTGATATGTTTGATTTTGGGGGTTAAAATGGAGGAGATGGAGGCTGGGTTCTAAAGGAGGGGGAAAAGTCTAGTTTTGGTGAAAGAAAGGGTGGGTTTACAGAGTGCCCACAGATACGTGTACGAAAAAAGTGAAGTCAGAAAAAGACTTAGGCTATGTGCACACATTGCGGAATTGCCATGGAAATTTCCGCGGCAATTCCGCACCTCCCTGCCGCGGGAAATACGCATATTATAGGTATGCGTATTCCCGCTAAAAACTAGCGTTTTGCAAGCGTAATTAGCTTGCAGAATGCTAGCGTTTTACAAGCGATCTGACAGGTTGGTCACACGAGTCAAACAAGTGTTTGACTCGTGTGACCAACTTTTTACTATTGATGCCGCCTATGTCGCATCAATAGTAAAAAGATCTAATGTAAAAATAATAAAAAAAATAATAAATAATAATATTCTCACCTTCCGGCGGCCCCCCCAGCTTTCCCGCCTCTCAGCGACGCTCCCGGCCAATCCCGTTCCCAGGAGTCCTTTGCAACAATCATCCCGATGACGTAGCATCACGCGAGACCGCTACGTCATCGGGTGATCTCGCAATGCATTACTGGGACCGGGAGCGTCGCTGAGAGGCGGGAAAGCTGCGGGGGCCGCCGGAAGGTGAGAATATCACTATTTTTTATTTTAATTATTGTTTTTACATGGATATGGTACCCAGGGCCTGGAAGAGAGTCTCCTCTCCTCCAGACCCTGGGTACCATCCGCACATGAACCGCTTACTTTGCGCATGGTGGGCATAGCCACATGTGGAAAGTAATCGGTTCAATGCATTCCTATGGCGGCGGAATCGCCGCGGTTCAGCAAAAAAGAATGAGCATGCTGCGGATTCTCCCGTGATGCGATTCCGCCGCGGAAAAACCCGCAGCATGTGCACAGCATTGCGGAATCTCATAGGCCTTAATGAGTTGTATTGTGTAAGCGGTTTTGCCGCGGTTTCGCGGCAAAACCGCTAGGAATCCGCAACGTGTGCACAGGCCCTTAATACTCTGTTTAGGTTTTTAACTGTTTAATTCAACAGACTGGTTAAAACTGGTTAATTTTTTTTTCTTTTTTTTACTTCTTTTTATACATTTAATATGAAAGTAGTAACATGGAATGTCAAAGAGCTTCAATCCCCACATAAAAGAATGATGGTTTTGAGACACCTTAAGAAACTTAAAGTAGACATTGCGATGCTACAA
The DNA here is from genome assembly GCA_033576555.1 of Oophaga sylvatica. NCBI lineage: Eukaryota > Metazoa > Chordata > Amphibia > Anura > Dendrobatidae > Oophaga > Oophaga sylvatica. The sequence continues at coordinate 162,234,450 of JARQOD010000007.1, read as the reverse complement.
GAAACGCACTTAAATGAGCAAGATTTCTGCAGGATGGATAAAATGTGGGTGGGATCTGTTTTGGAATCACCGTCTGTGAATAGGAAAGCAGGAGTACTGATTTTAATAAGCAAACAGGCGAACTGTAAAATAATATCTTGGGATTCAGATAAATCTGGAAGGAAAATAAGATTATTATTAGACACCTCGGTGGGCAGGGTTAGATTATATAACATATATACTCCAAATGGGAACAATAAAAATTTTTTTAGAGAGCAGGAAACTCAAATATTGGAAGAAGAGGAGGAAAAGATAATCATTGGTGGTGACATTAACACAGTTGTGAGTAACATTGAGGCTAAGTGCACACGTTCAGGATTATTTGCGTTTTTTTTCACGTTTTTTCGTGGGAAAAAACGCGTCAAAAACGCATGAATTAAGCATCCTATCATTTAGAATGAATTCCGCAATTTTTGTGCACATGGTGCGTTTTTTTAAAAAAAAACGCATCGCGGAAAATCTAGCAACATGTCCATTAATTTTGCGGATTTCTAGCGTTTTTCCCGCTATATTATTGACCTAGAAAGTTCAGGAAAAAATCGCAGTAAAAACGCATCAAATCCGTGCAAAAAACGCACCAAAAACGCAAAAAATACGCAAAATCAGCGCAAAAAACCACGCATTTTTGCCGCGAAAAAAAGTCCAGTTTTGCTCAGGAATATTCTCTAAACATTCCTGAACGTGTGCACTTAGCCTCAAGATAGATCTAGAGCGAAACAGACAGACAGTAGTAGATCAAGTGACAGAGTGGTGGCACCATTCCTAGAAAGCACTGGGTTGATAGATATTTGGCGTACATCTCATCCAATAGATCGAGAATTTACTCATTTTTCACAGGTTCACAACTCTTTGTCTAGAATAGATTATTTTCTGATCTCTCAAGACTTAGTGAATAGGTTGAATGATAATAACATTCTAGATCTAATTATTTCAGATCATACCCCGGTCTCGTTATCCTTGCAGGACACTTTCCCAAAAGGCTCTAATATTTTATGGAGATTTCTGACGTTCTTGGCACAAGATGAAAATTTTCAAAAAATCATAAAAAATTGGTGGTTAGAATATGAATTAGATAATAGAGAACATAGGGATTCAGTGCATTTATAATGGGATACAGCAAAGGCTGTTTTGAGGGGGAAAATAATTGGATATGTCAATTCTTTAAAAAAGAAAAAGAGGATAGCCTAATGTGAAGCAAGTCAAAAAACTAGAGTAAGGTACACAGAATATATCAATAATCCATCAGTTTCTAATAGAGATAGGTGGTTACAATCCAAATCAGAATTTGACCTTTGGTTGGAAAGATCAGAAAAATTAAAGGGGCAAAGAAAATCGGCAGAATTCTTTAAATTTGGGAATAAGGCCGGATCTCTTTTGGCAAAAATGGCTAGAGGTAAGAGGCACATCCCTTATATAAATAATTTAAGAGACTCTGAGGGTATTATACAGGGTGACCCCACAAAAATAAATAAAATTCTTAGCAATTTCTATTCAGCCTTATACAAAAAAAGGAGACCCGAATATGGCGGAAGGGATTCGCTTTCTTGACTCCTTACAGTTGACTCAGCTTAATGAAACAGACAGAGATAAGTTAAACGGATTAATAAAGAAAGAAGAAATGGTCAAAACGATAACAAATTTGAAGAATAATAAGGCCCCTGGCCCGGATGGACTTCCAGGGGAATTCTATAAATTTTTGAAGGATGATATAACTAATACTCTAGTCAAAGTTTTTAATTTCACGTTACAAAACAAAATTTTGCTAGACTCGGGAAACATGGCCTTTATTAAAGTTCTTCACAAGCAAGGAAAAGATGAGAAAGAGCCAGGGTCATATAGACCAATTTCGCTGATAAACCAGGATATAAAAATTCTGTCAAAAATATTGTCGGATAGACTTGCTGAATTATTACCAGAATTGATCGGTTCACACCAAGTAGGTTTCATAAAAAAACGGGCAGCGGTATTTAATATTAGAACAGTATTAGCGGTCCAAGATAGTCTCTATTGGGAAGGGAAAGGGAAGGAAAATTCAGCTCTCTTGGCACTAGATACTGAGAAAGCTTTCGATAACATACAATTGGGATGGTTATATAATGTATTGGATAAGGTTGGAATAACGGGGACTTTTAGAAATTATCTTACAGCTTTGTATACTGCACCGCAGGCCAAGATTTACACTCCAGGTTTTCTATCTGACACAATTCACCTACAAACGGATACAATGCAGGGATGCCCATTATCGCCGTTATTGTTCAACTTAGCCATAGAACCACTTGCCCGATATTTGATTAATTCAGAGTGTTTCGAAGGCATAGAGATGGGGGATGTAGAAGTTAAATTAACTTTTTTTGCAGACTATATGCTGTTGTTTATGGCAGACCCTGGGAGACACTTACAGGGATTACTCGATAAATTGACATATTTTGGCTCATTTTCAGGATACAAAATAAATGTAAGTAAATGCCAGCTCTTATATCTGAATAAAAAAATAGTTGATCCTGAGATAACTGCTCGAGTCTCAGTAGCACAGAAACATATAACCTACTTAGGGGTGAAAATAGGTAGAGATGCTAGATCTCTATATAGATTAAATTATTCTAGTTTAATTGAAAAAATATTGTTAGAATTGGAAAGATGGAGAAATCTAAACCTCTCGATGTTTGAGAGAATGCACTTGCTAAAAATGGTGGGTGTGCTTTGCTGGTGACACTGTTGGGGATTTATTCAAAATTGATTGTGTTCAGGTCTGGTGACTGTGGAGGCCAGGTCATCTGGCGTAGCACCCATCACTCTCCTTCTTGGTCAAATAGCCCTTACACAGCCTGGAGGTGTGTTTGGGGTCATTGTCCTGTTGAAAAATAAATGATGGTCCAACTAAACACAAACCAGATGGAATAGCATGCTGCTGCAAGATGCTGTGGTAGCCATGCTGGTTCAGTATGCCTTCAATTTTGATTAAATCCCCAACAGTGTCACCAGCAAAGCACCCCCACACCATCACACCTCCTCCTTCATGCTTCACGGTGGGAACCAGGCATGTAGAGTCCATCCGTTCACCTTTTCTGCGTGCAAAGCAGTAATCAAAGCAAAAGGTGGCTACTTTGAAGAATCTAGAATATAAGACATATTTTCAGTTGTTTCACACTTTTTTGTAAAGTGTAATGTATAATTCCACATGTGTTAATTCATAGTTTTGATGCCTTCAGAGTGATTCTACAATTTTCATAGCCATGAAAATACAGAAAAATCTTTGAATGAGAAGGTGTGTTCAAACTTTTGGTCTGTACTGTACATTGAGAGCATGGAAAGCTATTAGGAAACTGTTCAATCTCCCTTTCTGTGTCTCCAAATATTTGATGATTTGGAAAGACCCGAACTTTTCACAAGGAACACAAAATAAACTTTTTAAGGAATGGAAGGAAAAAGGAATCGGGGTTCTGGGGGATATCTTACAATCGGCAGAGGGGAGATTATTGAGTTGGTCTGAATTTTCGGGCAAATTTGGATTACAAAATAATCAATACTTACAATTCCTACAAATTACGACACATTACACAAATTTGGTGAAAGACCTGGGGAAGGCAGAAAGAATAAACAATTTTGATTCCATGATGGGGCAGAGTACAAACCTGGAATCGCTTTCCAGCATCTATGACTATATTCGTGTCCAGATTCAGTCACCATGGTGCTCAAAAAATATTAAAACCTGGTATAAATCCATTCCAGATGAAGACTTAGGTAACAAAATACTGATCGGATGGAAAAAAAATAAGAAAGGTAATGATTAATGACAGTGGAGAGAGATGCATTATAAACTGATACACCAAGTGATATACACTTTTAATCTTATCTACAATGGTGCACCTGCTCACTATCTTACTAGCTGTCCAAAATGTAGTCTACACAGGGCCAATTTATTACATCGTTTGTGGGAATGCCCAATTATTCAAAGATTCTGGGCCGAGGTAATTAAATACATACAGAGAATCTGGAAGGTTGAGATACCCAAAAATGTACAGGCATGTGTTTTTTAGTTCGTTAGCCTGATAAGTGAATCAAATAATAAAATATATAGTGCTCCCGATTCTGTACATACTGTATTGTTCTGCTGGCAGCTAAGAAATGTATCTTGAGACACTGGCTGGAGAAGAAACCACCGAGTGTTTCAGAACTGATAGATACTATAAAATCCCTAATGTTGATGGACAAAATAGATACAGAATCCCAAAAAGAAAAGAATACTGAAAAATGTTTCAAAAAATGGAGGACTTTTATTGAATGTAGTTACTCACAAGCAGAGATCAATCAATTAATGGTAGCATTTAAGGGACAATATGGTACAATCTTGAGGATGTAGCTGGTAACTTGAGGATATTGAGGTTTGTTGTTTCATTGCTAGTTCTGTATATGGTTCGAATGAAGTATTGTTGTAACATTCAAAAGGTTAAATTGAAATAGGATGAGAGCAACATTGTATTTTCAAGATATATGCATATAATGTATGGTTTTGATATATATTTGATTGCATATTAATATGTCAAATCATCTAATAAAGAAGTTTATAAAAAAAAATATATATTATCTACGATATACCAAGCGCTCCTTTCAGAAAACATATGTCCTAAAAGAGCTTTTACAGCAAAATGGGAAAAAGACCTAGACTACACGTTCTCGCATGAACAAATACTCCACATTTATAAACACTCCCATGGCCCGACGAAGTGTGTTAAAACACAAGAAAATTCCTATAAAATAGTGTCCAGGTGGTGTATTTCACAGACACAGTTTCAGGCCTGGCGAGTAAATTCACACACTAGGTGCTGGCGATGCAGAACAGGAAACGGTGATTATCTCCATATTTGGTGGACCTGTCCAACCATTACCCACTTTTGGGTACTAACGGAAAAAATAATTCAAGACATAATTGGGAAAAAGGTAAAATTGACACCCGAGACCGCGCTGCTGAACTTTCTGGTGTGGCCTGGAAACAAACGGCTTTCTACTCTCGCCCAAAACATAATTGCGGCAGCTAAGCTCCTAATACCCACATACTGGAAGTCAACAAACTGTCCTACGTCACGACAAATGTTACACAAAATAGATCAACTGTATTGCATGGCGGAACTGGTGGCCCGAGTAAACCATTCGCAAACAAACTTCAAAGATACCTTGGATTCATTTTAGGATGAGCGACCGCTTTATAACCTCACAATGAATGTAAACATACCTTCGTACGGACCTGCAATGCCTTTTGTATCTATACCCCTCTCACCTTTCTACAGGTCCTTCTCAAAAAATTAGCATATAGTGCTAAATTTCATTATTTTCCATAATGTAATGATTACAATTAAACTTTCATATATTTTAGATTCATTACACACCAACTGAAATTTGTCAGGTCTTTTATTGTTTTAATACTGATGATTTTGGCATACAACTCCTGATAACCCAAAAAACCTGTCTCAAAAAAATAACATATTTCAACCGTCCAATAAAATAAAAGTGTTTTTTAAAAACAAACAAAAAAACCATCAAATAATAATGTTCAGTTATGCACTCAATACTTGGTCGGGAATCCTTTTGCAGAAATGACTGCTTCAATGCGGCGTGGCATGGAGGCAATCAGCCTGTGACACTGCTGAGGTGTTATGGAGGCCCAGGATCCTTCGATAGCGGCCTTAAGCTCATCCAGAGTTTTGGGTCTTGCGTCTCTCAACTTTCTCTTCACAATATCCCACAGATTCTCTATGGGGTTCAGGTCAGGAGAGTTGGCAGGCCAATTGAGCACAGTAATACCATGGTCAGTAAACCATTTACCAGTGGTTTTGGCACTGTGAGCAGGTGCCAGGTCGTGCTGAAAAATGAAATCTTCATCTCCATAAAGCATTTCAGCCGATGGAAGCATGGAGTGCTCCAAAATCTCCTGATAGCTAGCTGCATTGACCCTGCCCTTGATGAAACACAGTGAACCAACACCAGCAGCTGACATGGCACCCCACACCATCACTGACTGTGGGTACTTGACACTGGACTTCAGGCATTTTGGCATTTCCTTCTCCCCAGTCTTCCTCCAGACTCTGGCACCTTGATTTCCGAATGACATGCAAAATTTGCTTTCATCAGAAAAAAGTGCTTGGGACCACTTAGCAACAGTCCAGTGCTGCTTCTGTGTAGCCCAGGTCAGGCGCTTCTGCCGCTGTTTATGGTTCAAAAGTGGCTTTACCTGGGGAATGCGGCACCTGTAGCCCATTTCCTGCACACGCCTGTGCACGGTGGCTCTGGATGTTTCTACACCAGACTCAGTCCACTGCTTCCTCAGGTCCCCCAAGGTCTGGAATCGGTCCTTCTCCACAATCTTCCTCAGGGTCCGGTCACCTCTTCTCGTTGTACAGCGTTTTCTGCCACATTGTTTCCTTCCAACAGACTTCCCATTGAGGTGCCTTGATACAGCACTCTGGGAACAGCCTATTTGTTGAGAAATTTCTTTCTGGGTCTTACCCTCTTGCTTGAGGGTGTCAATGATGGCCTTCTTGACATCAGTCAGGTCGCTAGTCTTACCCATGATGGGGGTTTTGAGTAATGAACCAGGCAGGGAGTTTTTAAAAGCCTCAGGAATCTTTTGCATGTGTTTAGAGTTAATTAGTTGATTCAGAAGATTAGGGTAATAGGTCGTTTAGAGAACCTTTTCTTGATATGCTAATTTTTTGAGACAGGTTTTTTGGGATATCAGGAGTTGTATGCCAAAATCATCAGTATTAAAACAATAAAAAACCTGACAAATTTCAGTTGGTGTGTAATGAATCTAAAATATATGAAAGTTTAATTGTAATCAATACATTATGGAAAATAATGAAATTTAGCACTATATGCTAATTTTTTGAGAAGGACCTGTATATCCCCTCTATTCTCTCTTATTCCCTGTTAATCGTATATATTCGCTTTGTACTCAATTTTCAAAATGATCTGACCACTGGAAACAATATTATGTCCTTTAAGTTCTCTAATTCACATACATTAATTCTGTTGGCTCCAAACCAATAATTATTTGTTTCTGCTAGGTTAGACAAGATGCAAGCCTTATTGCTGAGTCATATTGTCTGTAGTGTTTTGCTTGATATCTCTTGGAGCACCGAATATGTATGTTCAATAATATTCCAGTATGTTTATTGATATGTTTACCGATATGCTTTAAAATTTAATAAAAAGACCATTGAAAAGAAAAGATATGAAGATAAAGAGACAGTTCTCAGTGATGGAAAAATCAGACATTACTGAATATAGACACAGCCCATAATAACATTATTATATCTCAGGATCTCAGATCCGCTTCTCATACCGCTATACCACAGAACAGACCCGATAGGCCCAAGAGGTTCAAATCTCGTCATGTGTTAAGGTACCGCCGTTTCTCCTCTGGGAGACATTACTGGAAGGTGGACGTGAGTCAGGCAAGTAGTTGGATGATAGGGGTGGCCGGGGAAAGTCTGGAGAGGAAGGCGAATGAAAAAGTAACTTTTGTTGGCTCTAATGAGAAATTGTGAGCCGTAATTGCTGAGAAACAACTCTTTGCAAGTCATAACGATATTCATAAAAAGCTAGTGTCAGATTCTCCTGTGCAGGTTGTAGGGATCTATCTGGATTATGAGGCCGGACGTCTGTCCTTCTATCAGGTGTGTGACCCCATCAGACACACACTTTCACCGCCTTTCTCCGAGCCGCTCTATGCCACTTTCCAGAGGCGTAGCTAGGGGTTCAGCTCAGGGGGGGGGGCGAAACATCTGAGTGGGCCCCTAACATGCGGACATATCATTGATGCAACCTTCGTGGCCACTCATGGGCACAAAAAGTAAGGGGGCCCATTTCTACCTCCAAAAAAGGTGCAAATTTGCATTTTTACGGGCTCTTGGGCTGCAAAGGGATCATATATTGTTCTTGCACAGGGGCCCTTTCTGTCTGTGGCCGCCTGGGTCCCCTAACCAGGTAATCATGATTATAACTATGGTGGTATAGGGGAACATCAGGAGATGACCGCACTGTTATTGAAAATAAAAGTCTATACAAAGACCAGCATTGATATTACCGCTTTATGGTGACATATAGTGGTAGATACCAGTCCTGCAGAACATATAGAAATTACTGCACAGTTATAGATGGTGACTTACAGAGGACGTTCTTTCTGGTGGAGTCATTCACTTTTCTATCTGGCCCAGACCGACATGTCAACTTCTCCAGCCAGGACTCATCTGCAGAGATTATAACAAAGACACATCTGACTTCTCACATTTCCAGCACCGTTCACATGTAGAATCATGAAATCCTAGAATGATAGAGTTGGAAGGGCCCTCCAGGGTCATCGTGTCCAACCCCCTGCTCAATGCAGGATTCACTAAATCATCTCAAACAGATGTCTGTCCAGCCTCTGTGTGAAGACTTCCATTGAAGGAGAACTCACCACCTCTCATGGCAGCCTATTCCACTCATTGATCACCCTCACAGTCAAAAAGTGTTTTCTAATATCTAATGTGTATCTACTCCCTTTCAGTTTCATCCCATTGCGTCTCCTGTTTTCATGTGCAAATGTATTCCCAACCTGCACAAACTCCTCATCCTGTCTCTACCCCAATACTGAGCAACTGCTGCCATGTCCCTATTACTGCACCTGCTGTGTGGTACAAAAACAGAGCTCCTCTTAGGCTAAGATCAGGAATAATTGCGTTTTTTTCGCGGTTTTTCCGCGGTTTTCCGCGGTAAAAACGCGATAAAAACGCAAGCATTAAGCATCCTATACATGTTAATTGATTCCGCATGTTTTGGCCACATGTTGCGTTTTTTTCCGCGAAAAAAACGCTTTGCGGAAAAAATAGCAACATGTTCATTAATTTTGCGGAATGTAAGCGGTTCATGTGCGGTGGTACCCAGGGTCTGGAGGAGAGGAGACTCTCCTCCAGGCCCTGGGTACCATATCCCTGGTAAAACAATAATTAAAATAAAAAATAATGATATTCTCACCTTCCGGCGGCCCCCGCAGCCTTCCCGCGGCCCCCGCAGCCTTCCCGCCTTCAGCGACGCTCCCGGCAACTTCCGGTCCCAAGAGTCCTTTGCGAGAATCACCCAGATGGCATAGCGGTCTCGCGAGATGCTACGTCATCGGTGTGATTTGTCGCAAAGCATCCTTGGGACCGGAGTTGCCGGGAGCGTCGCTGAAGGCGGGAAGGCTGCGGGGGCCGCGGGAAGGCTGCGGGGGCCGCCGGAAGGTGAGAATATCATTATTTATTATTTTTTTTATTATTTTACATTAGATCTTTTTACTATTGATGCGACATAGGCAGCATCAATAGTAAAAAGTTGGTCACACTTGTCAAACACTATGTTTGACTCGTGTGACCAACCTGTCAATCAGTTTTCCAAGCGATGCTACAGATCGCTAGGAAAACGCTAGCATTCTGCAAGCTAATTACGCTTGCAAAACGCTATTATTCTGGCGGGAATCAGCATAAAAAAACGTGCGTATTTCCTGCGGGAGAAGTGCGGGATTGCCGCGGAAATTTCCGCGGCAATTCCGCAACGTGTGAACTTAGCCTTATTGCCTCACATAGTAATACCACCACTGCCCCTTATATCGTAATAATGTCTCATGTGTGCTCTCTAAATGGTAAAATTGCCCCCTAGAAAATATAAATTTCCTGTTCATGTGCCCTATACATTTTGTCCCTAGAAAGTAATAATACTCCATGTGCAACTTTGATGGTCACAATACTGAGAGCCCCTATAACAATAAACAATAATGTTTAAGTGCCCACTTAACATTTAATGTCCCAATGTATAACGCCTCTATATACAGTATGTTGGGCCCACAGATCCCCTCTACACCATATGATGATCCCACTGTTCCCCTATACACAGTATGATGATCCTACAGCTCCCCTATACACCGTATGATTGGCCCAGAGCTCCCTCTATACACCATATGATGATCCCACAGCTCCCCTATACACAGTATGATGATGCCACAGCTCCCATATACACATATACACTGTATGGTAGGCCCACAGCTCCCGTACATACAGTATGATGTCCCCCAGAGATCCCCTATACATAGAATGATGTCCCCACTGCTCCTCCAATACACAGTATAATAGTTAATAATGTTCTGACACTGTGTGGCGCCTGCACTGAGAGCCCCTCTGCAGGGAGGAAATTGCCTTTATTCCTCCCGGCAGCCTTGCTCTTCCAGTCATAAGGGTTGCGCTGGCAATGTTTAAGTCACCGCTCTGTGTATAAAGAGTGGCGGCTGTAACCTCACCCCCGCACTGACTGACAGCTGCCTCAGCACCATCTGCCACCCGGTAGTTACCCTACAGGTGCCCCTATAAATAATAATGCTTCTTAAGTGCCCCCTTAATATTTAACTGAGTCCCCCTATGTACAGTTGCAATGGCCCCAGCATCATTGATGTGAGCAGGGGGTCGTGTGATGACTCTTTCAGCTTCTCCCAATTATCTTCTATTGAGTGTAGTCATACTTATCTATCCGAAACGTGCAAATAGCAAACATGGTCGCATGACCGCCTGATCGCATCAGTGGTCTTGGGGTCTCATGACGGAAGGCGAACCCCATTATGATTTTGCAGTCTGTAGTCTCAAAGTGACTGCAGACAATTATCCCGAGCCTTTAATAACTTTATAATAATAAATTGCTTATTATTAAATTATTAAATAGAATGCAGCTCGTGGTTATTGTATGGTTATACTTATTAGGGGGCAGACAGACGGACGTATTTCTCGTGCGAGGATCACATCGCAATCCTCAGACTGAAAGTCGGCTCTCCACACCTGAGTGTGACAGCTGCATAGTAATCCATCACGCTGTCGCGCTCATGTCAGGAGGAGGATTGCAGTGCGATCCTCGCATGAGGTATACGGCCGTCTGTCTTGTTATAATAATACTGAAATATTAATCTATTATTAAAGTATTAACCAGCTCACAAGTAAAAAAAAGCCCCCTACCTCCCCCCGTCCCCCACCCCATCCTCTCACATGCACCCCTTAGTGTTCTGTCCCACCGACCCCACAATACCCCATCCTCTCACATTCACCCTCCGTGCCCTGTTGCCCCTCCCCCGCTTCAGCCCCCACAATACCCCCATCCTCTCACAGTAAACCCCCAGTGCCCTAGCCCCCACAATACCCCCATCCTCTTATATTCACCCCCAGTGTCCTGTACCCCCTCCCCTACAATACCTCCATCCTGTCACATTCCCCCACAGTGACCATGACCTGCCTGAGCTGAATAAATTTATTAAATTACATCCTCACTTACCAATGAAGCTTGCAAGCAGTGGCTGAGGCAGGACCAGGAAGTGTCCAGTGTATGCACAGAGGGCACTAGGACCCAGTGTGGCTGAGACAACCAGAGCCTGCAGGGCAGAAAGTGAAACTACAGCTGCTGCCAGTCAGGAAGAAGCTCCTCTGGTGAGACAGCAGCACTGTGCACTGCGCACACAGACAGGCACTGCAACCTGTGGCAGAGGGAGCCAGCATAGTGCTGCTCTCTCCCTGACACGTCAGATACTGGCCATCTCTCCCAGTGGGCCCCTGCATGTGACTGGCATACCTCCCAACTTTTGAAGATGGTAAAGAGGGACAAAGGTTGAGGCGCTGGAAAATTTTGACCACGCCCCGACCACACCCATTTCACAACTAGTCACACCTATGTCCACGCCCTGACCACACCTATTTAGTACTGGTGATCACACTGACTGATACTGAGGGCACAGTGACTGGTACTGTGGGCACACTGGTACTGAGTAAAAGAAAGAACAGAGAGAGAAAAAAGAAAACAGAGAAAGGAGAGAGAGAAAGAAAGAGGGGAAAGAAAGAAAGAACAGAGAGAAAGTAGAGAGAGAAATAAATAAACAAAGAAAGGGAAAAGAAAGAACAGAGAGAGAGAAAAAAACAAAGAGGGGAAAGAAAGAACAGAGATGGAGAAAGAAAGAGGGGAAAGAAAGAACAGAGAGGGAGGGAGAAAGAAAGAGGGTAAAGAAAAAACAGAGAGAGAAAGAAAGAAAGAACAGAGAGAGAAAGAAAGAACAGAAAGAAAGAAAGAAAGAAAGAAAGAAAGAAAGAAAGAAAGAAAGAAAGAAAGAACAGAGAAAGAAAGGGACAGAAAAAAAGAACAGAGAGAAAAAAAGAAAGAACAGAGGGAGAGAGAAAGAAAGAGGGGAAAGAAAGAACAGAGAGAGAAAGAAAGACAGAGGGGAAAGAAAGAACAAGAGAAAGAAAGAAAGAGAGGAAAGAACGAACAGAGAGAGAAAGAAAGAACAGAGAGGGAGAGAGAAAGAGGGGAAAGAAAGAACAGAGAAAGAAAGAAAGACAGAGGGGGAAAGAAAGAACAGAGAGAAAAAGAAAGAAAGAATAGAGAGAGAAAGAAAGAGGGGAAAGAAAGAACAGAAGAGAAAGAAAGAAAGGGGAAAGAAAGAACAGAGAGAGAGAAAGAAAGAAAGAAAGAAGGGAAAGAAAGAACAGAGAGAGAGAAAAAGAAAGAATAGAGAGAAAGAAAGAGGGGAAAGAACAGAGAGAGAGAAAAAGAAAGAAAGAACAGGGAGAGAAAGAAAGAACAGAGAGGGAGAGAGAAAGAAAGAGGGGAAAGAAAGAACAGAGAAAGAAAGAAAGACAGAGGGGAAAGAAAGAACAGAGAGAAAAAGAAAGAAAGAATAGAAAGAGAAAGAAAGAACAGAAAGAAAGAGGGGGAAGGAAAGAAAGAAAGAACAGAGAGAGAAAGAACAGAGAGAGAGAAAGAAAAAAGAACAGAGAAAGAAAGAGGGGAAAGAACAGAGAGAGAGAAAGAAAGAAAGCGGGGAAAGAAAGAACAGAGAGAGAAAAAGAAAGAAACAGAGAGAGAGAAAGAAAGAGGGGACAGAAAAAAAGAAAGAGGGTAAAGAAAGAAACAACAGGAAGAGAGAAAGAAGGGAAAGAAAGAACAAAGAGAAAGAAAAGAGAGAGAGAGAAAGAACAGAAAGAAAGAGAAAGAACAGAGAGAAAGAAAGAACAGAGAGAGAAAGAAAAAGGGGAAAGAAAGAACAGAGAGAAAGAAAGAAAAGAACAGGAGAGAAAGAAAGATGGGAAAGAAAGAAAGAACAGAGAGAAAGAAAGAGGGGAAAGAAAGAACAGAGAGAAAGAAAGAAAGAAAGAAAGAGGGGAAAGAAAGAAGGAAAGAAAGAAAGAGAAAGAAAGAGAAAAGAAAGGGGAAAGAAAGAAAGAACAGAGAGATAGAAAGAAAGAGGGGAAAGAAAGAACAGAGAAAATTAACAGAGAGAAAGAATGATGGGAAAGAAAGAACAGAGAGAGAAAGAAAGAACAGAGAGAAAGAAAGAGGGGAAAGAAAGAACAGAGAGAGAAAGAAAGAGGGGAAAGAGAGAAAGAAAAAAAGAACAGAGAGAAAGAAAAAAGAGGGGAAAGAACAGAGAGAGAAAAAGAAAGAGGGAAAGAAAGAACAGAGAGATAGAGAAAAAGAAAGAAACAGAGAGAAAGAAAGGAAAGAACAGAGATAGAAAGAAAGGGGAAAGAAAGAACAGAGAGAAAGAAAGAAAAAGAACAGAGAGAAAGAAAGATGGGAAAGAAAGAAAGAACAGAGAGAAAGAAAGAACAGAGAGAGAGAAAGAAACAGAGAGAGAAAGAAATAAAGATTCTATAAAGATACTATAGCAGACCGGCTCCCATTGTAGTGCCCACCTGAGCCTCCCGGTGCAGGACATATCATGATCCGCTCACTTGGCCGACATCCCCGATTCCAAGGCGAGGACACGGTGATGGATCTGAAGCATTCCCTGAAGTGCCTCCATGGTTCCGTCACAATCTCCTCCTGAAATTACCTCATTTCCGGTCATCTTCCAGCATGTCACTTCTGGTGGAACATCACGTGCGAGTTTTAAAGTGCTCCTCGGGGCTCCGGCATGTACTCCTGTGTCCACAGGAAAAGCTCCCGGCCGGGACAGCGGGGCAGACTCCCAAAATCGGGAGTGTTCCGCTGAATTCAGGACGGTTGGGAGATATGAATGCTCCCCACCATACACCTTGTACACGCACGGCTCTGCACACCTCATACACACACGGTTCCGCTTTGTATGCCTCGTACACACACGGCTCCGCTCCGTCCACCTCGCACACACAAGGCTCCACTCAGTATACACAAGGCTCCACTCCGTACACCTTGTACACACGCAGCCACGCGAGTCCCGACCCCACACACAAACTTACCCTCATCCAGCACCATGACAACCATCACAGCAGAGTACTGCACACAACGAGGACACTGATCATGTGACCCCTGACTCCTCCTCTCCTGTGACCTCATCACAGGTCCTGTGGGCACAGAAGAGCACAGCAATAGCAGCGTCATTGCTAGCTGTGAGAGCCTGAGCTGTAGAGACAGGGAGGGCAGGAAGGGGTGCATGGGGGGCGTGGCGGCTCATCTCACTGCGGGACACATAGTGTCCTCAGCGTGACAGCGGGACGGGGGGTCAGAATCGGGACTGTCCCGCTCAATCCGGGACAGTTGGGAGGTATGGACTGGGCCGGGCAACGGCCCTCTCTGCCCCCCCAGTAGCTACGCTACTGCCGCTTTCTGTCTATATAATAATTGCGTGATCAGAATCGTACAATAATTACAACAAAATGGTGACAGTAAAGCGTAAAGTGAATCTTCACCTTCTATCATTTCCACTTTTAGGTCTAACACTGTCCTGATCGCAGGCTGGGCCTGATGGGCTGCATATCAGCGATACGCTCGCAGGCAATGACTTCCATGTCTTTAATTTCAGTAATCAGAGGATTGCACTTCCATGGTGGCTGCTGGGACTAAAGAAAAAATTCTAAAAATTACAATTTTTTTAGGAATATAAAAACAAACATTTTTAGTCCCCATGATAAAATATTTTTTAGCTGCAAATTACTCCCCTTAATAATTTTCATCTCTGTGTATGTATTGAATCCTACCTTATGTCTATACTACCTGGACTACACAGGATTTATTGTCTGTTGTCATGGAGACATTTAGGTTTGCATATGAGCTGTATACAAAAAAGGTATTTTTTAATCAAGACCTATTGTAAAGTTTTTTTTCACAAATGTTGCTGTGAAGGTGGAAATAGGCTTTAACCCTTTCGCTCCAGATCCTGTTTTCACCTTCGTGACCAGGACAGTTTTTTTTTAAATCTGACAAGTGTCCCGAGATAATAACTCTAGAACGATTCAACACATGCCAGTTATTCTGAGATTATTTTATTGTGACATATTGTACTTCATGATAGTGGTTAAATTTGTTCGATATGGCTTGTGTTTATTTCTGAAAATATCGTATATTTGGCAAAAAATTTTGAAAATTTCAACTTTTAATTTTTATGCCCTTAAACTAGAGAGTTATGTAACACAAAATAGTTAATAAATAACTTTTTCCGACATGTCTACTTTTTATCAGCACAATTTTTTAAATATACTGTATATATATTTTGTTAGAACGTTAGAAGGATTAAAAGTTATTCAGCAATTTCTCGGTTGCCAACAAAATTTTCAAAATTATTTTTTTAGGGACCACCTCACATTTGAAGTGACTTAGAGGGGTCTATATGACAGAAATACCCCAAAGTGACACCATTCTAGAAACTGCACCCTTCAAAGTGTTCAAAACCATATTCAAAATGTTTATTATCCTTTTAGGTGCATCAAAGCAATGTGGAAGAAAAAAATTAAAGTTTTAATTTTTCCCATAAAAATGTTACTTTAGCCCCAAATTTTGCATTTTCAAAAAGGTAGGAGGAAAAAATGCACAATTTTTTTTTGTGCAATTGCTCCTGAGTACGCCGATGCCCCATATATATGGTGGAAAACTACTGTTTGGATGCACGACAGAGTTCGTAAGGGAAGGAGCGCCATTTGACTTTTGGAATGCAAAATTGTCTGGAACCGACAGAGGATGACTGTTGCATTTGGAGAGTCCCTGAGGTGCCTGAACAGTGTAAACCCCCAACAAGGGACCCATTTTAGAAGCTAGACCCTCAAAGGACTTTTCTAGATGCATGGTGAGCACTTTCAAGCCCAGGAGCTTCACAGAATTTTATAACGCTGAGCTGTAGAAATAAAAAATGACATTTTCCTCACAAAAATGTTGTTTAAGCCCGATTTTTTTTTATTTTCACAAGAGTAAGGTCGGAGTCACACTGGCGACAAAATCGGACGACTGCAATGCGATGAAATATCGCATTGCAGTCGGACCAATGTTAATCTATGGAGCAGCTCCCAGTATCAGATTTTTTGTGGTCCGTTTTAAACGTGCGAGTGCAATCGCAGCATGCTGCGATTGTCACCGATTGTGGGTCGACTATCGCCAATGCAAGTCAATGGGAGAGCTGAAAAATCGGATTACAAACAGACCGCAAGTGTGACTTGCGATTAAATCGCACCGGTGTCCTTTAGAAAAGCCGGCAATTCATCCCTGGCTATACTGTAAAAGCACACTGACCGTCTGTATATCAGCCGGACCCATCTGCACCTGCCATGCCAGTCTGTATATCAGCTGGACCTGTCTGCACCTGCCAGTGCCTATCTTTATACCAGCTGGACCCGCTTGCACCTGCCAGTGCATATCTGTATACCAGCTGTACCCATCTGCATCTGTAGATCCTGTTTTCCTGTCTTGTCTGCCTGTATCAGCTCTACTCTCCTACCAGCTACCTGCCCTTGCGGGTTAACTGCCGTGAGTCCGAGGTCTGTCGAGGAGTAGCACCTGATGTCCATCGGGATTCAAGCCTAAACCCACCATCAGGGACTCTAGTGAAGTCAGGTGCTTACCTAGGCACGCCTCTCCAGACTCTACGTGGACCATGGCACAGTGGTTGCACCACTCCTGTTACACAGTGCTTTGTAGCTTACTGTACATGTATTTAATTAATAAATGAATAATTTACAGAAAAATGGTGTTGGATCCTCCAAAATTTTGTTAACCAGCAGAGGGAAAGTGGACAACTGGAGCCTGGAGGGTGATGTTTATAGCCTGGGAAGGGGTTAATACACATGCTGTAAGGACAGCTATAACCAGTAAAGACAGCTGTAAACTTAGTCTTTGCTGGTTATTAAAATTGTGAACTCACCCCAAAAAATGATGTAGGGCCCACCCCATAAATGATAACCAGCAAAGGCTAGGCAGGCATCTGCAGGCTAATATAAATAGGCTAGGAAGGGGCCATGAATATTGACCCCCTCCCAGACTACATTCAACAGTTCTCAGGCAACCCAGAAATTGCATATCCATAAGATGTGCCAATTCTGGTGCTTAGCCTCTTTCCACTTGCCATGGTGTAGTGAAAAATTGGGTAACATTGTTGGGGTTGATGTCAGCTTTCTTTTGGCACCTGACACCAAGCCCAGGTGTTAGTAATGGAGAGACATTTATAAGATGCATCCATTATTAATCCATAGTGTAGCGATACTAATGGTCGCATAGAGAGATGGGAGCGTCGGGCTGCCCATATACCTCAGCCCTGGGTAGGTGCATCACCATACCTTTATATGTGTTTAAGGACCTGTGGTGATGTCACTACCACATGACGAATCATGTGATGTTGTTAGCTGGTAATAGCTATATAGGCAGTCTATTGCTGAATACATGGTCTGTGTGTGGGGAGGTTGAAGCCTCCTGTGTGTGTTGTGGCTCCAGGACCGAGCCTGAAGCACTAGACATTTATACTTAGTTTTGTTTTGTGGGTTTATGATGTAATAAACCCCACATGAACTTTAAAGGAACGTGTCCTGATTGCCTCCGTCGCACCTGAGCGAGTCCAATCCCTTACAATTGGTGATAAACATGCGGGCAGCGTTCCCAGAAGAGAAGTGAGACTGTTTCTGCATGTCCTGGGTCATGTCTGTAGCAAGCCAGCAAGCATTGCCGGTGAAAGTGGAGGACCTGCTGAAACACTTGGTCCAGTGGCAGTCACAGCAGCAAGAGACCAACAGGCTGTTGTTGCAGCAGATACAACAGAGCCAGCAGGAGCAACGGCAGCAGATGCAGCAGAGCCAGCAGGAACTACCACAGCAGATGCAGTTTCTAGCAACCGCCATCCAGGGCAGGACGAGCGCCCCAACCCAGATTTGGCGGATGACACCCACGTCAGGAAGGCGATAAGACGCGCATTGCAGAAAATGACCCCTGGGGATGATGTTGAGGCTTTCCTGACGGTGTTTGAGAGGGTCGCTGAGAGGGAAAAACTTCTGCCAGAGTAGTTGGCAGAGATACAGGCGCCGTACCTGACGGCGGAGCCCCAGAAGGCGTACTATGACTTGACTTTGCAGGAACGCCAAGGAGTATCATAAACCAAAGGCTGAGATTCTCGCACGTTTGGGGGTGACAATGACTGTCAGGGCACAGCGAGTTCACCGCTGGGCCACTTTTCCTCTCAATTTAATCCCAGGGAAAAATGTCAGCGTTCGATGTATACATAGTGATGTAAAGGACTGCCCTATGGCCAGAGTGGATATTGAAATGGTGCATGGCACTGAGTCCCATGAAGTCGGCATCGTTCGGGACTTGGTGCACCCTATAATTATAGGCCAGGATTTCCGTTTGTTTTGGGATCTGTGGGGAAAGGATTCTGAGGTCACTAGCGAGAATAGGGAACTAGTAAACCCTAATAAGGTATTGCCACACCCAGAGGGGGCGGAGTCCCAAATTGGGGTGGTGAGGGGAAAAGAGGCGGCGAAGAATAAACAGATGGACTGTTGCCGGGTTCAGTGTTTGAACAGCGCACGTCCAGAATGGTGTACTGACTTTCCATCTGACAGGGGGTCACAGAACTGTTCTGTAGTAGTCAATGGAGCATGTGTGAGTGGACTTCTAGACTCAGGGAGCCCGGTGACCCTGCTGATTCCTGGAAGGAAGATAGAAGTCCACTGCATTCATGGGTCGCAAGGGATTATCCGGTGTCCAGGGTAATCATTGAGACGCCCAGTGCCATATTTGACATTCATGCTGCCCTAGGCACTGTAAGTGGTCACTCCCCCTATTGGTAAGTTAGACAACAGTCTCATGCAGCCGTCAGTTTTAAACGTACAAATTCTATCCACATAGCCATGATTTTTCACGGACTGTGTGCCTGTGCGAAACTTATGGAGATTTGTCCGTTGTTTTTTACAGTACAACATATCAAAAGTGCTAATACAAGTCTATGGGTCCATAAAATAAACGTATCACATGGGTAGTATTAGTATACCGTCTGTGCGCCATCCGTGTGCTGCCTGTGATTAACATTGCAAAGTATAACAGAGGCTTCGTCATTTATTTATCCATCTGTGAAAACCACTTACGATGACTAATGGTAAAAAAGGGCACACGGACCGTACACTGATGACGCACGGACCATACACGGACCGTACACTGTTGTTACACGGACCGTGTACTGATGACACACGGACCGTACACTGATGACACACGGACCGTACACTGATGATACACGGACCGTGTACTGATGACACACAGACCGTACACTGATGACACACGAACTGTGTACTGATGACGCACGAACCATACACTGATGACGCACGGACTGTGTACTGATGACGCACGAACCATACACTGATGATGCACGGACCGTACACTGATGACACACGAACCGTAGACTGATGATACACGGACTGTGTACTGATGACACACGGACCGTACACTGATGACACACGGACTGTGTACTGATGACGCATGAACCATACACCGATGATACACGGACCGTACACCGATGATACACGGACTCCCCTCTATCTCACGCACCCTCTTGCACCCCTCTATCTCACGCACCCTGCACCCCTCTATCTCACGCACCCTGCACCCCTCTATCTCATGCACCCTGCACCCCTCTATCTCAAACACCCTGCACCCCTCTATCTCACGTACCCTGCACCCTCTTGCACCCCTCTGTCTTGTGCACCCTGCACTCTTGCACCCCTCTGTCTCATGCACCCTGCACTCTCTTGCACCCCTCTGTCTCATGCACCCTGCACTCTCTTGCACCCCTCTGTTTCATGCACCCTGCACTCTCTTGCACCCTTCTGTCTCATGCACCCTGCACCCCTGTCTCATGCACCCTGCACTCTCTTGCACCCCTGTCTCATGCACCCTGCTGTTGTGAATAGGCTGGAAATGAGTTCTGAGCAGAAGCTCCCTCTGGTGGTTACAAACGGTACTGGACTGTCCAGTGAAGATTGTGAGGATTGGGAATCAGGTGTTACTGACTGGTCTTATATAAGGGAGTCGCCTTCCCATCAGGGTTGCCGGTGATCAATTGTTCTGGTCTCAATCCTTGATTCCTGTTTCCTTGGTAGCCTGCTGTGTCGTGTCTGAATCTCCTGCTAACAGATAAGACATTTTCTTCTTTTTGTTTTTGTGCTTGATTTTTGCATTTTGTCCTGCACTTCTGTGGGGGACTTCAGGGTCCCCTCAGGGGCTTTTGCCCTCTCAGTTCAGTTCAGCCACTGATATTTGTACATTTGCTTTTTCCAGTTTTTTCAGTGGCTGCTGTTTTGTTTTTGGTTACACCAGAGAACTAATTTAGGTGGTAGAGGTCGTGTGATCTCAGGTGTTTTGAAATTAGTAGAGTTGGTGCTTTTCAGGGTTTTTTGGGATTGCAGTAAGTGCCCTTCCTATCCTTTTCTATTTAGTAAGTTTGAGCCCAACGTTTGCTCATACTATTTTCTGTCTGTGTCAGTATTTCTTCTTGTCTAACCGCCATTACATGTTTGGGGGCTTTCTATGTTCTTTGGGGATCTGCTCCGGGGCAGATAGCTTTCCTCTTTCTATCTTTAGGTGTAGTTAGTTTCTCAGGCTGTGACGAGGCGTCTAGGACCAACGTAGGAACGCTCCACGGCTGCCTCTAGTTGTGGTGGTTAGTCAGGGTACTGCAATCTCATAGTTTCCAACTGCTCTGGTGTATTTCCTTTTTGCCTGCTCTCCTCAGCTACCAAATCGTAACAGTATCACCGGCCTAAACTGAAAATTATATGGTACTCACAGAAGGGAAAAATATTGTGGAAAGAAAAAAAAAAAGTTGTCAGAGTTGTCAGAGATATTTTTTTTTTTTCCTGTTTGTTTCATTTTTTTTTTTCCCTCTGTATCTCTGGGTGCTGAGGAGGATTTTTTTCTCTCTCAATGGAGTTTGCACAGTTGTCTGGCCGTGTGGATCAGCTTGCCACTGAAGTTCGGAGTATTGCTACCTATCTTGCTAGGTTGCCTGTTGTGGAACCTAGGATTCCCATGCCAGATTTGTTTTTAGGGGATCGAGCTAAATTTCAGAATTTCAAAAATAACTGTAAATTTTTTTTTGCCTTAAAATAAGAAATAAGAATACCCTCTCCTAGTGTATTCTCACCCATCCCTGTAGACTGTGAGCCCTCACGGGCAGGGTCCTTTTTCCTTCTGTACTTATGCATCCCTTGTCTAGCACATGTTTATTGTATCTGTCTATATTTTTCCCCTTTTCATATGTAAAGCGCCATGGAATAAATGGCGCTATATAAATATATAATAATAATAATAATAATAAAATCTAAGTCCTCAGGGAACGCTGCGCAGCAGGTTCAAATTGTCATCTCTCTCCTGCGCGGCGACCCTCAGGATTGGGCTTTTTCCCTGTAACCTGGGGATCCTGTTTTGAGTGATGTTGATGCGTTTTTTCAGGCTTTGGGGTTATTGTACGATGAGCCTAATGTCACTGATCAAGCTGAAAAAGCCTTGTTGGCATTAAATCAGGGGCTTGATGACGCTGAGTTATACTGTCAGAGATTCCGTAGGTGGGCAGTCCTGACCAAATGGAATGACGACGCTTTGGCAGCTCTTTTTCGGAAGGGACTGTCAGATAATGTAAAGGATGTTATGGTGGGATTCCCTGTTTCCTCTGGTCTCAATGATTCTATGTCATTAGCGATTCAAATTGACAGACGTTTGCGTGAGCGGAAAGGTATGCGTGGAATAATGTTGCCTTGTGGACCTGCTTCTGAGTCCATGCAGTGTGATAGAGTGGTTTCTGGGGCACAGCGTCATGAATTTCGAAAGCGCAATGGGTTATGTTTCTACTGTGGTGATGCCTCTCATGCTATTTCAGTCTGCCCTAAGCGGGGTAGACGTTTTGCACGCTCAGTTGTCTTGGGTAGTGTTCAGACTAAGTTTTTATTAACTGTTACCCTGATATGCTCTCTGTCCTCATTTTCTGCTCAGGCTTTTGTTGATTCTGGAGCAGCTATTAACCTGATGGATTTTGATTTTGCTAAACGTTGTGGGTTTCCCTTGATACCCCTACGGAAGTCTATTCCCCTACTGGGGATCGATTCTACCCCTTTGGCTGAGAATAAACCTCAGTTCTCTACTCAGGTGATAATGAGGGTAGAACCTGATCATCAGGAGAGTTGCAAATTTTTGGTTCTGTATAATCTGCATGACATTATCGTACTGGGTTTCCCTTGGTTACAGTCTCATAATCCTGTTTTGGATTGGAAATCTGTGTCTGTTACCAGTTGGGGCTGCCAATGTGTTAATACCAACACTCCTGTTTTTTCTGCCTCCCCCCAGGCTCAGGATGTTCCTGACTTTTTGATTGATTTTTCTGATGTGTTTAGCGAAAGTAAATCTGCATCCTTACCTCCCCATAGGAGCTATGACTGCGCTATTGAATTAGTGCCTGGTAGTAAATTCCCTAAAGGTCGCCTTTTTAACCTGTCTGTACCTGAACATGACGCTATGCGGTCTTATATCAAGGAGTCATTGGAGAAGGGTCATATCAGACCATCCTCTTCACCCTTAGGTGCCGGTTTTTTCTTTGTGGCCAAAAAGGATGGTTCATTAAGGCCGTGTATTGATTATCGTCTCTTGAACAATATTACTGTGAAATATCAATATCCTTTACCCTTGATCTCTGATCTGTTTTCCAGGGTGAAAAACGCTACTTGGTTTACCAAGCTTGACCTCAGGGGGGCATATAACCTTATTCGCATTAAGCACAGGGATGAATGGAAGACGGCATTTAATACCCCTGAAGGGCATTTTGAGTACCTTGTGATGCCCTTTGGGCTCACTAATGCTCCTTCTGTCTTCCAGTCCTTCATGAATGACATTTTCAGGGATTTTGTGGATAAATTTCTGATTGTTTATTTGGATGATATCTTGATTTTTTCCAATGACTGGGACTCTCATGTAAAACATGTTCGGACTGTGTTCCAGATTTTGAGAGAGAATGCTCTGTATGTGAAGGGATCAAAGTGTCTTTTTGGCGTTCAGAGGATCTCATTTCTGGGATTCATTTTGTCCCCATCTGTTATTGAAATGGACCCGGTCAAAGTTCAGGCCATCTGTGATTGGGTCCAACCTACTTCATTAAAGGCTCTTCAAAGATTCTTGGGTTTTGCCAATTTTTATCGTAAATTTATTGGTAATTTCTCTGTTATTGTTAAACCATTAACTGATTTGACCAAGAAGGGTTCTGATGTGGTGAATTGGCCTCCTGAGGCAGTCTCTGCATTTCAGGAACTTAAGCAGAGATTCACTTCTGCTCCTGTTCTACGGCAGCCTGATGTTTCTCTACCATTTCAGGTGGAGGTTGATGCCTCTGAAATTGGGGCAGGTGCCGTTTTGTCCCAAAGAGATCCAGAGACCTCTAAAAGTAACCCTTGTGCCTTTTTCTCTCGAAAATTTTCTCCCACTGAACGTAATTATGACTTGGGTAATCGGGAGTTATTAGCCATGAAGTGGGCTTTTGAAGAGTGGAGACATTGGCTGGAGGGAGCCAAACATCAGGTGGTGGTCCTTACGGACCATAAGAATCTAGTTTATCGAATCTGCCAAGCGACTTAATCCTAGACAGGCCAGGTGGGCCTTGTTTTTCACACGTTTTAATTTTGTGGTTTCATTTCTTCCTGGCACTAAAAATGTTAAGGCGGATGCACTCTCGAGGAGTTTCCTGGCGGACTCTCCTGAGTTATCTGATCCTTCTGTTATTTTGAAAGAGGGTGTAGTTCTTTCCGCCATCTCGCCCAATTTGAGACTGGTTCTGGAAGGGTGTCAGGAGGACAAGCCCGAGCGCTGCCCTGTTGGGAAATTGTTTGTCCCGGACCAGTGGAGAAATAGTGTAATGTCTGAGATTCATTGTTCCACGTTGGCCGGTCATCCCGGAATTTTTGGTACCAGAGACTTGGTTAGTCGGTCCTTTTGGTGGTCTACCTTGTCTCGTGATGTCAGGGAGTTTGTGCAGTCCTGCGGGACTTGCTCTCGCTCCAAGCCTTGCTCTCGTTCTAGTGGTTTGTTGATGCCATTACCTGTGCCCAAGAGACCATGGACCCATATCTCTATGGATTTCATTTCCGACCTCCCTGTTTCTCAGAGAATGACCGTCATCTGGGTGATTTGCGATAGGTTTTCCAAGATGATACATCTTGTGCCATTACCTAAGTTGCCTTCCTCCTCTGAATTGGTGCCTTTGTTTCTTCAGCACGTGGTTCATTTACACGGCATTCCTGAGAACATTGTGTCTGACAGAGGAGTCCAGTTTGTTTCCAGATTTTGGAGGACCTTTTGTTCTAAAATTGGTGTTCAATTGTCTTTCTCCTCGGCGTTTCATCCTCAGACCAATGGTCAAACTGAGAGAACAAACCAGACATTGGAGACTTATCTAAGATGCTTTGTGTCTGCTGATCAGGATGACTGGGTCTCTTTTTTGCCTTTGGCTGAGTTTGCTCTTAATATTAGGGCTAGCTCTGCCACTTTGATGTCTCCATTTTTCTGTAATTCTGGGTTTCACCCTCGATTTTCTTCAGGACAGACGGAGGCTTGTGTCTGTCCAGGTGTTGACTCTGTTGTGGAGCGTATGCAGCAGATTTGGGACCAGGTAGTGGAGAGGTTCTCCCTCTCTCAGGAGAGGGCCCAGCGGTTTGCTAACCGGCATAAGACTGATGGTCCTCGGTTTAAAGTGGGGGACTTGGTCTGGTTGTCCTCAAGAAATATTCCTATGAGAGTGGCATCTCCTAAATTTAAGCCTAGGTTCATTGGACCTTATAAGATCATGGAGATTCTTAATCCTGTTTCTTTTCGTTTGCTTCTTCCAGGGACATTTAAGATCCATAACGTGTTCCACAAGTCCTTGTTGAAGAGGTTTGTTGAGCCAGTGGTTCCTACTACTGTGCCTCCTGACCCTGTTTTGGTTGAGGGCAATCTGGAGTATGTGGTTGAGAAAATATTGAATTCTCGTTTTTCTAGACGGAAACTCCAGTATTTGGTTAAATGGAGAGGTTATGGTCAGGAAGACAATTCTTGGGTGTTTGCTTCGGACATCCATGCTAGGAGACTCATCTGTGCGTATCATAGAACTCATCCTGACCGACCTGGTTGCTCAAATGAGGGTTTGGTGACCCCTCCTCAAGGGGGGGGGTACTGTTGTGAATAGGCTGGAAATGAGTTCTGAGCAGAAGCTCCCTCTGGTGGTTACAAACGGTACTGGACTGTCCAGTGAAGATTGTGAGGATTGGGAATCAGGTGTTACTGACTGGTCTTATATAAGGGAGTCGCCTTCCCATCAGGGTTGCCGGTGATCAATTGTTCTGGTTTCAATCCTTGATTCCTGTTTCCTTGGTAGCCTGCTGTGTCGTGTCTGAATCTCCTGCTAACAGATAAGACATTTTCTTCTTTTTGTTTTTGTGCTTGATTTTTGCATTTTGTCCTGCACTTCTGTGGGGGCCTTCAGGGTCCCCTCAGGGGGCTTTTGCCCTCTCAGTTCAGCCACTGATGTTTGTACATTTGCTTTTTCCAGTTTTTTCAGTGGCTGCTGTTTTGTTTTTGGTTACACCAGAGAACTAATTTAGGTGGTAGAGGTCGTGTGATCTCAGGTGTTGAAATTAGTAGAGTTGGTGCTTTTCAGGGTTTTTTGGGATTGCAGTAAGTGCCCTTCCTATCCTTTTCTATTTAGTAAGTTTGAGCCCCAACGTTTGCTCATACTATTTTCTGTCTGTGTCAGTATTTCTTCTTGTCTAACCGCCATTACCCATTACATGTTTGGGGGCTTTCTATGTTCTTTGGGGATCTGCTCCGGGGCAGATAGCTTTCCTCTTTCTATCTTTAGGTGTAGTTAGTTTCTCAGGCTGTGACCAGGCGTCTAGGACCAACGTAGGAACGCTCCACGGCTGCCTCTAGTTGTGGTGGTTAGTCAGGGTACTGCAATCTCATAGTTTCCAACTGCTCTGGTGTATTTCCTTTTTGCCTGCTCTCCTCAGCTACCAAATCATAACACCCTGCACTCTCTTGCACCCCTGTCTCATGCACCCTGCACTCTGTTGCACGCTTCTATCACACACCCTGCGCTTCTCTTGTCACAGTCTGGACCACTCTATTTCCCACATCCTGTAACGTCACACATCCCTCTGTCAGTGTGCACCCCCATAGCCCACATCCCACTATCACATACACCCTGCACTCCCCATGTACCCTGTTCCCGTCATTACCTCTCACAAGTTTCCTATCTCAGCTTCTCCTGCAGTGCAGCTTCCAGCGTGCAACTCTGTAGCTCCTCCCCTTGAGTCACATGATCGTGACGTCATCGCAGGTCCTGTACCATCCATTCAGATGTAATTTCTTCCGTTTAGGCAGGGAGCTGCCAGACTTAAAAAAAAAAAACCTACTCAGGTGCCGCCCCCCCTCGCTTCCTGGCACCCTAGGCACGTGCCCTCAAGTGCCTAATGGCAAATACGGCCCAGGAGACGCCCGCTATTATTTCCAGTCATGATGTCCCTGTAATCCCAGACTTGCCATACCCTGTAGTAATAGGTCAGGACTTTGAACGGTTTTGAGATTTGTGGGAGGATAGGAGAGTGTCTGATTGCTCAGAATGGAACCGGAATGACCCTAAGGGAGCCCCACCACAGCAGGCGGCTGTAGTGGTTCCTGGTGGTGTGATGTGTAAAATGGAGGTAGCACCACCTAAGGTCGAGAGTGCAGAGTTCCTGGTGACCGGAAGAAAGTGTGGGTCAGACCAACACGGGGACTTTGTGATGACCAAACGTGTGACCGTGGGAAACGGGGTAGCTCCAGGAATAGGGTTCGACACCTGGTTAAAGGGAATCTGTCACCCCAATTTTGCCATATCAACTAAAGATATGGCTGAATAGTGCGTCCCATAACAAAGCTAACGGTAGGTATCATATATCCTGATACCCCCGTTTTCATATCAAAATACCTTTGTAAAGTTTTTTTCGCTGTCAATCATGGCAGTCAGGTCAGGAGGGCGGCATTTTCTCTGTCCCCCCCTTGCTCCTCGGCATCCGTTGCGTATCGCCGTCTGTGAATCCCACAGACGGCGTTCGGCTTCCCGCAATTGCGCAATTCAAATTCCGGCCGGCGCATGCGCAGTGTACTTTGCCCAACAGTGGGCAAAGCATAAAATCATTACAGCTCATGCGCTACTCTTTCCTTGCCCCGGAAGTCGTCCAAGGCAAGCAGTCATTTCCGGGGCAAGGAAAAACTAGTGCATGCGTTGTAATGATTCTTGGAAAACCTATCACAGATTACCCAGATAACGGTCATTCTCTGAGAGACAGGGAGGTCGGAAATAAAATCCATAGAGATATGGGTCCATGGCCTCTTGGGCACAGGTAATGGCATTAACAAACCACTAGAGCGAGAGCAAGGCTTGGAACGAGAGCAAGTCCCACAGGACTGCACAAAGTCCCTGACATCACGAGACAAAGTAGGCCACCAAAAGGACCGACTCACCAAGTCTCTGGTACCAAAAATCCCGGGATGACCAGCCAACGCGGAACAATGAATCTCAGATATCACACTCTTCTTCCACTGGTCTGGGACAAACAATTTCCCAATAGGGCAGCGCTCAGGTTTATCCTCCAGACACCCTTCCAGAGCCAGTCTCAAATTGGGCGAGATGGCGTAAAGTACTACACCCTCTTTCAAA
The DNA here is from genome assembly GCA_033576555.1 of Oophaga sylvatica. Lineage (NCBI taxonomy): Eukaryota > Metazoa > Chordata > Amphibia > Anura > Dendrobatidae > Oophaga > Oophaga sylvatica. The sequence continues at coordinate 162,206,432 of JARQOD010000007.1, read as the reverse complement.
ATAACAGCAGGATCAGATAACTCAGGAGAATCCGAAAAGAAACTCCTCGGCACCCAGAGGGAAAGAGGGGAAAAAAAAATCTCTGACAACTCTGACAACTTTTTTCTTTCCACACTATTTTTCCCTTCTGTGAGTACCATACAATTTTAGTTTTGGGCCGGTGATAATGTTATGTTTAGGTAGCTGAGGAGAAATAGCAAAAATGGTAATACACCAGAGAGGCTGGAACCTATTGGATTGCAGTAACCTGAACTAACCACACAACTAGAGGTAGCGTGGAGCGTTCCTATGTTGATTCTAGACACCTCGTCACAGCCTGAGAGATAACTACACCTAAAGGCAGAAAGATGAAAGCTATCTGCCCCGGAGCAGATCCCCAAAGAAAATAGGAAGCCCCCAAACATGTAATGGCGGTTAGACAAGAAGAAAGCACTGACACAGACAGAAAATAGAATGAGCAAACGCTGGGGCCCAATCTGTCTAGACAGAAAAGTACAGGAAAGAATTCTGACTGCAATCCAAAAAAACCCTAAAAAATACCAACACTTCTGATTGCCAAAAAACCTGAGATCACACGATCTCATCCACCTAAATCAGATCTCTGGTGTAACAAAACCAAGCCGCAGCCACTGAAAAAAACAGGAAAAAGCAAATGAACAAATAACAGTGGCTACAGATAAACTGAGAGGAGCACAGGCCCCAGGAGGGGATCCAGCTGAACTCCAAAAGTGCAGAAAAGTATGCAAAAAGCAAGCACAAAAAGGAAAGCAAAAATATCTTATCTGAAAGCAGTAGACGCAGGCAAGACTCCAGCAAACTTTCAAATGAACAAGGAACAACAATTGAGACAAGAACAATTGATCACCGGCAACCATCATGGGAGGGAACCTCCCTTATATCAGTCCAGTCAGTGATCCCAGATTGCCATTCCTCGCTGGAAAGTTCAGTACTGTCTGTAACCACCAGAGGGAGCCTCCGCTCAGAAACCATCTCTAGCACATTCACAACAGATGACTCAGTGCTTGCATTTTTTGAAACTTCAGAAGAGGAGGCGATAGAGCTGGAGGCTGTTTCGGCAATGTAAGCAAAACCTGTTACTGATGCTCCGGCTTTAAAAGCGGTTTACCTACTCCCAGAAAAGGGAGCCTTCCAGGCCTTCTGGAGCCAGATGATGATGCAGGCTCAACACTTCCTGCCTTAGGTGCTATTGGGCTTTTGGCACTACCAGCAGATGCACCACCACCACCATCATTCCCAGCTGGCCCCCCCGCCCACGTCCGCGGCCTGTTCCATCATACTTCCTCATGTTTGGAAAAGTGTACCAAAAATACCAGCAGATATATGGTACTGTATGAGGAGCGTACAGCTGTATATGGCATAGGGGAAAATTTAAATCTCCGTATATATTTCCGGAGTCACACACAGACGCTCACTCAGTATGGATTTGACCGTAATACAAAGAGCAGATATACGGTACTGTCTCAGAAGCGTAAAGCTGTATACGGTGTAGGGGAGAATTGCAATCTCCGTATATATTTCCAGAGTCACACACAGATAGTCAGCATATATTTGTCCGTGATACTAGCCGGTACACGTAGTGTGTGAGTAGCGTACAGCTCTATACGGTGTGGGAGCAAATGAATGGTCGGTAAGTGTGCAGAAAAAAAGAATTAGTGCTGTGTAAAAAGCAGTCTGCACAGAAAGTGTACACACAGCAATACAGCTATCAGGCAGCCTAATAACCAGCGCTGCTGCACACCAGAAAATCCTTCCCTGTCACTGCACACTAACTGTACAGCACAATTGCTATCAGCACAAGCACATAAGAACTTGTCTTTCCAGCCCTAACTCTCTCCCTACTGATAAACAGCATCAGCAACCTCTCCCTACTGTTAATATTGGCAGAAGTAAAATGGAGGTCGGCGCTCAGGGCTTTTATAGATACTATGACGCCCCACAAAGCAAGCCAATCACTGCAATGCCCTTCTCTAAGATGGTGGTGGACGCTGCCCATGTCATCTCGTCGCCCACAGTGTACGTCCTAGCTCATTGGCTGAAAAAAAGCGCCTGCAAGCATTATGGGAAAACCGACTTGGGCGCTCGGGTCGATGACTGCATGGCCGACCTCACGCTATGGTCGGGTTTCGGCCAACGAAACCCGACTTTGGCGAAAGTCGGCGACTTTTGAATCTGACCGACCTGTTTCGCTCAACTCTACCTGTAACTTCAACAGGATACACAGCACCAATGGCTCTCATCCATGTTTGGGAACCTGCATTCCTTCTGAGGACGTTCCCCCAGAACCAGTGTCCGTCCACACTGCCCGAAAGTCTGTGGCAGCTTTTGTCCCCTCTACAGGGGCACTGTCTGTTTCTGGCTGTGGAGAGCGTCTTGCCCTGGGAAGCTTGCCCGGGCTCTGCTGTAAGAACCGGAAATCCTTTTCCTGTAAACCTGTTGAACAATCCCCCTTTTTAACTCCTCCCAACAGTTTAACTCATTCTATCAATAAGCTAAATATGTACAATTACAGTCACATTACAGCATTATAAGGCCGGCGTCACACTGGCGACAGAATCGGACGACTGCAATACGATGAAATATCGCATTGCAGTCTGCCCTATGTTAATCTATGGAGCAGCTCCCAGTATCAGATTTTTTGTGGTCCGTTTTAAACGTCCGAGTGCAATCGCAGCATGCTGCGATTGTCACCGATTGTGGGTCGACTATCGCCAATGCAAGTCTATGGGAGCGATGAAAAATCGGATTACAAACACGTGTGACTTGCGATTAAATCGCATCGGTGTCCTTTAGAAAAGCCGGCAATTCATCCCCGGCTATACTGTAAAAGCACACTGACAGCTTTAATAAAGAATAGAAAGAATAGATATACACACATAGAATACACATATATATATATATGTTATATATATATATATATATATGTCATTGTGACATATATATATACATATATTTATAGTTCTTACACTTCTACATACTGTAATAGCCGCTAATTCAATTGCCGGCTTTTGTGAAATCACAGAAGCCGACATGAAATGATACATTGTTTAGACACAGTTAACCATGTCATTTCCTGTATTTTGATATATGGTTTGAACTTACAATTACATAAGTGTATGTGTGCAAAATTTCAGACATGTAGGGGTTAATTAAAGGTGTAAATTCGTTGAAAAAAAATGCGTGGGCTCCCGTTGTATTTTCTCCACCAGACAGATAAAGCAAGCGAGTGGGGGCAGATAATAATAGCCTAGGGAGGGTACATTTTTTTTGTGCCCCCCCTGGCTACTAACATCTGCCCCCAGACACCCCAGAAAGGGCAAATCTCTAATTAGATTTGCCCTTTCTGGCACTTTGCCCGTCTATTCCCATTGCCCTGTAGCGGTGGCGAATGGGTTAATAAGGGGTTAAAGCCACCTTGCAATTGAAAGGTGACTGTAAGCCAGGTTAATATTACATGTATATATATATATATATATATGTGTTCTATGTGTATATATCTATTCTTTCTTTTGTGATTTAAATACTATTCTTTTGGATCCATTACATGTCAGTTTTGCAAGCCTGCGAGAAATTCTCGCAAGTCGGATGAAAATCGGATGTTACAAGGTACACACACATGCGACTAAATCGCATCTTTGAAGGAAAATCGGATGCCAGGCGGATGTGTGATGTTTGCATTTTGTTCCAATAATCGACCGACTAAAACGGTCCGATTTTTTGTAGTTGTGTCTGACGCCGGCCTAACATTAAGAGACAGCACATTATGAGAACATTAATACATGACATAACAATATAAAACGTTAGTGAACCATCAATGTGCCGCATGTAACACACGTGCTCGGTATATAGGAGAGAGAAGGCAATTGAGGGTCCCTGCAACCTCCTTACACATGTACTTTAAGGCTGGGAGCCCACGATCCGGAACTAGCAGCACTTTGGATGCAGCACATGTTTGCTACATCCAAAGCACTGCCATTTATTAGACACAGGTGAATAAGCATGTGATCACTGAACCGTGCGGATTTACTGCACGGATTTACCGCATCCAATACATTCTATTGATGTAATTTCTGTTGTGGAGACTAGCGTCTCTGCAAAAGAAATTGACATGCTGTGGTCTGGAAAGACGCGCCTGTCTCCATGCGTGATTCGCGGGCGTCTGTGCACGCATAGTGGACATGAGATTTCTTGAAATCTCATCCACTATGATATAACATCTGGCCGCTGTGGGTTTGATGCTGCATATACACAGCGTCAAACCTGCAGTAGTTCCTGATTGTGGGCACATTCCCTAAGGCTACATTCCCACAATGAGTTTTTGGTGAGTTTTTTGCTGTGTTTATTTTCCGTAAACAGTAATCTATTTTACTTAATCAGTGCAGAAAATCGGCAGCATCGAAAACTCACTAAAAGTTCATTGTGGGAACGTAACCTTAAAGGGGTTGTCCTATCCAAATTGATAAGTCTGCAGTCTCTCTGTGTGACTGCAGATTTATGAATCCTCCCCTTTGCCAGTTGCTGAACAAGCATTGGAGGGTATGTATGAGTTATACATACACCCGGCCAGAGCCTGTCCAGTGGGTGCGGCCTTGCTCTGTACACTTGTATGAAGAGAGGCCACGCCCTATCGTCGCCTACGCCCACTGGACAGTCGGACAGTCAGGTAGTCAGGTGCGGCCTCGCTCATATAAGTGTATGGAATGAGGCTGCACCCACTAGACAGGCTCTGCCCGGGAGTATGTATAACGCAAATATACCCTCCTTTCCCTCTCACAAACCGGCAAATCCCCGCAGCACACAGTGCATGTCACAGAGTGACTGCAGACTTATGGATTAGGACCAGACAACCACTTTAAGGGTATGTGCACAAGGCGTCTCTTTCTGGCAGACTCCGGCCGTAATATGTTCTGTTTTATATTACGTCTTTTAACTAGAGATGAGCAAACTTGTTCAGAAAATGTTCTCCAATCTCAAATTCGGCACGAACATAGCTCATTTGGATTTGTGTTCGGATTCCCAAGCATTTTTCCCTAAAAATTGGTAAAAGTTGGATAAAGGTCGGTAAATGACCGAGTTCACTAAGGGCTCTTTCAAACGTCAGAGTTTGCACTAGCAGGATGGGTCTCAAAACACGAACGCCACAAATATGAACCCCACTTGCTACCGCCACAGGGCAAGTGGGAAGAGCTGGGCAGCCTGCCATCTATATGTAGCAGAGCTAGACCCTTCGTGGGACAAATGGATTATTATCTTAGTGGACAGGTGAGGAATATTGTTGTTTGTTATTTCAATTTTCTTGCATGGACAATCTCGTCACTGGTATGGACGAGGCTGTAAGTATGATTTAATTAAGATTTATTAAAGGAGTTTGTGTCATTCTTTCAATTAAAGGACTTTATTCTGGGTGTGTGTGTTTTTATACAATATAACTATGGGATGCCTCTCCAGTACTAACCTCTGGGCTTGATGTCACCTGACAAAACAAAGGTGACATCAACCCCCCAACTATCACTCCAGTTGCCACAGCTATAGGGCAAGTGGGAAGAGTGAGGCTAAGTGCCAGAATTGGCACATCTTACAGATCTGACTTTTCTGGGGTGGCTGAGAGCTAATGTTTTTAGCCTGGGGGGCCAGTATCCATATCCCATTCCTAGACTATACATATCAGCCCGCGACTGTCTGCCTAGCCTTTGCTGGTTATTAATTATAGGAAGACCTTACATCATTTCTTTGGGGGTTCCCCATTTTAATAGCAAGTAAAGGCTATTTATACAGTTGTGAGCTGACATTAATAGCCTGGGAAGCTCCATGGATATTACCCCCTTCCCAGGCTATTAACATCTGCCCCCAGCTGTCAGCTTTCCCTCTGCTGGTTAAGAAAATTATGCGGGAGCCCACGCCATGTTTTTTTTCAGAAAAATAATCGTTTAATAATTAAATACATGTACAATAAACTGCACACACACTGTACTAATCATATACGTCACTGACATCTATAAATCTATGTACATCAAAAGTCATGAAGGAGTTAGACAACATTAATCAACTGACAGATTCCCTTTAAAAAAATAAACTTATTTGCCATCGCTGCATCTGTAAAAGTCTGAACTATCAAAATATAAAATGTATTACCCATTCAGTAAAACCATAAAGAAAAATTAATTTAAAATGCCAAAATAAAAAAAAATAAATTAACAGTGATCAAAACATTGTATAAGGCCAGGATCACACATGTGAGGAAATCGTCCGCCACTCGCATGTGAAATCCCAGCTCTGGCGCCGGCACTCGGAAGTGGAGCGAGCGGCTGCATATAAATACATGCAGCCGCGCACTCCACTCCCGAGTGCCGACGCCAGAGCTGGGATTTCACATGCGAGTGTCGTGCGATTTCCTCGCATGTGTGATCCGGCCTATAACCCAAAGTGGTATCAATAAAACCATCAGCTTTGCATGCAAAAAAACAAGCCTTCACACAGCTCTAGTGACAAAAGCAATAAACATGGTACAAAGATATATTTTTCAAGTGATAGAAAAAAATAAATACATTACGGACTTTCATATTGCCCACACCCGTTACTTGCCTCAGGTGAGTTTGAATGAGCATCACATGCTTGAAACAAAGTTGTTTACCCATAATTTTGGAAAAGTGCCAACAATTTTGTCTGGCCCATTTTTGTGGTATTGTGTGAAATGTTGTCCAATTTGCCTTTTTGTCTCTTTTTTTCTTGTTCCACTCCACACAATAGAAATACGATATGCGTCTATAACAAGTTATACTGTATATAACTGGAATAATTTTCTGGGAAAAATACTTCATTTTCTGAAATAATTTCAAGGGTGCCATGACTGCACATCAGCAGTAAAACTTACAAAATTAAATACAGTTTCCTAAATTAACCCCTTCACGACAAGCCCACATCTTTCCCAATACAGGATGACCAATTCATACCGCCCATCCGGAACATGATGGAGTCATTAATCCCACCCAACGACGCGCTCATTGCATGATGACGGGGTGTTGATGGGTTGTCATGAAAGCAAAGGGTCTGCTGATGATTATGATCCTACTGTGAACGCTGGCCTATGGCCGACATTCATTCATAGGACATGACGATTTCTGCTATACAGAGCAGGGATGAAGCACTGCTATGTATATCGCAAGCGATCAAGATCGCAGCTTCAAGTCCCCTATGGGGGCTAACAAACACAGGAAAAAGTGAGAAAAAAAAAGTTTTTAACAAAATGGAAAAAACAAAAAAACAAACAAAAGTTAAAACCACCCCCATTGCCCTATCCTATTGAAATAAAAAACAATGAAAAGAATACACATATGGTATAGCTGCATTCGTAAAGTCTGCTCTATCAATATATAAAATAAATTAACCCGATCGATAAACAGCGTAACAAAAAAAAACCCAACGCACCAGAATTACTTTTTTTGGCAGCCAATATATTGCAATAAAATGCAATAAGAGGCGATCAAAACATCATATCTACCCTAAAATGGCATCAATAGAAACATCAGCTCAAGGAGCAAAAAATAAGCCCTCACCCAGCCCCAGATCCAAAAAAATTAAAACGTTACAGGTCTCGGAAAATGGCGACATAAGTGAAATTTTTTTTTCTTACAAATTTCCAACTTTTTTTCACTATCTAGATAAAAAAAAAAACTATACTTGTTTGGTGTCCGCGTACTCGGAATGACATGGTTAATCAGGTTGCCTGGTCAGTTTTACTGTAAAGTGAGCATGGTAAATAAAAAAAAACAAAAACAATTGGGGAATTGCACTTCTTTTGCAATTTCAACGCACATGGAATTTTTTTCCCGCTTTCCAGTACACGACATGATAAAATGAATAAAGTCCTTCCAATGTTCAACGTCTCCCCCCCAAAACAAGCCCTCATATAGTTATATGGACGGAAAATTAAAAAAATTATGGATCTTAGACTAAGAGGAGCAAAAAAGCGCAAAAAACGAAAATCTTAGGGTCATGAAGGCGTTAAAGACTTGCAATGTATCCATAAAAATGAGATGCTCTATGGATGATCCATATGGGATCCAATTTTTATTTTTGTGCACCCATAGACTTGAATTGGTGAGTGCTGTGATTTTTTTTTATCAGATATTTGGTCACTTTGAAAAAGGTCATCTGAACAGCCCTAATAAATAACACTGGTCCTAGAGCTGTCACTTTTTCAGCACTCAGACTGAAAATACTGTTGTGTGAACTTATCTAAGGCACAAAAAAGATTTTCTTCCCTTCTGCTTTACCTGTCTTCTTCTGCCCTCTAGCGGCTATACTGAGTAAATGCACCTCAAGTGTTATGTAAATTGTAGTAGTGACCTTACAAGTTGTTCTTGCCATAGCTGTGTTGAGTTTTCTAAATCACTATGAAAAACAACAATGTAATATACACAAGAAACTCCACTATACTTATCACCTTAAGATGTTGCCACTTTTGGGCCTTTCGGACAAAGCATTTTATTTTTCTTCTTTTCATTGTCAAATTCCATGTGTAGCGGGGCCTGACGTGGTAGCCGTAGGCGAGGATCATGAGTCCGATACCCCGGCATGTTATAAAAAACCAAGAGTTTTATATATGTGTGTATAGACTGGCAGTGTTGCTATGAAGACACCTTCACCTTCAGACTGGTCCTCATCAGGTCCATTAGACTTCAAGACAAGGGGCACTAGGCGTGTTCATAAAAACAAGGCCCTCTTTACTTGGCAACACACTTAGGTACACAAGGCAGCAGGCAGTACACTTTACAACTTCTTCTGTCTCATACAGAGGTACGTTCTTATCGGGTTCAGGCAACGGCACTTTACATGTGGACAATAAACAAGCATAGCAAATGAGATAAGCCTCCATCTTCCTGATGCAGTGACACATGGGTCAATTTTTTATACTGTGAACCCTGCACCCAAACAGAAGGCTGTGATCTATTATCGAAGGGCCTCTCTTAGAGCCGCTTCCTATAATTTTCCCACTAATGAGTTTCACCCACTTGCCTGCTGAGCTGCATCTCAGTCACCAGTTCCTTAATGATTCTTGCAGCCTCCTGCCTTCTAGCTCCACACCAGTTCTCCAACTCTCCAGATCTCTCCACACTCTTTTCTCTTCTGAACACTAATTTCCGCAATCTCTCACTATCCAGAGATTCCCAATCCTCCTCCCCACTATGGTCCAGCTTTACAGTTAACCCTGACACTGCTGTCTGTTGCTGGGCAGACTTAATCTTTCACCTACTTTTGTAAAAAAGCAAAGAGGAAGACAGTGACATTTTGTGGCGGCTGGTTAGTACTGTAGCTCACAGGGAAATTAACACTTGCTATCACTAGAAAACATATCAGGTACAAAACATTATTTACATCCTACATATTATATACTACAGTAGCATTGATGTCTTCAGGGGAGAACATGGCAGCTGTTCACCTGCATTTTGGGGTATATATAAATGTTACCTAATATTATCTGTTTAGTGTGAGAAATCATTAGCAGAACTACTGTGGGGCAGAGGGTGCGGTCGCCCGGACCCCATGTTCATAGGGACCAACGCTATGCTACACTACTCTTAAACTGTTAAGCCCTGTGGTAGAGCAGGAGACATGGAGGGATGAGGATGATGATGATAAGGAGCTGTGCAAAGTAGGGGAATGATGATTGGACAACTGCAGCTTCTAGTCTCCCATGGAGATTATTGAAGCATGCAAAAAGTTAAAAAAAATGTTTTTAAAAATATTTAAAAAATATAAAAGTTCAAATCACCCCGTTCAAAATAAAACAATAAAAAAATCAAACATACACATATTTGGTATCGCCGTGTTCAGAATTGCCCGATCTATCAATATAAAAAAAGTATTAACCCGATCAGTAAATGGCGTAACGAGAGAAAAAAATTAAAAATGCCAGAATTACATTTTTTTGTTGCAGCTATATTGCAATAAAATGCAATAACGGGCAATCAAAAGATCGTATATACACCAAAATGGTATCAATAAAAACATCAGCTCGGTGAGCAACATATAAGCCCTCAACCAGCCCCAAAACACAAAAAATGTAGACGCTAAAGGTCTCGGAAAATGGCACCATTTTTTTTTAACCAAAGTTTTTATTTGCTTTTTCTCCACTTAATAATCAATTTGATAATTTTCTTAGAATTCTCCAATTTAAATATATTGCTCTCTATATATATCCATAACCTGTTTTTAACAATGCAAGAAAGAGTTTTCAGGATTGTAACCACACCCACATCTGATGGGATTGTATGTAAAACTCCCCATATGCCACAGGACTTCCTACATCTGAGGACGGCTCATTCAGAGCACAAACGCACCGTGTTTTTAAAAAGCTTTTTAAAAGTTTTTCATGTTGTTAGTGCATATTTTTAAAATAAATTCAATTTTTAACACACAAGTGTAATACTGTTACTCTGGAACACCACCTGGAGGTTGTACCAGAATCAAGGTCTTTTTGAGATTCCAGCTTCAAGAGGGAGGCGCCTCCAAATAATCTTTTTCCACCAGTCACACATTAACAGTTCCCATCTAACATCAGATCACATACATAGCCATCAGCTTTGGTTTTGGCCAAAAGATTTTTAAGCCACTACCACAATAAAATAGACTCTTTTGGCCAGGCCCTACCCTACTCTAACCTATTAAACATTTCCTAAAATATCCAATACTCTTTTTAGGTGTATTTTTATTTATTTTTAAGTAAGGGAATGTGTTGCATACATTTTTTTTCAAAAGACCAATAATACCACATACAGGGAACAAATAGTGTCACACCATGACCAGACCACATATTACCACCACATAGTGACCGAATAATACCACATGCAAGGGACAAATACCGTCACACCATGGGCGGACCACATATTACAACCACATAGTCACCGAATAATACCACATACAAGAGATAAATACCACCACACCATGACTAGACCACATATTACCACCACATAGCGACTGAATAATACCACAAACAAAGGATAAATGCCACTACACCATGACCAACCACATTTTACCACCACATAGTGACCGAATACTACCACATACAAGGGATAAATACCACCACACCATGACCAGACCACATATTACCACCACATAGCGACTGAATAATACCACAAACAAGGGATAAATGCCACTACACCATGACCAACCACATTTTACCACCACATAGTGACCGAATACTACCACATACAAGGGATAAATACCGCTCTACCATGACCAATCACATATTACCAATACATAGTGACCGAATACTACAATATCATTAATATTAAAACACATACTAATGTTACCATAAGTGCAATTATGGTAAGGAAGAAGGGAAGTTCATCAGTACATCCATTCAGGATATATATATAAAATTCATCTTTACTGGAAAATAGATTTAAACATAGTAAAATTAAACCTCAAGAAACCTGACGCATTTCTGGTGTGTGAAAAACACCATTATTCATAGGACAACTGAGGTGAAACATTGTGAGGTGCCATTTATAATGGACTAAACTAATTAGCAACTATGATTAGGCAGGAATCAGTCTAATTCAATATAGGTACATAGCAACCACAAGATGTGTGAATAAATGAAGCAGAATGATGATTTCAGTTTGGTATTATTTGGAACAATGAATAACTAGATTGGATCTAAGTTATACACATACTTTTCAAAATATTTTGATTTCATTGCACTTATCAATTTTTTTAACTTACATATTTTTGATTATTTTGATTAGTTTCCAAACAGGCATGCAAATTACTTCCATTTTCAGCGTTTCCTCGCTTACCTCCCTTTTCAGACCTGCGTGGCAGTTTGATTGTTTTCTTTTTATTGATTTCCTTGCACATGGTCTTTGGTTCTGACATACAAAATGACTGTTGAATTCCATGTGTTCATTCACTCTTATGGCTGTTACATACGATCCTTATTTGACAGAAGTATTTAATTGCTTGATTTTCAGCGAGGCTCCTGCATGTACTGTATGGGGCATAGACTAAAATGATTTAACAATCAGACCCAGATAGTAATTCTGGCCCCAGTCCTGTAATAATGTCACCCATCCTGGTGTCCATTTTGTAGTAATGTCCCCTGTCCTGTAATAATGTCCTACATCCTGTAGTAATGGCCCCAATCTTTTAGAATTGTCCCCATCCTGGTCCCATCTTGTAGTAATGTCCCCCATACTAATGCTCTTCTTGTAGTAATGTCGCCATCCCCATCTTGTAGTAATGTCCCCATCCTGGTCCCCATCTTGTAGTAATGTGCCCCATAGTGGTCCCCTTCTTGTAGTAATGTCTCCATCCTGGTCCCATCTTGTAATAACTTCCCCATCCTGGTCCCAGCATGTAGTAACGTCCCCATCCTGGTCCTATCTTGTAATAACTTCCCCATCCTGGTCCCCAGCTTGTAGTAACGTCCCCATCCTGGTCCCATCTTGTAATAACTTCCCCATCCTGGTCCCAGCTTGTAGTAACGTCCCCATCCTGGTCCCATCTTCTAATAACTTCCCCATCCAGGTCCCAACTTATATTAACTTCCCCATCCTGGTCCCATCTTGTAATAACTTCCCCATCCAGGTCCCAGCTTGTAGTAACGTCCCCATCCTGGTCCCATCTTGTAATAACTTCCCCATCCAGGTCCCAGCTTGCAGTAACGTCCCCATCCTGGTCCTATCTTGTAATAACTTCCCCATTCTGGTCCCAGCTTGTAGTCATGGCCCAATCCTGGTCTTCTTCTTGTAATAACTTCCCCATCCAGGTCCCAGCTTGTAGTAACGTCCCCATCCTGGTCCCATCTTGTAATAACTTCCCCATCCAGGTCCCAGCTTGTAGTAACGTCCCCATCCTGGTCCCATCTTGTAATAACTTCCCCATCCAGGTCCCAGCTTGCAGTAACGTCCCCATCCTGGTCCTATCTTGTAATAACTTCCCCATCCTGGTTCCATCTTGTAGTCATGGCCCAATCCTGGTCTTCTTCTTGTAATAATGTCCCCCAGTATGTCATTCTTTCACATGCATTAAAAAAAATCTTCTTGCCTGATCTCGCTCCCTTGGTGAATAGCTCCTCTTCCTCAGCCGGGATTACGCATGGCATGGACGTCATGTGCTGCTGTGACAGTCAGGGCCGTATTTAGAGTTTATGCTGCTCTAGGCACTTTTTGTTCTGCCTCCTCCATTGGTGAGTATGACTAATGCAGACACTGTCGGCAGTGACTTAGGCTACTGGCACGTCAGCGATTTTTGCCATTCGCGGCAGATCCGGCAGTGTTTCCGCATCTGCCACGTAACGGATTAGTTATGGCAACACTGCATTCGGCCTCATTCATTCACTATGCGACTTGCAGACATGTGCGACACTTGCGGTTTTGACGCGATCCCCCAAATCCGATACTTGCAGCAACGGAAAAAAAAATGCTACTAGCAGTGTTTTTTTGTCTCACCGCAAGTGCCGCAGATGTTTACAAGTTCCATAGGGAATGAATGAGGCCGAATCTATGTGTGTGCCCATGTAGCTCTTTCAAAGACAGTGGTTTCCTACCACACTCAAAAGACATACAAATAGGATGTTTAGATTGTGAGCCCCAATGGGGACAGTGTTGATGATGGATGTAAAGTGCCGTGGAGTTAATAGCGCAATATCAATGAATATTATTCTTAATATTAGGTTACAATACCAGGATCTGAGGATTTTCTGTTTCGAGGTCAAGAGCTCTCTGATGTGATGTTGCTGCCTGTCTCGCTGTCTTCCTCTTTTGACACTGCAGTGTGGTGGACAAGACAAGAACCAACAAACGATGATCAGCAGGCAAAATTAATCAAAAATGCTATAAATTTTATTTATGAAACATTAAAATTCACATAACATGTAGACTAGAGGAAGATTAAGGAAGCACACAAACGGTGTGACATTGTGATGATGCATTCATCAAGGTGCAGTACATATAACAAGTGTACAACAATTGTATATGTGTTTATAGGAGTCTCTATCCACCATACTGATCTCAGAGGACCAGGACTAACCAATTAATCTATTATAATAATCGTATCTCTTAACGCACATCAGTGTAGGTAATAATGCCACTTATAGGGTTAAATAGCTAGTACACAATGCCATACTCTATAATTATAGGGCAGAGACAATTTCCAATGTTAACACCAGCACTAAAATCCCTGCAAGAGCCATTATTATTGTAATACATAGTGCCGAAAATTGAGCAACATATTTACCCGTCACTGGCTAGCAAGGTGCTGGAACAATGTACCGCATCCAGATGAGCGCGTCCGCTCATTACCCCCCCTGATATCATTCTCCCCAGCGCTCATTCCTCCCCAGCGCTCATTCTCCCCCTGCGCTCATTCTCCCCCTGCGCTCATTACCCCCCTGCGCTCATTACCCCCCCGGTGCTCATTACCCCCCTGCGCTCATTACACCCCCTGCGCTCATTCTCCCCTGCACTCATTTCCTTACCCAGCGCTCATTCCTCTCCCCCTGGCCCACAGCGCTCATTCCCCCACCCGGCCCACAGCGCTCATTCCTCCCCCCCGGCCCACAGCGCTCATTACCCCCCACCCCGGCCCACAGCGCTCACCCCCCAGCCCTCAACGTTACCCCCCCAGCCCACAGCACTCACCCCCCCGCCCTCAGCACTCACCCCAGCCCACAGCGCTCACCCCCCCAGCCCTCAGCGCTCACCCCCCAGCCCACAGCGCTCACCCCCACAGCGCTCACCCCCCCAGCCCTCAGCGCTCACCCCCCCAGCCCACAGCGCTCACACCCCAGCCCACAGCACTCACCCCCCCGCCCTCAGCACTCACCCCAGCCCACAGCGCTCACCCCCCAGCCCTCAGCCTCCCCAGCCACAGCGCTCACCCCACAGCGCTCACCCCCCCAGCCCTCAGCGCTCACCCCTCAGCCCACAACGCTCACCCCCCCAGCCCACAGCGCTCACACCCCAGCCCACAGCGCTCACCCCCCCAGCCCACAGAGCTCACCCCCCCAGCCCTCAACGCTCACCCCCCCAGCCCACAGCGCTCACCCCCCAGCCCACAGCGCTCACCCCCCAGCCCTCAGCGCTCACCCCCCAGCCCACAGCGCTCACCCCCCCATCATTATAGATATACTCACCTCCTCCTGCTGCAGCTCCGATGGTGCAGTGCCGACATCCTGTTCCTGTATGAGCAGGCGGGTCACACGTGGGTACCGCTCATTAAGCTCATGAATATGGACGCCACGCCTATGAGAGTGGAGTGGCATCCATATTCATGAGCTTAATGAGCGGTGCCAGGCAGGGCCATATTGCCACTAGGCACTCGTGGGCATGTGCCTAGGGCGGGACTCTGCGGGGGGGGGCGGCACCTGAGCAAGAATTTTTTTCTTTTTGTCCGGGGGGGTCGGCCCTCCCCTTGCTTCCCTCACTCCCCCATCGTCATACTCACCTCCTCCTGCTGCAGCGCCACCGTCCAGCGCCGATATCGTATTCCTATACTGAGCGAGCGGTCACTCCTGGCACCGCTCATTAAGCTCATGAATATGGACGCCACTCCACTCTCATAGGCATTGCGTCAATATTTATGAGCTTAATGAGCGGTACCCACGTGTGACCGCCTGCTCATACAGGAACAGGATGTCGGCACTGCACCATCGGAGCTGCAGCAGGAGGAGGTGAGTATATCTATAATGATGGGGGGGTGAGCGCTGTGGGCTGGGGGGTGAGCGCTGAGGGCTGGGGGGTGAGCGCTGTGGGCTGGGGGGTGAGCGCTGAGGGCTGGGGGGTCAGCGCTGTGGGCCGGGGGGAGGAATGAGTGCTGTGGGCCGGGGGGGTGAGCGCCGAGGGCTGGGGGGTGAGGGCTGGGGGTTGAGCGCTGTGGGCTGGGGGGGTGAGCGCTGAGGGCTGGGGGGGTGAGCGCTGTGGGCTGGGGGGATGAGCGCGGAGGGCTGGGGGGGTGAGCACCGTGGGCTGGGGGGGTGAGCGCCGAGGGCTGGGGGGGGTGAGCACCGTAGACTGGGGGGGTGAGCGCCGAGGGCTGGGGGGGTGAGCGCCGAGGGCTGAGGGGGTGAGCGCCGTGGGCTGGGGGGGGTGAGCGCCGATGGCTGGGGGGTGAGGATGTCTGCACTGGACCTTCAGAGCTGCAGCAGGAGGAGGTGAGTATATCTATGATGATGGGGAGGTGAGCGCTGTGGGCTGGGTGTGGTGAGCGCTGTGGGCTGGGGGGTGAGCGCTGTGGGCTGGGGGGGTGAGCGCTGAGGGCTGGGGGGGTGAGCGCTGTGGGCTGGGGGGATGAGCGCGGAGGGCTGGGGGGGTGAGCACCGTGGGCTGGGGGGGTGAGCGCCGAGGGCTGGGGGGGTGAGCACTGTAGACTGGGGGGGTGAGTGCCGAGGGCTGGGGGGTGTGAGCGCCGAGGGCTGAGGGGGTGAGCGCCGTGGGCTGGGGGGGTGAGCGCCGAGGGCTGGGGGGTGAGGGCTGGGGGGTGAGCACTGTGGGCTGGGGGGGTGAGCGCTGAGGGCTGGGGGGTGAGCGCTGTGGGCTGGGGGGTGAGCGCTGAGGGCTGGGGGGTCAGCGCTGTGGGCCGGGGGGAGGAATGAGTGCTGTGGGCCGGGGGGTGAGCGCCGAGGGCTGGGGGGTGAGGGCTGGGGGTTGAGCGCTGTGGGCTGGGGGGCTGAGCGCTGAGGGCTGGGGGGGTGAGGGCTGGGGGGTGAGCGCTGTGGGCCGGGGGGGAAGAATGAGCGCTGTGGGCCGGGGGAGAGGAATGAGCTCTATGGGCCGGGGTGGGGGGAATATGTGTGTAGCCCTGGTGTTAGGCACACGCAGTACCCTGGAGAGTGTGTGGCGAGACAGCAGTTTAATGCTAAATATTCATTCACTCGACATATACTAGACACACCCTTAGGGTAGTGGAGTTTACTCTTGAGGGAGTGGTCAAGGCGTATGTGTTAGAGTGATTTAGTCAGTCTAGTTCCTGTCTTCGGACAGAGAAGACGTCTGGAGTTCAGTTCCTGACTTCAGAGAGAGAAGACGTCTGGAGGGAGGAAGCAGTCCAGATTGCTCTATCATCAGTTCGGAAAGTGGAGTCTAGTATAGGTGCTTTAATTCACCTTAGCCTAGTCAGAGCTGTACCTCATCAGCATACACTGAAGGAAAGAAGAAGTTTAGTGCAGAAAGTCTTCAGCATCCTGTCTAAAGGACGGTATAAGGTTCAGAGACGTGCTCCTGCCTATTGATAACTGAGCATCTGTAACTAACTTTGAAGTGAAGGAAAAGAAAGAAGTGACTGCTCGACCCTTGGCTAGTGTGAGTGCTTATGTTACCAGCGAGGACAAGGCGAAAGGCACAGTGGTTTATTGGAATAGTGCTTACGGATTGAAGAAGTCCTGCACATTGCTACCGGTCACTGGGGACCGAAGGATCACTACTGTTTCAAGCATAGTGATAAGAAAACCAGGAATTTACCGGACCTTAGGTCGCGGCAAACAAGCCCCTTATAGTCAGTACGTAACTGGGGTCAGGGGAAGTGAAGACTTTGAGTCAGTGCACGACAAGATAAGAATTCAGCTTCTTCGCAGGAAGGCTCCTAACACAAAGCTGACTGGGCGGTACAGCTATAGATTAGCTGGAGATATTGAGGGAACTACGCTTCAGGCTGGTTGTACTCGTTGTATTGGAAGTAAAGGAGGCCCCTAACTTGTCCAGCTGCTGTCTCAAGATACACTCTCCTTGGATCAGCCTCCCTGGGACCTGCCTGAACATCTTACAAGTAAAGGTATGGAAAGACGCTGACCGTGTGAGACTGTGTTCTTTATCTGCACCCGACTTCACAAATCCCATAGACTTTGAGGGACCAGTCCCACCTGTAGGGGACCCGACATCTAGCTGCCTCACCATCCCCTCAGAGATCTACAGCAGCGCTGGTACAAATTACCAGAATACTACAGGTGGCGTCACGAACTGTATATAAACCTATCCCCTGTAAATATATCCCCAACATACGCCAGACCGCCCGGGCCACAGACCGAGCCACAGCTACCTGTGACAAACCCCATAGACTTCCATGGGCTCGGCTCTGAGTACCCCATTGCCCTGGTAATCCACAATTGTGGTGGCGGGTCGACACACAACTTTGGCGTCACGAACAGGATGCGAAACTCGCAGAATTGCGAGCCCTGTGTGCCTAAGGAATTGTTTTTGTGAAAAAGGACTGTTTGCACTTTTGGCGCCAAAATCGCCATTTTTGTCGCCATATTCGCGCCCTCAGGCGCTGGAGAAGAAGGTGGGCGTACCTTCGTGGGCGTCTACCCCCCTGTGGCGCGAAGAAAATGCCTGCCCTCTCAAAGTGCTATTACAACATGCGGTCCTGCCCTACAGCAAAGGAGGTCCGCCTCCTCTTCACCTTCCCTGCGAGGAGGAGGAGACGCAAACCCCACCTCCACGGAAGAGACCGGATGTCTCCGCAGAAAGAAGAAAGAATCTTCTGGAACATCATGGAGGCAGGACGTGTGCAGCCGAGCTGGGAAGCGGAGGAAGGCAGGCCCCGTGCCCCAGCCAAGCTGCCACCAACACCGGAGTTATCCGTGATCCTGCACCTGCAACAGGCGTTGCTAGAGATTCGAGAAGAAAATGCACGCCTGAAGAAGATGGTCCAGCACCAACCTGGTTTTGAAGAAATCGAGAGAGACGCCGGCGTACCCTGGAGCAGCGGAGGCTGTGGGACACGGTGATCTCTCCCCTCAACGACCCCCCACGATTCCAGATACCGAAGAGTCTGCTGCCCAAGGCGAAGGAGCAACCGGAGGCTGCCCCCGAAAGTACCGATCCCGATCCCACCGGTGAAGCGGTGGAAGCGAAGGAGGTTGAGGAGGTACAGCCAATCCCGGAACGCCCGCCCGGCCAAGAGGCCGCAGCAGATGATCGGTCCCGGCAGGGACACCGGAGGGGTCCTGTCCGTCACTACCAGATGTGGACTGGGACGAAATGGCGCGCCTGGATGACGTCGCCTATACCGCCCAGTGGGAACAGGAATGGCAGAGTCGTGAGGAGAAGAAGAAACGCCAGCAGGAGGAAGAGCGGGAAACTCAGAGGAACCGTCAGCGACAATATGCCGAGCTGATCGCGGACAAAGAGACTGTCCGGAGAGATAAAGGTACCCTGAGGGAACCGCGGCGGCAGGGGTGTGTGACTGAGTTCCAGCTCCGGAAGGGCTGGGGCTTTATCCGTGAACCGGGCCTCTACCCAGCGGTCTTTGTCAGCAGGCGTGACGTAGAATCCCACCTGCCGCAAGGCCATCCCGGGAGGGACTTAGTAAATGGAGATATCGTCACATATACGCGGCACTGGGGAATGAAGGGATGGTATGCCCTTAACGTCACCGTCGTCCGTGACCCCGTCCCAGACGCAGGTACCGTCACCATTACCGCAGCGTCCCGTCTCCAGCTCAAGCAGCATCCGGCCGTGCCCCAGCATCGCCCCCTGCAAATTCATCGCAACAAGCGACCCAGATTTCATCGCAAATTAAAGCCACCGCTACATCGCAACATGTGACCCAGTCTCAATCGCAATCCCTAACGCGGTCCATATCGCTAACTGTGATTGAAACGCAATCGGTGTCACGTGAAGAAAATGTACCCGTTGCGCCCCTAGAGGTTCGCACCAGAACTGTGGCGACTCAGACCCTGATCGCAGCACATGATTTGCTGGTCCTGGGATCTAGGGCCCATTGCATTGTTCCAGCCCCCGGGGTGGAAAGTGTATTATTTGAAAATGAATAAATAAGTAAAGAAGAATTGGTGGGATCCATATCGGGTCTACCATAAGTAAAAAAGTTTGAAATGTTTTATAAAGTTTTGCACAAAATTATATAGTGAATATATATATTTCTACTGTAGAATGCCCGGCTGGGTAAATGATAAACAGTAACCAGAAAAGGTTTTGCACTTTCGTATTATGTGATTTGATATAATATGTCTTTGGTTTTACATTGGACTTGGAGGTTGAGGACTGTGCCAACCCAGAACTTACTTGTACATAGTTGCGCTTCGGTGCTTTCTCTTGGTTTTACATAAACCAGTCACAACTACCTCTGAAAACAAAACCCGTGTGGTGTGGCACTGAGTGAGGTCTGCAATCGGATGTCCTGCAGCCCACCCAGGACCCACGTTGAAGGTTTGGTACGGGTCCTTCACAAGTATATTGTATATTTATTGAATGCTATTTAATACTTTTTGTATTTCTATAATGTTTGCAACGTTCAAGATATTCTCACCTCCCGGATGGGAAGAAGTTATTGTTTAATGTTTAATTGCATAAACAAAATGTCTCTTTGTATTTTACAGCCCGGGAGTGCTGTCTTTTACCATGGGGGAATGTGTAGCCCTGGTGTTAGGCACACGCAGTACCCTGGAGAGTGTGTGGCGAGACAGCAGTTTAATGCTAAATATTCATTCACTCGACATATACTAGACACACCCTTAGGGTAGTGGAGTTTACTCTTGAGGGAGTGGTCAAGGCGTATGTGTTAGAGTGATTTAGTCAGTCTAGTTCCTGTCTTCGGACAGAGAAGACGTCTGGAGTTCAGTTCCTGACTTCAGAGAGAGAAGACGTCTGGAGGGAGGAAGCAGTCCAGATTGCTCTATCATCAGTTCGGAAAGTGGAGTCTAGTATAGGTGCTTTAATTCACCTTAGCCTAGTCAGAGCTGTACCTCATCAGCATACACTGAAGGAAAGAAGAAGTTTAGTGCAGAAAGTCTTCAGCATCCTGTCTAAAGGACGGTATAAGGTTCAGAGACGTGCTCCTGCCTATTGATAACTGAGCATCTGTAACTAACTTTGAAGTGAAGGAAAAGAAAGAAGTGACTGCTCGACCCTTGGCTAGTGTGAGTGCTTATGTTACCAGCGAGGACAAGGCGAAAGGCACAGTGGTTTATTGGAATAGTGCTTACGGATTGAAGAAGTCCTGCACATTGCTACCGGTCACTGGGGACCGAAGGATCACTACTGTTTCAAGCATAGTGATAAGAAAACCAGGAATTTACCGGACCTTAGGTCGCGGCAAACAAGCCCCTTATAGTCAGTACGTAACTGGGGTCAGGGGAAGTGAAGACTTTGAGTCAGTGCACGACAAGATAAGAATTCAGCTTCTTCGCAGGAAGGCTCCTAACACAAAGCTGACTGGGCGGTACAGCTATAGATTAGCTGGAGATATTGAGGGAACTACGCTTCAGGCTGGTTGTACTCGTTGTATTGGAAGTAAAGGAGGCCCCTAACTTGTCCAGCTGCTGTCTCAAGATACACTCTCCTTGGATCAGCCTCCCTGGGACCTGCCTGAACATCTTACAAGTAAAGGTATGGAAAGACGCTGACCGTGTGAGACTGTGTTCTTTATCTGCACCCGACTTCACAAATCCCATAGACTTTGAGGGACCAGTCCCACCTGTAGGGGACCCGACATCTAGCTGCCTCACCATCCCCTCAGAGATCTACAGCAGCGCTGGTACAAATTACCAGAATACTACAGGTGGCGTCACGAACTGTATATAAACCTATCCCCTGTAAATATATCCCCAACATACGCCAGACCGCCCGGGCCACAGACCGAGCCACAGCTACCTGTGACAAACCCCATAGACTTCCATGGGCTCGGCTCTGAGTACCCCATTGCCCTGGTAATCCACAATTGTGGTGGCGGGTCGACACATATGCGCTGTGGGCCGAGGGGAGGAATGAGCGCTGTGGGCCGGGGTGGGGGGAATGAGCGCTGTGGGCCGGGGGGAGAGGAATGAGCGCTGGGGAGGAATGAGCGCAGGGGGGAGAATGAGCGCTGGGGAGGAATGAGCGCAGGGGGGTAATGAGCGCTGGGGGAGGAATGAGCGCAGGGGGAGAAAGAGCGCAGGGGGTAATGAGCGCTGGGGGAGGAATGAGCGCAGGGGGGAGAATGAACGCAGGGGGGAGAATGAGCGCTGGGGAGAATGAGCGCTGAGGTGGGGAATGAGCGCTGAGGGGGGAATGAGCGCTGAGGGGGAATGAGCGCTGGGGAGAATGAATGCTGGACTAATGTAAAAGAGAAGGTTGGACAGAAATGACATCACAAATCTTTTTTTTTGTTAATAACATCTTTATTTAGCTTACAAAAAGGCATACAAATCCGCATGTAAAAAACGCATCAAATACGCACCTGCGTTTTCTGCCAAGAGATGTGGATTATGTACGGAAACTTCTGCAGACAAATCTGCAATGTGTGCACATACCCTAAGGCTATGTTTCCATGTTCAGGAAACGCTGCAGAGAGGACACAGCTCCGTCCTAAGCTTTGCCGGCTTTTGTACACGCGGTGATTCCACATTGAACCGTGTGGAATCACCGCATCCTATACATAGGACGGTGTTATTTATCTTGTGTAGACTGAGCGTCTCCGTGAGATAAATAGACATGCTGCGGTCTAGAAAGACGCGCCTCATGTGCGTATACGCAGGTCTGCCACCTGCATCTTTGTACGCATAGTGGATATGGGATTTCATAAAATCCCCTCCACTATGCTGTAACATTGGACGCTGCGGATTGGACTCTGCGGATTGGACTCTGCGGCTGTTCTCAGCGTCCAACCCGCAGCGTTTCCTGAATGTGGAAACGTACCCTAAATATATCTCTGCCTCTGGACATTATATAGTATAGATTTGCCTGGACTGTACATTATTATAAATCTACTACCTGAGCATTATATATTATAGCTCACCCTGGACATTATATATAATAGATTGTACATCACATATTACAGATAATTCTGGACATTTTATACTATAGGTCTCCTTGTACATTATATATTATAGATCTATAATAAATAATATACTGGGAGATCTATAAGATAAATTGTCCAGATTTATATGTAAGTATCTGTTTAAACCCAGACATATGAATAAGGCCTTAGTCAGAGACTGGGCAGTAATAGAATAATAAGATCCATCTAGTAATCCTCCAATGTCTGCTGGACATGGTGTGGGGAGAGTTTCTAGTTTAGTTAGTACACAGACACCAGACTTCTCGCTGTTAACCAGTTAATGTTTACTTGTCCACCACACTGCACTGTCAAAAGAGGAAGACAGCGAGACAGGCAGCAACATCACATCAGAGAGCTCTTGACCTCGAAACAGAAAATCCTCAGATCCTGTTATTGTAACCTAATATTAAGAATAATATTTATTCACTGATATTGCGCTATTAACTCCACAGCACTTTACAGACATCATCAACACTGTCCCCATTGGGGCTCACAATCTAAACATCCTATTTGTATGTGTTTTGAGTGTGGTAGGAAACCACTGCCTTTGAAAGAGCTACATGGGCATACACATAGATTCGGCCTCATTCATTCCCTATGGGACTTGCAAACATGTGCGGCACTTGGGGTGAGACAAAAAAACACTGCTAGTAACATTTTTTTTTCCGTTGCTGCAAGTATCGGATTTGCGGGATCGCGTCAAAACCACAAGTGTCGCACATGTCTGCAAGTCGCATAGTGAATGAATGAGGCCGAATGCAGTGTTGCCATAAGTGATCCGTTACGTGGCAGATGCGGAAACACTGCCGGATCTGCCGCGAATGGCAAAAATTGCTGACGTGCAAGTAGCCTAAGTCACTGCCGACAGTGTCTGCATTAGTCATACTCACCAATGGGGGGGGCAGAACGAAAAGTGCCTAGGGCAACAGAAACTCTAAATACGGGCCTGGTGCCAGGACTCAGGAGTGACCGCTCGCTCAGTATAGGAATAAGATATCGGCGCTGGACGGTGGAGCTGCAGCAGGAGGAGGTGAGTATGATGATGGGGGGGGTGAGGGCAGCAAGGGTAGGACCGACCCCCCCGGACCAAAAAAAATAAAATTCTTGCTCAGGTGCCGCCCCCCCGCAGAGTCCCGCCCTAGGCACGTGCCCATGAGTGCCTAGTGGCAAATGCGGCGCTGACAGTCATAACTATGTCAGCTGCCGGCCTCTGACTAGCCGGTGTCTGGTATAATAATAATCTTTATTTATATAGCGCCATCATATTCCGCAGCGCTTTACAGTTTAACAGTTTCAAAACACAAGTCATAAGTAACAACGTTAACAATACAATAATTAAAGCAAAATAAGACGACCCTGCTCGTGAGAGCTTACAATCTACAAGAGGTGGGGGAGATACAAAGTACAGGTGTACAACAAACAGACGAAAATATGACCAAAAAAGTCCAAAATTATGATATAAAAATATATTTTCATTAATAAATTGAAAAACCTGAACAGGTGAAAATACTAAGTGCACAATTGTAAACAAGGAACGCTGGAGGACTGCTCCCACATATCAATTAATTAACATACAATAATACAAATACTATTCCCCCGAATACATGCATAAGACCTGGCAATTCTAACCACAGAAAGAGATGGATAATATTTTATTAATGTATAGAGTGGTAAAGTATATCACAGCTAGTCTGGGTAATAGATCAAATAGACATACCACTGTGTGATGAGAAAGGCCACCCAGGAGGTCAACGATGCCAATAAGAGGGGGGAACAAAGAAGCAGGACCCCACGCGTCACCCCGACGCGCATTTCGGCGCAAGCCTTTGTCAGGGGGCGTGAAGCAATGGACACAGTGAGTATAAAAGCAAAGACTGAGGCAATCTGAGCAAACCAGTTAGAATAATGAATACCCGATAACAGATGGATAGTGCGCGCTTGCTAATCAGTAAGACCGGAATTGACGTTAATATGACAGGAGACCGGAAGTGACGATGTTGTCATAGCAATAGTCACAGCCACAAAACTCACCCGATCAACCCAGGACACGTCCCGAGAAAAGAATCCCCATGACATGTACACCGGGGAAGGGGGAGATTGCAGCCGACTGGACGATCATCAGTGCACTTTTGCATAAGTCAGTGTTGCAGCGCTTGTATGCAAAAATAGGCACCATGAACATGTCGGCATCGCCGTCACAGCGGGGCGGCTAAAAGGGTCACATGACCACTAATGCCCATCCCACTTAAAGTCAGCGAGTGCCGATCAGCATAGTGAATACATAACACACAAGCGCACTCTGACTACCCGGGCATAAACGCATGAAGGCAAAAGCCGTGCGCACCACCATGACTGTCATATGCCATAAGTCATAGTATTATAATGGTATATATGCGAGAAGATTGTATAACATAGATACAAATTGTATAGAATTAGGAATCAAATGGATAATTATAAATTGACCTAATAACTATGCATGCGAAAATAAATAAAACATAAGTAGAGGAATACCCCAATATCAGCAAATGATGATAATATTAGAGAGATATACATGCATTACATCAAATACAGAAAGAGTATAGTAATAATAATATAATTACCAACGCATACATAATTAGTGATCAAGAATGGGGTAAATCATCTAACAAACCACAAATAATAGTCATTAGAATAGACAACATAATATAATAATACGAAATGAGTGTCCGAATAATGAAATCCAGATGAGCTGAAAGACTGATATCCAGAATAACGTAACCAAACATGGAATGGAAAGCAACCAATGACCCAGCCTACTAAAAGAATAAAAGAAATTAGTAAAACAAAAATATATACAATGTGCAGATGACATATGGATACCAAATAACAATAGTGATTCATAAGAAGGGGACAAAGCTAATCTGTTCATTAAGGCCATAAGGATGAATCGTATTAAGTGTCCAAATACAACAGGACTCAAGCTGCGCCAATCTTGGGGAAATCTTGCCACCCTGTATTGTGACATCAACAGTGTCAATGCCTTTTACACAAAGTATTTTCACCTGTTCAGGTTTTTCAATTTATTAATAAAAATATATTTTTATATCATAATTTTGGACTTTTTTGGTCATATTTTCGTCTGTTTGTTGTATTAATATATATGACTAGTCCTAGATATATGGTCCCAGATATGGTATCGTGATGTTTTCTAATACTATACCAGCAATATTTTCTACATTCTTATAAGGATACCGTTGTGCTTGTTGAAGTGTGTCTAAAGTACAGGTGTGTGTATATACAATGGTGCATTTACAATGATGGTCCAGCCATCTTGAGGGAGTGAGGGATGGATGGAGATAGTGAATGGGCTACACACACACACACTTACACATAGAATGACTTTGATTAGTGAATGTGATAGGCCGCTCTGAACAGATGTGTTTTGAGGGAGTGCCGTGCATAGAGTTGGTCTGCGCCGCTATACACTTTAATGGAATGTGCGTCTTCGGACGCACATTTAGCTGAAAACACGCGCTGCCATCAGCGATCCCCTGCCTCCCTGAATGCGATCATCTTTGGAGCTCATGCGAGAGAATCGGGCCGAGTATGCAAGTTACACTCGGCTCAAACTCTGTCAGAGCTTGAGCCGAGATAGAGTGCACCGTGCACCAATTCTGTTGCATGAGAGAATTGCAGCTCAGGAGACGGATAAAATAATTTCACCATTTTCGCCATTGCCGGCGCCTGCGGTAATCGGACTGCACTCAGATGACATCCAAGTGCAGTTCGTTGTTTCACACCACTCATAGACTTGCATGGGTGCGTGCGATCCAAATGTTGGATATACTCGCAAGCATGTTGCGATTATTTTCTCATGCAGAATCGGCATGAGAAAATAATCTCTGATCCATAGTATAACATTGGGCTGAGTGCTATCTGATAACACATCTCATAGCACTCAGCTGGGATATACGGCAGTGTAAGCGAGCTCTTACCCCTGATTACAGCACTCATACATAAAGTCTGGCTTTTTGCTTGTCCATCTGAATAAATGGTTAGCTGGAGAAAACTGTAGCACTTACCCTCATGTATAATTTTTGATGTGTACTCAATTAAAACTTGAGCAATAACCAAAAAAAAGCATCACTCCACTCTAACCCATTCTGTAATGAGACGTCTAGAATGGGGTTGCTATGAGGAGCTCCGATTATCAGCTCCATTCTAGTTGTTTCAGTGCTGAGCCGTCTAGGTTGGAGGTGCTCTTGTGAGGACCCCGCTTTAGTATCTTCAATTCTGTCACCTCAGCACTGACCTGTCTATTCAGGCGGCTCCGGAAAAAAACAAAACGTTGCAGTCAGGGTCTTGTCCGGCCGCCGGAATGTATATTTCCGCAGATCCGGCCAAAAACGGATGCAACGCAATGACATCAGGCGCGATCCGGCGCTAATGAAAGTCAATGCCAAAAAAACGCATCCGGTACCGGATCCGTTTCTTTAAAAACACGCCGGATCGCGCCTGACGTAAAAAAAACTGATGTGTGAAAGCAGCCTAAGGCCTCTTTCACATTTCCGGCGGGCGCCTGGCGGCGCCCCCGGCATTTTGCCGCAGCACCACATGTGAAAACCTTTCACACTCCGGCGGCCAAAATGCGTTTTTTTGCCGGATGGTTTCTGATGCTTGGAGAGATAAGAAACCATCCGGCAAAAACAAAAAACGTTACATGCAGCGTTTTGTCCGGCCGCCGCAATGTACATTTGCGCCGCATCCGGACAAAACCGCATGCAACGCATTGACATGCGGCGCCATCCGGCGCTAATGCATGTCAATGCGAAAAAAGCCGCATGCGGCGCATCAGATTTTCAGATGCGGCGCTGCGGCAAAATGCCGGGGGCGCCGCAAGGCGCCCGCCGGAAATGTGAAAGAGGCCTTAGATGTTGTTCATTTCAATAATTGCAAGCTTGTGAGAAAATCCATTTATCATCAGCATTTACGCACTAAAATTTGGCGCTGCTTTTGTACTATTGGGAAATGTCATTATAGTAAAGAAAATACTGTATAAATAGCTATTAAGACCCACAACATTTGAGAGGTAATTTTACAGGATAGGAAAAACTGTTTCCCATTTCTTTAACTGCTAAAATGAACCTGAGAACTGCTGAAAAGTCTAAAAATGCTGTGAAAATCAGTAGGCAGCTTTATGGAGCTTAACTTCTGGAAATGTGTAGCACAGCGGCTCAGTGGTTAAAACTGCAGCCTTGCAATGCTGGGGTCCTGAGCTCTAATCCCACCAAGGACAACATCTGCAAGGAGTTTTTATGTTCTCACCGTCTTTGCATTGGGTTCTCCACTTTCCTCCCAAAGACATACTGATAGGGAATTTATATTGTGAGCCCCAATGGGGACAGTGATGATATCTGTAAAGAGCTGTGGAATATGATGGTGCTGTGCAAGTAAAAAAAATAAAATAAGTTGAACACATTCGTATATACAGGTTTGTGGTAAAATATTTACTTTATCTTTTCCTGATCTATAAAACTGTCCACAGAGTTCACATAGTACGAAGATACACATCTTTCCTAACACAGAGTTCACAACATTTAAAAACTAACAGGTTCACTTTAACGATTCTCCTTTATAGCAGTTGAAGAAAAGGAAATTCCATCGTAAATTCTGTAGTCATACTAGCTGTATATAAAGAATATTTTTATTGTAGTGAAATTGTGCAATAAATTTTATGAGAGAAATATGCTTCTTTCTTCACTTATATGCCACTTCTGCTTCCCTTTCCCTTCATGAATTCATTATGCCTTTGGTACTATATTTATATTTTGTCTTGCTCATGACAAGATGGGCAGTCCGCTCACTAAGGGATATCATCTAAGGTATTGCATCTATATATTGAAGTCTTTGGAGAGGAGAGTGTGTGTATGGGCGGGTAGGGGGGAGTTAGACAAGGAGACTGGGAGACATACATAGATAAAGTGTTTTATTCCACCCTAGTGCTGGATTAACAGCTACAATGCTCAGTTCTGCTTTATAATTACCAGCTGCTGCTGCTGCTTCAAAACATGTGCTTCACAGAAACAGGAGAACATAAATCACGGATGTCTTCATTGGGAAATAAGGAGACAATGTATAGGCTAATACTGATATATCCTTATATTAATACAGAGAAATGCCCATTGTCTCCCATACGAAAAATCCCAAGCCACTAATGCTATCATAAATGGTTAAATAACCCGTATTTAAAGTGCTTGAGATGCTACTTGTGATATGAAAGCAAGTACGAAGTGTACTGCTAAGAAAAATAAGCTGTCATGATATTTACCTTAGTGGCTAGGTGGAGGAACGCTGTATCACTAACCCCAACGCACGTTTCGAATGCTCTTCTTCCGGCGCCCCGGAAATATCATGACAGCTTATTTTTCTTAGCAGTACACTTCGTACTTGCTTTCATATCACAAGTAGCATCTCAAGCACTTTAAATACGGTTATTTTAACCATTTATGATAGCATTAGTGGCTTGGGATTTTTCATATGGGAGACAATGGGCATTTCTCTGTATTAATATAAGGATATATCAGTATTAGCCTATACATTGTCTCCTTATTTCCCACTCCCTTATGCACTGTTAGCACTTTATACACTATCGTTCCCTTGTGATTTGTAAGCCTATTTTTCTGCTGTCATGAAGATAATTATCCTTGCATTAGACGTATAAATTAGTACAAAAAAAATATATTGGCTATAATAGAGCATATGATTGTAAAATATTCTTAATATGGATGTATACTTTATTACATAACTTTTCTCTTTGGGGAAAACTATTTTTTTGCAAGGATATTTTTTCTAATGTCACACATGTGTTTTGATTGTCATTGGTGAAGTTGAACTTACTGTATCATTCCTGGATATGAGGCATCCCTTTTATTAATTGTTGTTTGTATGTGTTTAAATAAAAATTATTTCTATATACACTCTTGTGCCTTTTTGCTACTTTTAATAGGTATTGTGTTAATAACTTGTTACAGAGTGTGACCTCTTGTGAAGGTTTTTCTATGGACTAATATGTATGCCGTACAGGGACATGTCTGATCATACCACATCTCCTGGGCAGGGGAGGATGCAAAAGAGAGAATACAGACAAGATAGCATGGGATTGTAGCAAATTTTTTTCTATAAGGTAAAACATTTCCCTGCCCATTTTATCACAGGAGCGAGTGTTTCTGCAGTGTCCCCAGCACTCTGAGCTCATCATAATCAAGTTGATGACATATGAGCTCAGTGGCCGCTTAGGGGACTGGTCATGTGGCAGAAACAATTGCTCATGTGATAAAATGTTTTACCTCCCATAAAGGAAGCAGCTGCACATCACTGCTATGTCATTTGTTTTAGCACTTATTCTTCCTCCCCTGGCCAGGAATTTTATTTGAACACATCCAATAGTGGAACTTATTATTATTCCAAGATCTATTGATTAAAACAGGGGTGGGGAACCTTTTTTCTGCCGAGGGCCATTTGGAATTTTATAAAAGTGTTCGGGGGCCGCATCAAATTATTAATAATGATGAGCTACTATACTCGTTGCTCGGGTGTTCCCAAGCATGCTCAGGTGTCCTCTGAGTATTTTGGCGTGCTCGGAGATTTAGTTTCTGTCGACGCATTTGCATGATTTGCAGCTGCTGGACAGCCTGAATACATGTGGGGATTCCTTAACAAACAAGCATTCCTCACATGTATTCAGGCTGTCCAGCAGCTGCAAATCAGAGAGCTGAGGCAATGAAAACTAAATCTCCGAGCACGTCAAAATACTCGGAGGACACCCGAGCATGCTCAGGAAAGCCCGAGCAACGAGTGTACTCGCTCATCACTCATTAATAAACTTAAACATTAGCCAACTATATTTATTCAAACATTTAAATAACTCCTACCTAATGTGATGACTGGAATGACTTCTCTTTGGTGAGGCGTTTGATATTGGGAGGTATTGATGATGTTGCTACTCGGATACTGGTCCCCATATAATGCTCCATACAAAATATGGAGCTCTCCTCTGCGCTGTGCTGCGTTCTGCCCTGTTGCGGCTCAGGAAAAGGCTCTGTGGAAAGACTCCCCATTATCATCATCATTGCTTCCCCATCATCATCAATGCCTGCCCGTCATCATCATCGCCTCCCCATCATTATCATTGTCTCCCCATCATCAATGCCTGCCCATCATCATCATCGCCTCCCCATCATTATCATTGTCTCCCCATCATCAATGCCTGCCCATCATCATCATCGCCTCCCCATTATTATCATTGCCTCCCCATCATCAATGCCTGCCCATCATCATCATCGCCTCCCCATCATTATCATTGTCTCCCCATCATCAGTGCCTGACCATCATCATCATCGCCTCCCCATCATTATCATTGTCTCCCCATCATCATCATTCTTCCTCACCACCATCACTGCCTGCCTCCCCCCACCACCATCACACATACAGCACTGGCAGGCAGGCACTGGCAGGCAGCACTCTCTCACATGCACACACACACACACACACACACACACCGATCTCACCTGTCCGCCCGCTCTCTGCCACAGCCGGCCGCTGAATGATGACGTCATTCAGCGGCGCTGCTGTGAGAGAGAAAGCACCGGTGCCCCCTGGAGCTCGGAGCTGCGGCAGCGGAGGCACGGCGGATCGGTGAGTATTGTGCCGGCTCCTGCAGGGGCCCTGAGCAAGCGGGGGGGGCCCAGTGGCGGCGCTGACACCGCTAACGGGCGCGACAGCGAGTGGGCCCCCCCCGCCTGCTCAGGGCCCCGGCACTTGCCCGGCCCTGCTATGTGCACACACTTACCCACAACAGGCGGCGTGCAGGAGAGGGGCGGGAGGATCGCACAGTCACTGTGGGGGGGAAGCAGAGATGGATCTTCTGCTTCCGCTCACCAGGAACACGGGTGGGGGTTCCGGTGTGCCGCACTGCGAGAGGCCTGCAGGTGGCGCAGACCCCAAAACTTAATTGAAAAAGTGTCAGCTGCCTGCCGGTCCGGCGGGCCGGACCAGACGATATGGCGGGCCGTATACAGCCCGCGGGCCAGACGTTCCCCACCCCTGGATTAAAATATACTTTATTTGTGGGACAACCCCTTTAAGGACAAAGTAATTTAGTATTATTATTTTTCATCACCGCATTTCTAGAAACCTGTTGAATAATTTAATTCACCTGTGGGCCATTATTCAACAGGTTTCTAGAAATGCGGCGATGAAAAACAGGCTGTGGTATGTAACACGTACTGGCCAGAAGAGCATCACAAGTCCCCCTATCGGCACCCCTGTTACGTGATCGCAGGGTGCTGATGGGGTGTCATGACAGCGAATGTTTATAGGAGATTGTCATTTCTGCTATACACAGTAGGGGGCTGAAGCACGGTTATGTACAGTATAGCACAAGCAATTGGATGATCCCTGCTTAAAAGGAACCTGTCAGCAGGATTGTGCACAGTAACCTACAGTGTCAGGTCAGTGCCATTATACTGAATAAAATGATACCTTGGATGATGAAATCCATCTTGTGGTTGTTTCTTAATCTTTATTTTCAGTTTTGTGTTAATGAGATTCTTGTGCCCTAAGGCGGGGTTCATGTATGTGGTGCTCTGACTAGAAATTCATAATGCAGACTGCTGACAGGTCACTGATCCCTCACTGACCTGCCCCTTAGTTTGCATAATGAATATCTAACACACTGAAGAAAGAGACAAAAAACGCTTCTGCAGAGCACACATTCACCAACCCCGCCTTAAGACACGAGCATATCATTAACTCAAACCTGAAAATAAAGATTCTTGCAAACAACAACCACAAGACAGATTTCATCAACCAAGGTATCATTTTATTCAGTATAATGGCACCAACCTGACACTGTCTGTAGGCTACTGTGCACAATCCTGCTGACAGGTTCCCTTTAAAATCTCCTAATGGGAAAATTAAGTAAAGTAAAAAGTTAAATGAAGTTTTAAACAATATAAAAAAGTACAGGTTCAAATCACAACACTTTTGCTCTATTAAAAATAAGGCAAACAAAAATGCACATATTTAGTATCACTGTATTCAGAAATGTCTGATCTACTAAAACATAAAATAAGTTACGCTGATCGGTAAACGGCATAATGAGAAAAAAATCAAAACACCAGAATTTGGTCTCCGCAACATTGCAATAAAATGCAATAACGGTCGATCAAAACATCATATTTACCCAAAAATGGTATCCGTAAAAACATCAGCTCAAGCCGCAAAAATAAACTCTCACCCAGCTTTTTTCATACAAATTTCAGATTTTTTTTCACCACTTAAATATATAATAAACTATACATGTCTGGTATCTGTGTTCATGTAATGACCTGGGGAATCATATTACCAGGTCATTAGGGTATGTGCACACGTTGCGGAGTCTGTTGCAGTTCTGTAGCAGATTTTGCCTTGCAGATCAGCAGCAGAACTACAAGTGATGTGCACATGCTGCAGATTTTTCCACGCAGATTTGGTGCGGATTTAAAACTGCAGCATGTCACTTCTTTTGTGCAGATCTGCAGCGTTTTGAGACCTGCTCCATTATAGGAATCTGCAGGTCTCAAAAGGCAGGGGAAATCTGCACAAAAACTGCAGTAAGGCCCTGTACACGCACTGCGGTTTCTGCTGTGGTTCCGCAGCGGTTTTTGTGCTGCAGAACCGGACGCCATGTACAGTACAATGTAAGTGAATGGGTAAAAAAAAAAGCTGTGCACACCCTGCGGAATTTTCAGCGCAGATTGGGTGCGGTTTCAAAACCGCAGCATGTCAATTCTTTGTGCGGATTCTGCTGCAGTTTTACACCTATTCCATTATAGGTGTAAAACCGCAGGGCAAATCCGCACAAGAACCGTGGCAAAACCACAGTAAATCCGCGCTAAAACCACAGTGTGCAGTAAATCCGCACGGAAAAATCCGCAAGTAAATCCGCAACGTGTGCACTGGGCCTAAATCTGCAGATAAAAAGGACAAAAAAAGGATAAAAACTGCGCGGATTTTGACCTGCAGTTTCTACCAAGAGATGCAGATTCTGTGCAGAAAATTCTGCAGACCAATCTGCAACATGTGCACATACCCTTACTATATAGTGAAAGGGTAAATGAAAAACCCCATAAAACTATTGTGGAATTGCACTTTTTTTCGCAGTTTCATCTAACTTGAGTTTTTTTCAGTTTTCCAGTACACTATGTGGTAAAATCAATGGTGTCATTTAAAAGTACAACTCGTCCGGGCAAAAACAAGCTCTCATATGGTCACATTGGTTGAAAAATATAAACTTATGTCTTTTGGGAGAAGGGGAGCAAAAAGACGAAAATGAAAAATAGAAAATCGCCCTGGGTTGAAGGGGTTAATATATTGCAATCATCATATTATATAGCACTGTGTATTTACAATTGCTCATTTTACCTTTCTACCCAGCTAATTCTCCTTTCCCATTAGGTCTATGACATCACATGATTAAAAACTGACTAGCTGAATCCTTCTAAGCTCTATGTAGAAAAAGGCACTCAATTTTCCCTGTATGAGTCATAACTGCAAAAAGCCCTGGCAGGGGGAGGAGGGAGCAACAGGGTCAGGAATTGAAGAAGAGGATGATAAATGCAGGGACAAGAGACTTCTTGTTTCTACATAGAAAATGGAAGAATTATCTGGGTAGAAGGGCAAAATGAGCAATTGTAAATACACAGTGCTATATAAATGATGACTGCAATATATTAAAAGGATGAATACTTTGATTGGGGGCTTCTTTAAAAATAGTTTTAATGGTGACTTTTTTCCATTGCACCTTATTCATTATTTGATCCTTTTCTTTTTACTGTTAACTCTACTATGTTTGGTCTGTTTTTTATTACGCAATGTGGGTGTGTTTTTTCTTATCCAGATATTTTAGCCTTATTCTAGATATGCAATTTTTTTTCGAAATGTTGCAAGAAACATTTGCATCTTCAGCTTAGCTCAGAAATTCACAATCTCTTTATTACAGTAACATCACCCTATTATGTCATTACTACTGTGTCCATTAACAGTGTTTTCCTGATGTCCTGCCTTTTTATGCCTATGCAATAAGGTTGGTCTCTAATCATAAACATTTTTAGATGCCCTGGTCTTTGGCAACCTCAGGAACTAAGGTCTCTGATAAAGGTAGGAGCTCCATCTGTCAGCCCCCTGTGATGAAAACCAATGTCCTTTCATGGACTTGTAACGAGGTGGCGGGGAACCCTCACTTGCCTCCTCTCCCAGACACTGTTCACATATTACGTGCTGAACCTCGTCGTTCACTGATGTTCTAATATTGTGTGTGTACTGTAATGTGATGCATTTGTTATGTACTTAGTATAAGCTTAGGGATAGACTAGGAAATAGTATAGGACCATAGGGGGATAAGAATAGTGGGGGCATAATAGAATAGATAAGTCTGTTAGTTAGGTATAGGCAGCAAGGGGTTCAGTGGGGAGGAGTTAGAGCAAAGCAGGGCAGAGCCATAGGGATATAGAAGAGACACTTCCTGATTAGGCAGCAGAAGCCCGGGTAGTCTTGCCCAGGGCAAGGTGTGAGGAGCAGCTAAGCAGACGGCCAGCCATGGGGATAATGCTGCTACCACAGTAAGGGGCCCCAGGTGCGGTATTGTGCGGTTGGGCACCAGCTCAAAAGGGCCATCCCCAAGAAAGATCCGAGGTCTATGACCGGGGCGGGAGCAACTGAGATGGCGTTCCTGGCACCTTTCCCCATTGGAACCCGACGAGGGGCTGACAGGGAGCTTGTGACACTGAATGCACGGATGGGACATGGATTATCCAAAGATATGGCAGGGATTGCCGAGAGAAGGGGGACAGAGCTGATAGAGAGGATAGAGGCTGCCCGGACGGCAGGGACAGATAAGAAGATAAGAAATGCCGAAAGACAAAGAAAACCCTCTATTAAGGGTCACCAATCTAACCCAAGAAGAGGTGTGAAACTGGCTAACTAAGATTAAAATATATAAATCTCCATGTCTGGATGACATACACCCATGAGTATTAAGAGAACTAAGTAATGTAATAGACAAACCATTATTTCTTATATTTAGGGACTCTATAGTGATGGAGTCTGGTCCACAGGACTGGCGCATAGCAAATGTGGTACCAATATTCAAAACGGGCTCTAAAAGTGAACCTGGAAATTATAGGCCAGTAAGTCTAACCTCTATTGTTAGTAAAATATTTCTGAGGGATGTTATTCTGGATTATCTCAATGAGAATAACTGTTTAACTCCATATCAGCATGGGTTTATGAGGAATCGCTCCTGTCAAACCAATCTAATCAGTTTTAATGAAGAGGTAACCTATAGACTGGACTAAGGTGAGTCATTGGACGTGGTATATCTTGATTTTTCCAAAGCATTTGATACTGTGCCACACAAGAGGTTGATACACAAAATGAAAATGCTGGGTCTGGGGTGAAAATGTGTGTAAATGGGTAACTGGCTTAGTGATGGAAAGCAGAGAGTGGTTATAAATGGTATATTATCTAACTGGTTCGCTATGACCAGTGGGTTACCGCAGGGGTCAGTGTTGGGACCTATTCTCTTCAACATATTTATTAACGATCTGGTAGAAGGTTTACACAGTAAAATATTGATATTTACAGATGATGCAAAACTATGTAAAGCAGTCTATACAAGAGAAGAAAGTATTCTACTGTACAGATGAATCTGGATAAATTGGAAACTTGGGTCGAAAGGTGGCAGATTCAGTTTAACAATGAAAAATGTAAGGTTATACACATGCGAAGAAGGAATCAATATCACTATTACACACTGAACGGGAAACCACTGGGTAAATTTCTAATGGAGAAGGACTTGGGGATCCTAGTTAATGATAAACTTACCTGGAGCAGCCAGTACCAGGCAGCGGCTGCCAAGGCAAACAGGATCATGGGGTGCATTAAAAGAGGTCTGAATACACATGATGAGAGCATTATACTGCCTCTGTACAAATCCCTGGTTAGACCACACATGGAGTACTTGTCACGCTGTCTAATGATATGTATACAATGTCAGTAAACTATTAATACAGGAACAACACTCTATACAACAACTAGTATAGCAACATCAGCATGTAAGTATAGAATAGATTTACCTGACACGATATCTGCTGAACTCAGGGTTAATCTTGAGGACTTGATGAGCTGAAACAGGAAAGAGGTGGACCGGGATCTAACCTGACCCTAAACTGGGGTCCTAACTAATCCCTCACCTTGGAGGTACTGATAATGGTTCAGAGGTCCAAGTCTCCAACCTAACCCTGTCTCCTATCAGACCCTGAACCCTGTAATCAGTCCTAAGAAGGATCCTGACTACCACCAAAGGGATATGGGCTGATCTCAGCTAAATACACAGATTAGACATATAAGACAGACAGGATAACACTCGCTTGCATACACACTCAAACACCAAAGGAACATAAATGGTCTGGGAAATAAACTCTAACCAAGTTGAGCTTAGAACAACTAAGGAGCTCACAACTAAAGTCTATACAGATTCATTCCTATCTGTGGTCTGCATGAAGGTTTCACTGGCAACTCCCCAAGCAGACAACCAGGAATTTAAAGGAAACCAATCAACAAATAATCAATTGCAGCCGGGAGAAACTGCACCAGTCCCAGCACCGAGCACAGACAGAATTAACTCCCTAGCTGCCAAACACAAAGAAACAGCAGCTCAGCTGTGAGAAGTCAAAATGTGCAACCGCGACGATCTTCGTGGCAATGCACACATGACAGTACCCCCCCTTCTACGAGGGGCCTCCGGACCCTCAGGGCCAGGCCTGCCCGGGTGAGTTCTGTGGAAGGTCCGAACCAAACGATCTGCGTTAACATCAGACGCAGGGACCCACGTCCTCTCCTCTGGACCATACCCCTTCCAATGCACCAAGTACTGAAGGGACCGGCGATTCAGACGTGAGTCAATGATCTTTGATACTTGAAATTCCAAGTTACCATTGACCAACACAGGAGGAGGAGGTAGAGGTGACGGTATGACTGGTGCCACATACCTTTTAAGTAATGACTTGTGGAACACATTATGAATTTTAAACGTAGGAGGGAGGTCCAGACGAAATGCCACAGGATTAATTATGGAACTGATCCTGTACGGCCCGATGAATCTGGGACCCAGTTTCCAGGAGGGCACTTTAAGTTTTATATTCCTGGTAGACAACCATACCAGATCGTTCACATTCAGATCTGGACCAGAAACTCTCCTCCTATCAGCCATACGTTTGTAACGGTTCCCCATCGTACTCAAATTATTCAATACACCTCTCCACACAGAAGCAAGTGACGACGAAAAACGCTCCTCCTCAGGAACCCCAGAAGGCCCCCCCCCATTGAAAGTACAAAACTGGGGATGGAAACCATATGCCCCAAAAAACGGGGACTTACCAGTGGACTCGCTCCGCCTGTTGTTAAGAGCGAACTCTGCCAGAGGCAAGAAAGAAGACCAGTCCTCTTGGTTCTCTGAGACAAAACACCGGAGATATGTCTCTAAGCTCTGATTCAGACGCTCTGTCTGACCATTGGTCTGCGGATGAAAAGCCGAGGAAAATGACAATTGCATCCCCCGACGTAAACAAAATGCCCTCCAAAATTTGGACACAAACTGAGACCCCCTATCTGACACCACATCAGAAGGCAACCCATGAAGTCTAACGATCTCCCTAATGAACACCTGCGCCAGAGTTTTAGCATTAGGGAGTGCAGGAAGAGCAACGAAATGTGCCATCTTACTGAACCTGTCAACAACCACCAGTATGACAGTATTCCCTGACGACGGAGGAAGGTCCGTAATGAAGTCCATAGATAAATGAGTCCATGGACGCTCCGGAAGTTTCAAGGGTAAAAGGGTCCCAGACGGACGGGTATGAGGGGTTTTAGAGCGAGCACACACCCCACATGACGCGACAAAAGTTATAACATCTTTATTAGCATTAGGCCACCAAAACCGGCGAGAAAGGAGATCTAAAGTAGCCTTACTCCCTGGATGTCCTGCAGAGCAGAATTATGATGTGCCTCAATAACCTTTTGTCTCAACAGATTTGGGACAAACAGTCTCCCTGGAGGTCCTGCAGGGGCGTCCCCCTGAGCCTCTAACACCTCCTCCTCAAGCTCAGAAAATACAGCCGACACTACCACCCCCTCCTGAAGGATAGGACTCGGGTCATCCGTTTTCCCGGCCCCTGGGAAACTGCGAGACAAGGCATCAGCCTTTACATTCTTAGACCCCGGGCGATAAGTGACGACAAAATTAAACCTGGTAAAAAACAACGACCATCGAGCTTGTCTGGAATTCAGACGCTTAGCGGATTCCAAATACAACAGGTTCTTGTGATCAGTAATAACGGTGACCGGGTGGACTGCCCCCTCCAAAAAGTGACGCCATTCTTCAAAAGCTAACTTAATGGCCAAAAGTTCCCTATTGCCGATATCATAATTCCTTTCGGCGGACGACAATTTCTTAGAAAAGAAAGCGCACGGATGCCATTTACCAGGGGACGGACCCTGGGACAATATAGCACCCACCCCTACGTCAGACTCATCCACCTCCACAATGAACGGCTGAGATGCATCTGGTTGGATGAGAACGGGTGCCGAAGCAAAACATTTCTTCAAAGAGGAAAAGACTTGGCAAGCTTTGTCCGACCATTTAGAAAAATCCGTCCCTTTTCTTGTCATGTCAGTGAGAGGTTTGACGACAGATGAGAAATTACAAATAAATTTCCGGTAGTAGTTAGCAAACCCCAAAAAACGCTGCAGAGCCTTAAGATCCCCTGGCTGATCCCATTCAAGCACTGCTCTCACCTTTTCAGGGTCCATACGGAAACCGGAGGCTGACACCAAAAAACCCAAAAACTGAAGTTCCTGTATGGCAAATACACACTTCTCCAGTTTGGCGTATAGTTTATTGTCTCGCAAGATCTGCAACACCTGTCTCACATGCTCCTGATGAGACACAAGATCTGGCGAGTAAATTAAAATGTCGTCCAAATATACAACCACAAACAGCCCCACAAGGTGACGAAAAATGTCATTAACAAAATGTTGGAATACTGCTGGTGCAGTAGTCAGACCAAAAGGCATGACTAGGTTCTCATAATGTCCCTCCGGCGTGTTAAACGCCGTTTTCCACTCATCCCCCTCTTTTATCCTAATCAGATTATACGCCCCCCTGAGATCCAATTTAGAAAACCATTTGGCGCCAACAATTTGATTGAAGAGATCAGGAATAAGAGGGAGTGGATACGGATCTCGAACAGTAATCCGATTAAGTTCGCGGAAATCCAAGCAAGGGCGTAGGCCTCCATCTTTCTTCTTCACAAAGAAGAACCCCGCGGCTACTGGGGAAGATGAAGGTCTAATATGCCCTTTGGCCAGACTTTCAGAAATATAATCTTTCATAGCCTGCCTCTCAGGACCAGAAAGATTATACAACCTAGCTTTAGGCAACTTAGCATCAGGAAGGAGATTAATAGAGCAGTCATACACGCGATGAGGAGGCAACTCCTGACACCCCTCCTCAGAGAAAACATCCCCAAAATCCTCCAAAAAAGGAGGCAATGTACTAGGCACGACCGCACTGATGACTGTGTTCATGCAGTTGCTTTTGCAAAACTCACCCCATTGGCTTATTTCTCTGGACTGCCAATTAATCACAGGGTTATGTTTAACCAACCAAGGAAGTCCCAACACAATGGGAGTAGGTAGACCCTCCAACACATAACAAGATAATTGTTCCCTATGTATTGCCCCTACCCGAAGGTCAATGTTATGAACCTCATGAACAAAGCTACCTTGGCCGAGAGGCCTGGCGTCAATGGAGAATATAGGGATCGGTTTGACCAATACACTCAGATGCATACCTTGAGCCTGAGCAAACTGAGCGTCAACCAGATTAGCCCCGGAACCACTATCAAGAAGAACAGACAATCTCTCCACTCTCGTACCAACTACCACCTCCACTGGTACAAGGAACTGAGAAGAACTGGCGGATGAAATACATACTCCCAGGTTGTCGTCCACCACACAACCTGGGATTAACAGTTTTCCGACGACTTTTGGCTCAACAAGGCACGGGATGGACATTCTCCAACAAAATGTCCCTCTTTCCCGCAGAAAAAACATCTTCTAGTCCTGCGGCGTACCGCCAATCCCCTCCTACGAAATGATGTCCCTCCCAACTGCATAGGCTCATCCGAACAGACAAGGGGAACCTCAACATAAGGGACTTTAGTGGTAGGTGGAGAAACAACAGGGAGTGGGGTTACCTCACCCCTCTCCCGAAGCCGTCTATCAGTACGGATAGCTAAGGCCATAGCAGCCTCCAGAGAAGGAGGAGACTCATACTGAGCCAAAACGTCTTTTAATTTATCAGAAAGCCCATGACAAAACTGGCTCCTAAGAGCTGGGTCATTCCACTGAGTATCTGTGGCCCATCTACGAAACTCAGAAGCAAATTCCTCTGCCGGACGATCTCCCTGCTGTATCTTACGTAATTTTGTCTCAGCAAGAGAGACCCGATCTGGGTCATCATATACCAATCCCAGGGCAGTAAAAAATTGATCTACAGACAGTAGAGCCGGGGATCCCGGAGGAAGGGAAAATGCCCAGGATTGAGGGTCCCCTTGCAGAAGTGAGATAACAATTCCCACTCTCTGCTCCTCACTCCCTGATGATCGAGGCCGAAGCCGAAAATACAATTTACATGCCTCCCGGAAGGTGAAAAATTTGTCTCGCCCACCAGTGAACCTGTCCGGGAGAGCTACTTTAGGTTCAACTCTGGTTTGCTCCAGG
Organism: Oophaga sylvatica; assembly: GCA_033576555.1. Taxonomy (NCBI): domain Eukaryota; kingdom Metazoa; phylum Chordata; class Amphibia; order Anura; family Dendrobatidae; genus Oophaga; species Oophaga sylvatica. The sequence continues at coordinate 162,164,777 of JARQOD010000007.1, read as the reverse complement.
GGAGACAAAACTTTGGACTTAATGTCCGTCAGCTCCATGGATAATCCCTGCAACTGCAGAGCCAGCTGGGCTACTGGATCCATGGTAACTGGAGATAATTTTTAAGGCCAGTGAAAATGTCACGCTGTCTAATGATATGTATACAATGTCAGTAAACTATTAATACAGGAACAACACTCTATACAACAACTAGTATAGCAACATCAGCATGTAAGTATAGAATAGATTTACCTGACACGATATCTGCTGAACTCAGGGTTAATCTTGAGGACTTGATGAGCTGAAACAGGAAAGAGGTGGACCGGGATCTAACCTGACCCTAAACTGGGGTCCTAACTAATCCCTCACCTTGGAGGTACTGATAATGGTTCAGAGGTCCAAGTCTCCAACCTAACCCTGTCTCCTATCAGACCCTGAACCCTGTAATCAGTCCTAAGAAGGATCCTGACTACCACCAAAGGGATATGGGCTGATCTCAGCTAAATACACAGATTAGACATATAAGACAGACAGGATAACACTCGCTTGCATACACACTCAAACACCAAAGGAACATAAATGGTCTGGGAAATAAACTCTAACCAAGTTGAGCTTAGAACAACTAAGGAGCTCACAACTAAAGTCTATACAGATTCATTCCTATCTGTGGTCTGCATGAAGGTTTCACTGGCAACTCCCCAAGCAGACAACCAGGAATTTAAAGGAAACCAATCAACAAATAATCAATTGCAGCCGGGAGAAACTGCACCCAGTCCCAGCACCGAGCACAGACAGAATTAACTCCCTAGCTGCCAAACACAAAGAAACAGCAGCTCAGCTGTGAGAAGTCAAAATGTGCAACCGCGACGATCTTCGTGGCAATGCACACATGACAGTACTGTGTACAGTTTTGGGCACCAGTGCTCAAAAAGGATATAATGGAACTAGAGCGAGTACAAAGGAGGACAACAAAATTAATAAAGGGGATGGGGGAACTACAATACCCAGAGAGATAAGCAAAATTAGGATTATTTAGTCTAGAAAAAAGACGATTGAGCGACGATGTAATAACCATGTATAAGTATATAACGGGACATATACGGGAAATATCTGTTAGAACCCTCTTGTTAGGTTTTGTTTCACTTTGCTGGTCACATGACCTTTTTGCCCTATTTGGTCTGGTTCCGCCCTTCTGGCCTTGCTGGACTTCATTGTATTATCTACTCTTAAGCTAGCCGGGTGCTTAGGTGCCTTACTCTGTCAGTTTTGCTAGATCTTAGTATCTCTTAGTATTTGTTTTCTGTTTTATTTTCCCTGCTACACTTTCTGTTAGGAGGTGTCCACCTTTTCACCCAGTCCCTAGATCTTGTAGGGATTCCTCCCTCGCAACTATAGGTCTTCGTTCAGACTAGCTGAGGACTTTAGCGGGTCTGGTGCAGGATCAGGTTCCCCGTTACATCGTAGGGATCCAGCTCAGTCCTATTGTAGGGACAGAATTCCCACCTTTCCTTAGTGCTTGTAGCAGATCATAACAGTAAGTCCAGCCAAAAGAAAAAAAAAAAATTTCTAAGGAAAGATTTTCTGTTTTCCGTCATGGTGTCGGTTCAGGATTTGGTTCAGCGCCTGCAGGGACTTTCTCTGGAGGTGGCTGAGATAAAGCAACACGTGAGTAGTTGTTCGGAGCACATTTCGTGGAGCCAAAGGTACGTTTGCCTGATTTATTTTTTGGTGAACAACAAGATTTTTTTTCTTTTAAAAATGCTTGCTTGTTGTATTTCCGTTTGAGACCCAGATCCTCTGGTGAGGAATCACAGCGCATAGGGTTCATAATGTCACTTTTGCGCAAAGAACCTCAGGATTGGGCCTTTTCTCTGCAGCCTAGTGATCCATGCTTTATATCAGTGGATAGTTTTTTTCTGCTTTGGGTTGTTATATCACGATCCGGATCGTGTTTCATCAGCTGAGACAGAATTGAGACGTTTGAGACAGGGATCAGGTAATGTGGAGAAATATTGTACTCACTTCAGAAGGTGGTCCACACAGGTGGGCTGGAACGATTCAGCTTTGAAAAGTTTATTTCTTGCAGGGTTAAGTGAAAGGGTTAAAGATTTGCTGATTGCTTATCCTATACCTGGTAACTTGCAAGAGGCTATGCAATTAGCCATACAGGTGGATAGGAGACTTGCGTGCAAGGGTTAATGAGAGTAAATCTGCCTTGTAGCTCCAAGTTTGGAGAAGGAATGTACTGACATTGCAGAACCGATGGAAATTGGAGCAATGACACTTCACTCTCGGGAAAAAGAACGCAGATTTGCTAAGGGCTTGTGTTTCTACAGTGGTAAATCGGAGCATTTTATTAAGAACTGTGCGCTTCGAATGAATAAAGAGAGAAAAAAAAATGAGGTCAGTTTCGCCCATATAGCTTGTTTAAACAATAAAGGTGTCTTTCTTTCTGCTACCACTGGTGTTGAGGAGGAATTAATGGAGTTTCGGGTATTTGTGGATTGTGGTTCAACTCTCAATGTGATTGATGGGAAATTTTTGGAAAAACTAAAATTAAAACCCAAACTTCTGTCTTCCCCTATTAATGTGGTGTCTGTGGATGGTTCTCACTTGAAAAATGTTACTCACCATATCTGTGAATTTCCTCTTACTATTAATGGTGTTCATCAAGAGAATTTGGATTTGGTGGTTTTGAATAATTTGCCCTCACCGGTGATTTTGGGGTTACCTTGGTTAAAATTGCACAATCCGGTACTGGATTGGTCTACCAATGAAATTAAGTCCTGGAGTCCCAATTGTTATGACAAGTGTTGTAACGGGCGTATTGCTGCTGTAGTTAAGGGGGAGTTACCTGTACCTATTCAGGATTTTTGGAAAGTTTTTTCTGATAAAGAATCGCAGGTATTGCCTCCTCATAGAGATTATGATTGTGCAATTGAATTTGTCCCTGGAGCGACTCTTCCTAAAAGTCGTTTATTTAATCTTACTATACCTGAGAGAAAGGCTTTGGAGGAATACATACAGACAAGCTTGGCCGCCGGTCACATTAGGCCTTCCAAGTCTCCTGTGGCGGTTGGATTTTTTTTTGTTAAAAAAAAAGGACGGCGGTTTAAGGCCTTGTCTAGACTTTCGTGAGATTAATAAGATTACTGTACGCAATCCTTACCCACTGCCATTGATTCCTGATTTGTTTAACCAGTTAGTGGGGCCAAGTGGTTCTCAAAAATTGATCTTCGAGGGGCATACAATTTGTTGCGCATGAAGGAGGGGGATGAATGGAAGACTGCGTTTAACACTCCACTGGGTCATTTTGAGAATCTGGTCATGCCTTTTGGACTTTCCAGTGCTCCGGCATTTTTTCAGAATCTTATTAATGACATCCTTAGACCTTTGATCGGCAGAAGTGTGGTTGTGTATTTGGATGACATTTTGATTTATTCACCGGATTTGGAGTCTCATTGGAGGAGTGTGCGTGAAGTATTACAGTTACTGAGTGATAATTCACTTTTTGCCAAACTAGAAAAATGTGAGTTCGCTGTACAGAGACTTAGTTTTTTGGGCTACATTGTCTCCAGTGAAGGTTTTGAGATGGACCCGGTGAAAGTGCAAGCTGTGCAGGAATGGCCTAGACCTATTGGTGTGAAATCAATACAGAGGTTTTTGGGGTTCGCCAATTATTATAGAAAATTCATAAAAGATTTTTCTGTGATTGCCAAACCTCTGACCGATCTCACCAGGAAAGGTGCTGATGCGGTTCAGTGGACTACTGAGGCCATTGAGGCTTTTGTGTTGCTAAAGGAGAGATTCAGCTCTGCTCCCATCTTTACGCAGCCTGATGTGACTAAACCATTTTTGGTTGAGGTTGATGCTTCTTCTGTGGGGGTCGGCGCGGTGTTGTCTCAGGCAAAGACGGATGGAGTACATCCCTGTGCTTTTTTTTCAAAGAAATTTTCTGAGTCTGAACTAAATTATGATATCGGTAATCGGGAATTGTTGGCAATTAAACTCGCATTTGAACACTGGCGTCATTTTTTGGAGGGAGCGGAATTTCCCGTTCAAGTCTTCACCGATCATAAAAATCTGATCTACCTTGATGCTGCCAAACGCTTGAATGCCCGTTAGGCTAGGTGGGCACTGTTTTTCTCACGGTTTAATTTTACCGTTACTTACATCCCAGGTACTAAAAATGTTAAAGCTGATGCTTTGTCTCGCAGCTTTTCTCCTATGGTGGGTACTGAGGAGGAGGAGGAAAACATCTTGCAAGAGGGGGTTGTTATTGCTGTTTTGGACTCCGTGCTGGAAGATGAGATTCTTAAAGCACAGGAGAATGCCCCATCTAACACGCCGCATGGGAGGTTGTTTGTGCCTGGTACCCTGAGGAGAGATTTGTTTGATGAATGTCATGACTCTCGGTTGGTAGGTCATCCTGGAATCTCTGAGACCAAGAGACTTGTGGGTCGCAGTTTTTGGTGGCCAGGATGGCAGAAGGAAGTCATTAAGTGGGTGCGTCAATGCACTGTGTGTGCTAGATCTAAGTCTTCTCATACTCCTGCTGCGGGGTTGCTTTGCCCTCTGGAGGTCCCTAGTGCACCTTGGACACATTTGGCTATGGACTTTATTACTGACCTTCCCCCCTCTGAGGGTTTCACTGTCATCTGGGTGGTCGTGGACCGTTTTAGCAAGATGTGTCACTTGGTTCCTTTCATCAAACTGCCCTGCGCTAAGACTCTCGCTAAGGCCTTTGTCAAGGAAATAGTCAGACTACATGGTGTTCCTACTGACATTGTTTCCGATAGGGGACCTCAGTTTGTGGCTCGTTTTTGGCGCGCCTTTTGTGACAAGTTGGGAGTTCATTTGTCGTTTTCATCCGGATATCATCCGGAGTCTAATGGCCAGACAGAAAGGAAAAACCAGGATGTTGAGCAGTTCTTGCGTTGTTTTGTGACTGATAATCAAGAGGGGTGGTCTGAGTTTCTGCCACTTGCTGAGTTTGCTCTTAACAACCATACATCCGCTTCTGCTGGTTGTTCGCCTTTTTTTTGTTGTACTGGGAGACATCCGTCGTTTGGGTCATTTTCCAAGTTGGGATCGGCTGTACCTGAAGAGGAGAATTTTTCTGGTCTTTTGGAGAGAGTTTGGACTGATGTGCGTGGTAATCTTCAGGAGGCTAACAAAAGATCCAAAGTGTATTTTGATAGAAAACGACAAGAGGTTTTGTTTGCTATTGGTGACATGGTTTGGTTATCCTCTAAGAATCTGCGCTTGAGGATTCCGTCTAAGAAATTGGGTCCCAAGTTTGTAGGGCCCTTTAAGGTGCTTCAGGTTATTAACCAATCTGCTGTTAAGTTGGAGCTTCCCACCTCCCGGAAGATTAATCCGGTGTTTCATGTTTCTCTCTTGAAAAAAGCTGAGGTCTCAGATGGAGACGTCTCGGCCACTGTTCCCCTGGTGGTGGAGGACGGGCAATATGAGATTTCCCGCATCCTAAATTCTAGACGGTATAGAGGGAGTTTACAGTACCTCGTCGCTTGGAAGGGTTATGGACCCGAGGATAACTCATGGGTGAGGGCGGATGATCTTTCTGCGTCTAGACTTGTCAGAGCGTTTCACAAGAGGTCTCCGGATAAGCCTAAGTCCTAGGGGATCCGGAGGATCCTCTTAGAAGGGAGGGTACTGTTAGAACCCTCTTGTTAGGTTTTGTTTCACTTTGCTGGTCACATGACCTTTTTACCCTATTTGGTCTGGTTCCGCCCTTCTGGCCTTGCTGGACTTCATTGTATTATCTACTCTTAAGCTAGCCGGGTGCTTAGATGCCTTACTCTGTCAGTTTTGCTAGATCTTAGTATCTCTTAGTATTTGTTTTCTGTTTTATTTTCCCTGCTACACTTTCTGTTAGGAGGTGTCCACCTTTTCACCCAGTCCCTAGATCTTGTAGGGATTCCTCCCTCGCAACTATAGGTCTTCGTTCAGACTAGCTGAGGACTTTAGCGGGTCTGGTCGCAGGATCAGGTTCCCCGTTACATCGTAGGGATCCAGCTCAGTCCTATTGTAGGGACAGAATTCCCACCTTTCCTTAGTGCTTGTAGCAGATCATAACTATATCTCTCCAAGGATCTGTTTATACCAAGGAAGGTGACTGTCAAAGGGGGCTCTGTGTCTGGAAGAGAGAAGGTTTTTCCACCAACATAGAAGAGGATTCTTTACTGTTAGGGCAGTGAGAATCTGGAATTCCTTGCCGGAGGAGGTGGTGATGGTGAACTCAGTCGAGGGGTTCAAGAGAGGCCTGGATGTTTTCCTGGAGCGTAACAATATTGTATCTTACAGTTATTAGGTTCTTTAGAAGGACGTAGATCTGGGAATTTATTCTGATGGAATATAGGCTGAACTGGATGGACAAATGTTGTTTTTCTGCCTTGCTAACTATGTTACTATGTTACTCTGTTTAACCATTGCTGCCAGTGTGATGAATGCCCTATTGATCAGTAAAGTTCAACTGTTGGAAAAGAACTGTGACTCTGAGATGTTTGGTGGAGCTCGGAAACACGGAGACGGAGTGACAGAACCTGAGAGGATCCTAGCAGTAAATGTAAGTGTATTGCTGTGCACGCTGCACATGCGGCAGGAGGGACATTGTATTCTATCTGTGGGGCGCCAGGGTGTGGGAACAGTACAGCTCATTGTCACGATTACCACCCTCGCTGCCTTACAGCCTCACAGACCTCACAAAGGACCTTTGGTATGCCATGGATATGTCACTATTAGGCCATCTCAGCCTCCATAGATTGCCTGCTTATATTACACTGGCATTGTGATCAATAGTTCTTTATAATATCATGATATTCAAAGCATTCACGTATATCTGGCTATGTTCCTTAATGGGGCAAAAAGAAGAAGGAAAACAATTGGAGAATTGATTTTTTTTTTTTCATACAATTTATGGTGGAGGTGGAGGTTAAATGCTGGAATGGGCTAGTGTGACTTGTCAAACTCTACTCATGGTTGATTTGTATCTGAATCTTTGTGTAGCGCAACAATTGTTCACTTAATTAACTTGGACACTTTTTCCTATTGTTTGTTGTGCATTTAATGAAGATAAACTCAGCCTTGCTTGCTATCTAACTTGAAAAGTGTATATATTTTTTTTAATTCGAGAATTATCCCCTTTCTGCCATCGGACGTACTATTCCGTCCATGTGCCCTGGACGGGACTTAACTCCCATGACACCCAGCACTAAGTGCCAGGAGCAGTCACGGACTGCTCCCGGCAAATTTTACCCCCGGCACACTGTGATCAAACATGAACCTCTCTGCTTTTGTATCGGAGACCCCGCGGCAAGTTGCGGAGTCCCAATCACTACCATGGATACCCGATGTCATCATGACGACATCCGGGTCTCCAGGCCTGAAGGACTTCCTGTCATGCGCAGTGGAAGTCTCAGGTCAGTGTTATAGGAGCTACAGTGCTGACAGTTTCTATGGCATGCAGATCTGCATGCTATAGAAGCGATCAGCCTGCACAAAATGAGTGTTACGGCTGGCGGAACGCACCAAATAAATATAAAATTAAAGTTGTTATGTTAGGTAGCTGAGGAGGACAGGAACAACAGCCGGGCAGCCGAACACCTGAGATGTTGGTAACTAATGGGTTGCAGATTCCTAAACTAACCACGCAACTAGAGGTAGCCGTGGAGCGTTCCTACGTTGATCCTAGACGCCTCGTCAGTCGTCACAGCCTGAGAGATAACTACACCTAAAGGCAGAAAGATGAAAGCTATCTGCCCCGGAGCAGATCCCCAAAGAAAATAGGAAGCCCCCAAACATGTAATGGCGGTTAGACAAGAAGAAAGCACGAACACAGACAGAAAATAGAATGAGCAAACGCTGGGGCCACAAGCTGACTAAATAGGATAGGACAGGAGAGATTACTTTCTGCAACCCAGAAAACCCTACAAAAATCCAACAATTCTGATTACAAAAATACTGAGATCACACGATCTCGCCACCCACTAAATCAGATCTCAGTGTGAACAAAACCAGGCCGCAGCCACTGAAAAAACAGGAAAAATGAAAATGAGCAAATAACAGTGGCTTCAGATAAACTGAGAGGAGCACAAGCCCCCCGGAGGGGACCTGGCTGACCTCCACAGAAGTGCAGGGAACAATGCAAAAAGCAAGCACAAAAATAAAAGCAGAAAATATCTTATCTGATAGCAGAAGATGCAGGCAAGACTCAGCAAACTTCCAAATGAACCAGGAACCACAATTGAGACAAGAACAATTGATCACCGGCAACCATCATGGGAGGGAACCTCCCTTATATCAGACCAGTCAGTGAACCCAGATTGCCATTCCTCGCTGAAAGGTTCAGTACTGTCTGTAACCACCAGAGGGAGCCTCTGCTCAGAAACCATCTCTAGCACATTCATAACATTAAAGGTGCGTTCGCAGCCCGGGGTCCACCGTGCAGGAGGAACCTGCTGCTAGCAAATGGTGCTATATGGTGGTATAAGCGAACTTTGTTACTTCACAGAGTCGCTGGAATGGACACTGTATGGCACGATATGGCGGTATAAGCGAACTCTGTTACTTCACAGAGTCGCGACATAAACGCTGTGTCCTGTTAAGCGCACAGGAGCACAGACGTAACTGCTGAGCAGATAGCAGTCTGTAATAATGTAGTCAGCAATGCACACAGCAAACTCCTCACCGGAGGTGCAGGTATGCTAGGGGCTTATTTCAGCCAGAGCCCTGAACCCATACACACAAACTCCTCACCGGAGGTGCCGGTATTCTAGGGGCTTATTTCAGCCGGGTCCCTAAACACATGCATACGACCACACTGGCGCAAAGCACATAACAGGATTAATACTAGCGCATGGCCGTGCAGTCATGCAACCCTTTTATAGCTGCAGCAACTACAGGACCTTTTCAGAAAGACCAATGGGATGCTGTCACCGAACTAGAGCAGGTTCAGGACCTTCCTAGGGGACCAATGGAGTTGCTACAGTACCTGAGCATGTTACCCCTGATCTCCAATGAGAGATCTTACCCTGGGAGTGCTCAGAAGGGAAAAGCAGGACTTATTCCCACAGACGTCTGCTCGCCGCTGACCAGTACTGGCTACAATGGCAGAACCGGAAAGGCAGCAGTAACCCTTTGCACCGTATCAGGCTGAGCGAGACGCTGGGACCGACGTCTCCGCTGAGCAGGCTCCACTGCGGCAGGAGAAGAATGGGAGACTGCAGCGGAAATGGCTCGAGATTCCCCCTGTGCAGAAGCGGGAACTCGACCCCTAACAATGAGTGTCTCATAGTGGGATAATGTGTAAAACTATGAATTAAATAAAAAAATATTTTTTTAGAAATATTTAAAAAAATAATAAAAAAAATCAATATTTATTCTATCAATAAATAAATATTTTAATAAAAAAAATCTAAGCAATAAAAGTACATATATTTGGTATCCCCATGTCCGTAACGACCCACCCTATAAAACTATCCCATTAGTTAACCCCTTTAGTGAACACATTAAAAAAACAAGGCAAAAAACAATGCTTTATTATCATACCTCGAGCAAAAAGTGGAATAACACGCGATCAAAAAAACTGATATAAATAAACATAGGTCCGCTGAAAACGTCATCTTGTCCCGCAAAAAATGAGCCACCATACAGCGCTATCAGCGAAAAAATAAAAAAGTTATAGCTCTCAGAATGAAGCGATGCAAAAATAATTATTTTTTCAATAAAATAGTTATTGTATAAAAGTGCCAAAATAATTTAAAAAAATGATATAAATGAGTTATAGCTGTAATCATACAGACCCGAAGAATAAAACTGCCTTATCAATTTTACGACACGCAGAATGGTGTAAACGCCCCCCTAAAAGAAATTCATGAATTGCTGGTTTTTGTTCATTCAGCCACCCAAATATCAGAATAAAAAGCAATCAAAAAGTCATGTGTCCGAAAATGGTACCAATAGAAAGTCAACTCGTCCTGCAAAAAACAAGACCGCACATGACTCTGTGGGCCAAAATATGGAAAAATTATAGCCCTCAAAATATGGTGATACAAAAACTATTTTTTGCAGTAAAAAGTGTCTTTTAGTGTGTGACAGCTGCCAAACATGAAAACCCGCTATAAAACCCTGCTATAAATAGTAAATCAAACCGCCCTTTATCACCCCCTTAGTTAGGGAAAAATAATAAAATAAAAATAATGTATTTATTTCCATTTTCACATTAGGGTTAGGGTTGGGGCTAAAGTTAGGGTTGGTTTTAAATTTAGGGTTACGGTTATGGTTGGGATTAGGGTTAGGGTTGGGATTAGGGTTAGGGGTGTGTTAGGGTTTGGATTGTGGTTAGGGTTGGGATTAGGGTTGGGATTAGGGTTAGGGGTGTGCTGGGATTAGGGTTGGAGTTAGAATTGGGGGATTTCCACTGTTTAGGCACTCCAAATGCGACATGGTGTCCGATCTCAATTCCAGCCAATTTTGGTTTGAAAATATCAAATGGCGCTCCTTCCCTTCTCCTCTTACACTTGGGAAAAAAATTGGGGACTAAAAGATCATGCTTGTGGAAAAAATATGATTTTTTTTCACGGCTCTACGTTATAAACTTGTGTGAAGCACTTGGGGGTTCAAAATGCTCATCACGCATCTAGATAAGTTCCTTAGGGGGTCTAGTTTCAGAAATTGTGTCACTTGTGGGGGTTTCAACTGTTTATTCACATCAGGGGCTCTCCAAATGCGACATGGCATCCGATCTCAGTTCCAGCCAATTTTGGTTTGAAAAAGTCAAACGGCTCTCCTTCCCTTCCGAGCCCTGCCGTGCGCCCAAACAGCAGGTTTCCCCCACATATGGGGTATCGGCGTACTCAGGAGAAATTGCACAACAACTATATCTGTCAATTTTCTCCTTTTACCATTTTGAAAGTAAACAAATTGTAAAAGATCATTTTTGTGACTTAAAAAGTTAAATTCCTTTTTTTCTTCCACATTCCAAAAATTCCTGACGCACCGGAAGGGTTAATAAGCTTCTTGAATGTGGTTTTGAGTACCTTGAGGGTTGCAGTTTTTAGAATGGTGTCACTTTTGGGTATTTTATATATATTGTGGCAAGACGACTCGCTCGGCTCTCCTCGAGGCAGACTCAGGACACACGTTCTCTGGGTTGTCTTTCTGCTGGTTTATTGTCAGCCATAAACTCATGCCGGTTTTGCAGGAAAAGTAAACATAACCTCTCTGGGTTAAACGGGAAAAACATAAAAAAAGCAAACAATAACTCAGTCCATAGATGAGTGGGTTCCGCCCGCTCTCGGTAGCATAAACTGCACTGTTAAAGTCCTTGTGGAAGGCTTGGTAGCTTCCACTATACTGTCTGGAGACTTTTCTCTCCAGACCACACTTCTCAGAAAAAAAAAACAGGACTGAGCTTTTACATACTGCTCAGCCACACCCTGAGGGGAGGTAAGGGGAATGCGTTCCGCCCTCTTGCCATTCCCATAAAACCACACACCCTTTAACAGAGTAAACCTACCAGCATATAACATGCTGGCAGATAAATGAAGTAGGTTTTAGTTCACACAGGAGAGCATCCTGTGTGACACATACCTCCCCTCACATATAAAACCAGTGACACTGTCACAATATATAGACCCCTCAAAGTGACTTCAAATGTAAGGTGGTCCCTAAAAAAATGGTTTTGTAAATTTTTTTGTAAAAATGAGAAATCGATGGTCAACTTATAACTTCCTAACAAAAAAAATTTTGTTTCCAAAATTGTGCTGATTAAAGTAGACATGTGGGAAATGTTATTTATTAACTATTTTATGTGACATATTTCTCTGTTTTAAGGGCATAAAAATTCAAAGTTTGAAAATTGCAAAATTTTCAAAATTTTCACTATATTTCCTTATAGGGAAAAGGACATGCTGCAATCTGAAAAGACACGCAGCATGTCCGTTAACGCAGGTCTGCCGCCTGCGTGTTTTTACGCATAGTGGAGACGGGATTTCTTGAAATCCCCTCCACTATCCTGTAACATCTGGACGCTGCGTGTTTAACGCTGCGCCAGCACACAGCGTCAAACACGCAGCAATTACTGACGGAATCCTGATGGTGGAAACACACCCTTAGAGAGATGAGCTGAATGCAAAATAATTTTCATTCTAAATCCCTATCTGTTTATTGCCATAATCTAAACCATTTTCTAATACACTTTCATTAAAAATTTCCTATTTTTCCCTAACTACACTGTCTAACTGCTATTCTTTTTTTCCCTACTTCCTTCCTGATGATGCTTATGGAGCGCCCGCCTGGGCATTGGGGATACTTGGTACTGGGCCGCTTCTTAAAGGGGAAGTGTCACGGCAGCAGTGACCCGTTCCGTGGCCCTGGGGGTCCCATGAAAAAAGGGTTAACAGGGGAAAAGTAAAGTTTGTTATTTAATGTATTAAATTTCATGATGCCACCTGTGGTACTTCGGCAAGTAAGATGTTTAGCCGACCCTGCTCAAAAAGACCGCTGGGGCTGATGGTGATGCAGCAGAGTTGGTGTAGCTCTTCACAGGTAGAGCTTTAGTCCCAGTGCACTTAGATTATTAAAGGAAGTGATGATGGTTGTTGTGGTACAGAGTGGGTGACGCGTGAATGACTCAGAAGACACAGCAGGGTGCAGTTGCCAATGCTTTACTCACAGTTCACTTGTGCACAGATGCCTGCTTAGTGCCGTGTCCTGCAGGTGAGGGGTCCAGCAAACTCCCAGGTAGATTGGAATACACCTTTTCAGGACTCCCTTTTGTGTGTTTCTCTCCAGGCTATCTCACTGAGCTGGTTTCCGCCCTCCTGCCCAGCACCTTCACAAACAGTGTCCCAAGCCAGCAGCCGTGGAACTTGTCGGGCGACCTCCTCTGAGTCCCCTTGCTCCTTCATGGCTGCCTTTTCGTCAAATGAATGTGGATGTGGCTGGGGCACATACAGCTGCCCCAGCCTTCGGCTTGCTAGCTGAGTCTTGTAGTCCTCCACTAGTCTTGGGGGCTGGCTCCCCCACTGCGACCTGGTCCCTCCACTTCTGGATATGGCCACTTCCAGTGCCCCAAGGACCCCTTCTGTCCTCCCGGGAACTTCCTTCAGACTCCCCTCTCAATTCTCTCTCCAGCTTTTCTACTGCACTCCTCCTTCACCGTCGTCCTCACTCCTCTGCTCACCCACCCCGCCTTCTAAGCTCTTCCCCTTTTTCCTATCTCCCCCACCCACTCCCCAACACCCTTTCCTACCCAGCCTGAGATGAGGCCATCCTCCCTAAGGGTATGCCCAGGTGCCCTGACTGAATTGGTGTATGTTGGGTGTGAGTGTTAGAGTCCTGGATAGTGCTCCCTCCTTACCTGAGAGTGGGATACCACACCTCTTTATGAGGTGCAGTACCTCTGTGGCAACAGGACCCTCAGGGGTGCCACACTTCATTTGAGAATCCAAGTGCATTCTGAGATACTCAAGCACAGCTTCATCAGGGGCTGAGGCTGTGTGCTTGTAGGTGTGTATCTTACCAGTTTGGAGTAACCATATAGTGTTGTTGAAAAGCTCACCCTACAATGTACTATATTAAATATAACCTTTAATTAAATATTTATTAAAACTCTTCTTGATGTACAGATAAACAACAAAAGGGGAAAAATAACCACAATCGTATATAAAAGGCTACCAATTAGACATTTCCAATTGTCGGATCTGAAAATGATATTTCACTGTAGCGGGATATAGTATTGTTGACTGCTGTGATTAGTTCAGGATTGGCAGGAGAAATGATTTTGCTCTTCATACGTCATTCATCACTGGATTTTAGTGAGTCACCAAGGACTGCAGTACATTCCTGTACTTACGTCAACACTAATGAGGAAGCGCTGTTCCAAGGAAATTATACCATTATATAAAGTCATCTGATTGTTAAAGGGCACAGAATGTCTGTTAAATACAAGTACAGGCTCTTGATGAAACCTTGGCACGGCCATTTGGCCAATCATTTAAATGCATGTCCTCACCTATTTGTTTCCCCCCTTTCTCCACCCTTCTCTGGCTCAATAAAGGCAACACTGCCAAAGAGGGGGTTTGGGGGTAAGAGGAAACAAACAGGTGGGAAGGTGCACTTTATATGATTGGCCATGCCAAGGATGCACCAAGTGCCTGTACTTAGTTTAAACAGTCATCCCGTGCTGACAGTCCCTTTAATTCATATGCACTAATTTCAGCAATATTTAAAGGGAATCTGTCAGCAGGTGTTTGCTATGTAATATTAGGGCAGCATGAGGTAGGAGCTGAAACACTGATTTCAGCGATGTGTCACTTATTAGGCTGTGTGCTGTTGTGTAAATACAATGAGTGCTTTGTCAGCAGGAGATTATCACTAGAAGACTAAGCCTTTGTGCATCCTGGTCCAACTCAGACACCCCAGTACTGCTTAGCAGCTCACTGTGTATAGACAATGTACATAGAGAGCTTGGTGTGGGTGGGGTTAGCTTTCTGAGCTCTGCTACATGCCAAATCTAAAACCTTTGATTATATCACAGCGGCTTCAACCAGTAAACTAAGTGATACATTGTTGGATTCAGGGTCTCTTTGCTCACATTATGCTGCTCTCAGATGAGGTGGCAAAAACCTGTCGGCAGATTCCCTTTAATACATTTTGTTTTGCATTGGCAACTGCTCATTGCATGTGTGAAAATAAATGTGGGCAAAACCTCCCAGCACATATGTTAAAGGAATTGTCAAAGCCAACAGTCATGTGCCACTATTTGCTTCTCTCAATGGAAATGAAGAGAAGTCATAAAAGTCATCGCAAGAATTCAGATTGCAGACATGTGGTCATGTGACCACCCACTCACACCGGGAATTGTGACAAGTGTGCGCAATACTTGCTGTCACGATTCAGCAGTGTGCAGTGTCTGAAGGCTTTTGTCCGGAGTCTGTAATAAGGCTATGTCCAGTAATGATCCGTTAGAATGGATCCAACAGAAGCCCGTTAGGGAAAAAGTTGCACAGACACAACTTTTCAGTCCATTAGTCACTAATTAATCGCTGCCAGATCAATTTTTTTAACATTGGAGTCAGGCAACGGATCCATTACAGCAACATCCATTGTCGTCTATTTTTAACGGATCCGGCAAGAAAAGGCTTTGGGGCTCACAATCTAAATTCCCTATCAGTGTGGAAATGGAGTGTGGGAGGAAATCGTAGTCTGTAATTAAACGCTGTGGAATTAATGGTGCTATATAAATGAATAAAATGATTAAAAAGTACTCAGAGGAAACCCATCAAATATGGGGAGAACATACAAACTTATTGCAGATGTTATCCTTGGTTGGATCACAGCTGCACTAGTTAAAACTGCCATGAAAATCGCTGTTTGTAAAACCATCCTCAGACCTCATTCAGATGCCCTTGTTCAATCACATAAGCAAAAAAATGGCACAAGTGTCCTCAGTGTTTTCGACTAGAGTTTGAATGAGTTTCCTCATTGTTTGGTCAGTGTGTTAGTTTTTGTCATCAGTGTTTTTCACTTATGGATACAAGGCTTCTATCTTCTGCAATGTTAATCAGATGGATTGTAAAGTGATGCCATCCATGTGCCATATGTGTGCCATCCATGCATCATCCGTGTGCCATCCATGTGCCATGCGTGTGCTGTTCCATCCATGTGCCATCTGTGTGCCATCCATGTGCCATGCGTGTGCTGTTCCATCCATGCGTCATCCATGTGCCATGCGTGTGCTGTTCCATCCATGCGCCATCTGTGTGCCATCCATATGCCATGTGTGTGCTGTGCCATCCATATGCCATGCGTGTGCTGTGCCATCCATGCATCATCCGAGTGCCATCCATGTGCCATGCGTGTGCTGTTCCATCCATGCGCCATCTTTGTGCCATCCATATGCCATGCGTTTGCTGTGCCATCCATATTCCATGCGTGTGCTGTGCCATCCATGCATCATCCGAGTGCCATCTTTGTGCCATGCGTGTGCTGTTCCATCCATGCGCCATCTGTGTGCCATCCATATGCCATGCGTGTGCTGTGCCATCCATGCATCATCCATGTGCCATCCATGTGCCATGCGTGTGCTGTGCCATCCATGCGCCATCCGTGTGCCATCCATGTGCCATGAGTGTGCTGTTCCATCCATGGGCCATCTGTGTGCCATCCATATGCCATGCGTGTGCTATGCCATCCATGCATCATCCATGTGCCATGCGTGTGCTGTTCCATCCATGCGCCATCTGTGTGCCATCCATATGCCATGCGTGTGCTGTGCCATCCATATGCCATGCATGTGCTGTGCCATCCATGCATCATCCGAGTGCCATCCATGTGCAATGCGTGTGCTGTTCCATCCATGCGCCATCTGTGTGCCATCCATATGCCATGCGTGTGCTGTGCCATCCATATGCCATGCATGTGCTGTGCCATCCATATGCCATGCGTGTGCTGTGCCATCCATGCATCATCCGAGTGCCATCCATGTGCCATGCGTGTGCTGTTCCATCCATGCGCCATCTGTGTGCCATCCATATGCCATGCGTGTGCTCTGCCATCCATGCGTCATCCATGTGCCATTCGTGTGCCATGCGTGTGCTGTGCCATCCATGCGCCATCTGTGTGCCATCCATATGCCATGTGTGTGCTGTGCCATCCATGCGTCATCCATGTGCCATTCGTGTGCTGTGCCATCCATGTGTCATCCGTGTGCCATCCATGTGCCATGAGTGTGCTGTCTGTGATTTTTATGGACCCATAGACTTGTATCTGTACTTTTCATCCGTGCTGTTGATAAAAAACGGACATGTCTCCTTGAAGTTTGCACGGACACATGGTCTACAAGCAAAAACACAGACGGCTGAATAGGAAAATAGACTAAAATAGGTACCTGTTCTATCCATGAAAATCACTGACACGTACGTGAAAAATGGACGTCTGAATGAGGCATTAGGCTGAGTTGCTAAAGTACTATGAAGTGAATTTTTTTGAGCCGTCTCTGCTGGTTAATAAAAATAAGGGACACTCCACCCCATTTTTTTATTTATTTAATTATTAGATAAATGCAAGTATACATATATTTCTCTGACATATTTCTGTCTATCTTTCTATCTCTCATCTTTCTCTGTCTTTGCACATCTAACACTTACACATCTGTCATTTGTATTCTTCATTATATTCCATTACTTGTCAGACTGATGGTGCACATGGACGGCACACGGATGGTGTCATACTGTCACACAGATGGCACATGGACCACGGACATCACCGGTACTGTTTTTTCAGTACTGGAAATATCAGGATACATGAAGGGGGCTTTTGAAATTTTTAAGTTTGGTAAATTCCTTGCATTTTTTACTTTACATCCTGGAATTTCATGACTTGTTTTTTTAGCTTTTTAGTTCTTCAAGAATATTATACCGCAAGATAGCGCTGTCTAATAATTAAGACTAGTAAATTTGCCCTATAAATTACAATTATCTGCTTGCAGTAAGTTTAGGTTCCTCATTGGTAACAGGATTGGGATTGGCTGCCCTACTATATACAGTTGTGTGAAAAAGTGTTTGCCTCCTTACTGATTTCCTATTCATTTGCATGTTTGTCACATTTAAATGTTTCAGATCACCAAAGAAATTTAAATAATAGACAAAAATAACACAAGTTATCACAAAATGCAGTTTTTAAATGGTCTTTATTATTAAGGGAAAAAAAAATCCAAACCTACAGGGCCCTGCGTGATTGCCCCCTAAACCTAATAACTGGTTGGGCCTCTCTTTGCAGCAACAACTGCAATCAAGCGTTTATGATAACTGTCAATGAGGAACAATGTTACAACGTTCTGGAGGAATTTTAGCCCACTCATCTATGCAGAATCGTTGTAATTTAGCCACATTGGAGGGTTTGGTAGACCGCAGAATTCATGGTTCAATTTACTACAGCAAATCTTCCAGTCCTGAGCAGCAAAACGGCTCCATACTATCACACTACCACCACCATATTTTACCGTTGGTATGATGTTCCTTTACTGAAATTCTGTGATACTTCTATGCCAGATGTAATGGGACATACCTTTCATAATGTTCAATTTTTGTCTCATCAGTCCATAGAGTATTCTTCCAAAAGTCTGAGGGCTCATCAAGATGTTTTCTGGCAAAACTGAGACAAGCCTTCATGTTTTTATTGCTCAGCAGCTCAGCAGTGGTTTTCGTCTTGGAGCTCTGCCATGCAGGCCATTTTTGCCCAGTCTCTTTCTTTGATGGAGTCATGAACACTGACCCTAACTGAGGCAAATGAGGCCTGCAGTTCTTTGGGTGTTGTTATTGGGTTTTTTGTGACCTCTTGGATGAGTCGTCGCTGCGCTCTTGGAGTAATTTTGGTCAGCCTGTCACTCCTGGGACAGTTCACCACTGTTCCATATTTTTGCCATTTGTGGATAATGGCTTTCACTGTGGTTCACTGGAGTCCAAAAGCTTTAGAAATGGCTTTATAACCTTTTACAGACTGATATATTTCAATTACTGTGTTTCTCATTTGTTCCAGAATTTCTTTGGACCGCGGCATGATGTCTAGCTTTTGAGAAACTTTTAGTCTACTTCATTTTGTCATGCAGGTCCTGTTTAAGTGATTTTTTGATTGAGAATAGGATTGACATTAATCTGGCCTGGGTGTGGCTAGGGAATTTAAACTCGCCTTCCCAAAGATGTGATAAACCACAATTAATCTATGTTTTAAACGTGGGGGGTGTAGGGATTCGCTCTGGTAGGCAAGGGCCGGGCACGCAGTAACGAGGCAATACACAAGCTTTAAGTCCAAAACTCAATTGTTTACTGTCTCTTTAAAACCAGGTAACAAAACATCACAAAACATAAATGCATTCCAGCTTTCAATATCACTGTTCCCAGACTCACCCTTGCATGGGACGGGCTTGACTAAGCGGCTGCAGGCCAGCAGGGGCCGCCAGGTGGCATTCCCGGGAGATCTGGGCCTCGCTTCCGGTGCTCACTGACACACTGTAACAGAAAGTCACTTTTCCAGGCTGACTCCAGCCAAGCTCCTCAACAGAACCGCGTGGTTCTCAGTGTGGGACCGTCACAGGCTCCGCACACACATGTGCCCTGTCCAGGTGCTATTCAGGACCCCCGTCCAATACCCGGCCACCAAGTTCCAAGTCTCACCACGTGCTTCCAGGAATCCGATCCTAACTCAGGATCTTCCAACACCGACAAACCTTCCAGGAACCTTCCAGGCAGCCCTATGCAGGACACACTCTCCACAGACTCCAACTCAATCTCAGAGACTCCTTAGCCTATAACACATTCTCAATCTCCATGTGCCCAACACTGCCTTTCATACCTGTAGCCACTCCCCAAGCCATGGTATGAAGCACATGGTCTGGTCACCTGTTCATGACCTCATCACAGGTCCTTCACAACACATACAATCACCAGTATGTAACATTCATTCTCCCACCACCAGAGGGCGGTGTATGTGTGGTTAGCATGTCCCACCCAGCTCACAAGCTAACCCTGTAGGTTCACCCTTAACAACAATCAGCACTCTTATGGGACTACAAGTCCCAGAACAACATTACTGACATACAGCACAGAATAGCTCTGCGACACATACTTTCTATTTAGCACCATACCAGGGACTGGCTTCCCATCAATCTCATGCCTCCATGCATAATTTGAGCAACTTAGACAGCGCCCCCTAGGTGCCACATTAGTCACTACACCACATATCTTCCCCCTCTGTTCAAGCTTGTGAGGTTGAACACCTGTTCCAACCCGAGGACCCCGAGACAGGTCACCCATGTCACCTTGCCCTACAAGTCGAGGGGACTATCTCAGTCGATTTTGGGCATCTTGCAACATTACCTCTTGGTTAGCCCTCCCCCGCCCCCAGCGGTCAGAATGTCGGCCTCGTTTTCCCGTCGGTGTCACCAGACCCCTCCAGTACCGCCTCCTACGGTTGTTGCGGTCCTGAGTCCATCGTCCAGTCAAGCTCACTGGTTGATCTGAGTCGGACTCTCTATCCCTTTGTTCGTCACTGGGTCTCACACTTAGGTCACTCAGCCCTGAGCAAACAGAATCGTCATCTCTACCCCTCAGTGTTTCAGCTCGTCTACTGCCCGTCCCCAGAGAAGCCTCTTGTTTCTCTATATCTTGGGCTGGAAGCAGTCGCCATCTTTGTTTCAATTCCTGCAGCTGTTCCTTCATCTGCTTTCTTCCTGAGATCAGCTGCTCTACTTCTCGTAGATACGTCACTCTATACTCCAGGAACGTTCGGATGTTCTTCAGGCTCTCCACTGAGCCCACACCAATGAATGGAACCATGTCTTCTTCTCCAGCCACCTTGATCTCGCCATCAGCTGGAATCCTCACTCTCCTTACACCGGATCTATCCACCATCACCTGCATCACTTTTCCAAATCTTCCAATGACTCTCCCCACCAGATTTCTGGGTACTGGAATTACCTCTTCTACCAAGCCCAGCCGATTTTGATCTTCCTTCGCCTGCTCCAGACGTCGAGCGGCTTTCATGTTACTCAACGTAAACATCTGTTTCGCGTGGAGACACTGCAGATGCATATCCTTCAGGACAGCCACCAGCTTCTCTGTGTCTTCCCCCTCTGCCAGGATCACCAACTGGTTCGCCTCTGGTGCCCAGTTCACACTATTGGCTTTTACCGCCTTTTTAAAGGCCTCATGCACCCCCTCACTGGCACAGGCTTCTCGCATGTCTGCAGGTACTGTACCTTTATCACACACCTAAAGAGTGAAGCCTTCTCCTCTTCCTGAGACTCACGTTCTTCACGACCCCTTGCCAAGATGGGCACTGGCACTTCCGCCTGGTTATCACTCGGGCACAGCCGCTGTAAGTCTTCACCCACCAACTTCTCCTCCTGCAGAAGACCTCTTACTGCTTCTCCGGTGCCACATTAGTCACTACACCACAGGGGGTAAGGGGGGCAATCACTTTTTCACACAGGGCCCTGTAGATTTGGTTTTCTTTTTCCCTTAATAATAAAGACCTTCATTTAAAAACTGCATTTTGTGTTACTTTTGTTATCTTTGTCCAATGTTTAAATTTGTTTGATGACCCGAAACATTTAAGTGCAAAAGAATAGGAAATCAAGAAGGGGAAATTTTTTTTCACACAACTGTAATTCCTCATTTATCTGTTGGTTTAACCCAAGTCTGTTTTTGATTTTACAGTTTTGAAGAAGTAGATAAGTGTTTGTCTCTCCTCAGAAATAATCATGGGGTTGCCGTCTAAAAAGTCATGTGAATAAATAGCTCATATTTGCATGGCTGCCTGGAAGGACTGTAGAAGTGATAGAGTTCACTCTGGGCTGTGGTCCAATAGTGACATCACATTACAATTTAAGGACACATCCTCTCCTTTCTTGTGCTAGTTGCTCTCCGTTCCTCCCTGAGCTGCAGTCTCAATCGTCTGTTGGTGAGTTGTTCTCTTCTGTTGCAGACTTTTTATTTTATTTAAGCTGAATGAACATTACTTTTTTATTTCTTTCAATATTATGTTTTTTTTTTATTATTATTTCTGTTTGCAGTGCCATTCAGTGGTAGAAATGATTGTGTCTAGTCACAGTGCATGGTTATCATTCCAAGTACACAGTTTTGTTATCTTGTAAATATATTAATACTTGAGAATTCTAATATAAGATTGCACGAGATCATCATGTATGTGCCTAGCTTACATGCCCAGAAGAATAAAAACACTATTTTTGTCTTCAATACATGGGGCGCATATACTTTACAAGGCAGATAGCAGTTTATTGTCATTTGTATCACAAGCCTTTACAGTGATTCTATTGTACACCAGTATGTAAAACGCTACATCACATACAAATATCTATTCAGTATTGTTCCAGAATATAAAACCATATTTGTTAGCTCTCTTCTTCACCTGTGAATGAGATGCCTTAAGGGTACAGCACCTTCACAAACAGCATTTTTGTGTTTTATTTTATTTTTTTATTTTCGTTTGGTTTTATGTCATTGTGACATTTTTTTTTTCAAAATCGCATTGTGCTGTAGGTTTGGACCGCTAATGTTTTTTTTCTTGTGTTAAAAACACTTATATTAACGTGTATTGCCTACTTGGTGGTGTTTGTGTTGCATTTTTGACTTTACAACTCATATGATTCTAAGGCTACGTTCCCACCACGAGCTTTTGTTGAGTTTTTGACACTGCAGAATTTCTGAAGGTACTGCCACACTTAGCGATCTCGTTAGCGATCTCGATAACGACGCAAGCTAACGAGATCGTTTTTGTGATCGCTTTTAGGTCGCTAGTAGCTGCCAAACAGGAGATCTCATAAACGACACATCAGCGGTCAGCGATCTCTTTAATGACTTTGGCGGTCGTTAGGATGTCATTAGCATGTACTGAGCGCTTCTGATTCATAGGAATTTCCAGCATCGCTCCTGCTCTCTGCGTCCTGCTAGCCTGCTTTGCAACTTCTGTGATCCTCTCTGTGACGCAAAAGAGAACTTACAGATATTGTGATCCACTCCGTGACGCTAAAAAACCACTCATGCGTCACAAACGAGGTCGCTCGTCATTCGCAAAAGGTGCCAAACACAGTGATATAGGCTCACCAGCGGGACGCCAACGATCAAAAAACGGTCCAGAACGCTAGTGAACGATCAGCGACATCACAGCAGGGGCCACATCGTTGCTACATGCCACACACAACGAGGTCGCTAACGAGATTGCTAAATAGTGACGTTTTAGTGATCTCGTTAGCGATCTCGTTAGCGATCTCGCTTAGTGTGGCATACCCTTAAGCCTATTATTTAAATGAGGTTACTTGCATTTGTTTAATGCGTTTTTTATAGCATGTATTTTTATTGCGTTTTTGTTTCTTTTTGATATGTCATACTTTGAGAAAAAATTATTTTTTTAAAGATTCTGGTATTTTGCATTGACAAAACTGTACATATACATATACATACTGTAGGTGCGGATTATGTGCAGAAACGCACGTTCATTTTTCCCTAATGATTTTTCGCATCTAATCTAAGTTTATGGGGAAAATCTGCGCCTAAAAATCAGCGTACCTGCAAGAAAAATTGACACGTTGAGGATTTGAAACCCGCACCGCAGGTCAGTTTACGCTGAGTGAAAAAAGAAGCACAGTGGACATGAGATCTATAAATCCCATTCACTTTGCTGGAACTGTTAGACGCTGCAGCAAAAATACGCAGGGTCAAAAACTCACCAAAAGCTCATCAAGGTTATTCACACAAATGTTTTTATTAAAAGGGCCGCACACACAAACCCATAGAAGTCAATAGGGTGATTCTCTGATCTGTTTTTCTCTGACCCCTGTTCCCGATCTGAGATAAGCCCCCTGCTTGTCCCATGCTGGTCTGTATTTTTGGATAAGACTCTGCCATTCAGATCTATGATGATGAGAATCATCCAGCCATGCGTAGGTGACTTGTTTTAATAGATCCGTTTTTTATTGCGGAAGCCAACTTGAACAGTTTCATAAGGATGTAGTCATCGAGAAAACTTAGAATCACATGATCTATGAAACCCATGATTTGTAATGTTAAAAACACAACAGACATTACAAAACCCCACTGGTTCAAAAGCACATTAATTTTAAAAACGCATAAAAAAAATGCAATAAAAAAATACTGTAGTTTTTGCGTGCTTTTTTGAGCCTAAGGCCGGGGTCACACTGGAGACAAATACGGACGTGTGCAATGCGATGAAATATCGCATTGCACTCGGACCGATGTTAATCTATGGAGCAGCTCCCAGCATCTGATTTTTTCTCGGCCGTTTTCCTCGGACCGAGACAGTTGCACCATGCTGCGATTGTCACCAATTATCGGTTGAGAATCGCCAATGCAAGTCTATGGGTGCGATGAAAAATCGGGTTACAAACGGACCACACGTGTGACTTGCGGAAAGATCGCACCGGTGTCCTTTAGAAAAGCCGGCAATTCATCCCCGGCTATACTGTAAAATCACACTGACAGCTTTAATAAAGAATAGAAAGAATACATATACACACATAGAATATATATATATATACATGTCATTGTGACACATATATATATATTTATAGTTCATATTGTATGAAATGAAAAAAAAACACACACAAACATTAATTAAAAATCTTTTTAATGAAATAAATACACAGTTTTTGACCATATTTTATTGTACTGGTAATCCTTCGATTCCCTTGTTCTCCTGTAATAAAAAATAATAATAAAACAACATTATTCTTACCTCTCCGGCGCTCAGTCAGGTCCCACGCTGCAATCCATCTGAAAGGG
Organism: Oophaga sylvatica; assembly: GCA_033576555.1. NCBI lineage: Eukaryota > Metazoa > Chordata > Amphibia > Anura > Dendrobatidae > Oophaga > Oophaga sylvatica. The sequence goes on along the minus strand of JARQOD010000007.1, from coordinate 162,140,454 downwards.
TTAACAGTTTTAGGCCGGCGTCACACTGGCGACAGAATCGGACGACTGCAATACGATGAAAAATCGTATTGCAGTCTGCCCTATGTTAATCTATGGAGCAGCTCCTAGTATCAGATTTTTTGCGGTCCGTTTTAAACGTCCGTGTGCAATCGCAGCATGCTGCGATTGTCACCGATTGTGGGTCGACTATCGCCAATGCAAGTCTATGGGAGCGATGAAAAATCTGATTACAAACGGACCGCATGTGTGACTTGCGATTAAATCGCATCGGTGTCCTTTAGAAAAGCAATTCATCCCCGGCTATACTGTAAAATCACACTGACAGCTTTAATAAAGAATAGAAAGAATAGAAAGAATAGATATACACACATAGAATACACATATATATATATATATATATGTCATTGTGGGATGTCAATTGAGAGTTGTCTAATTGACAGCTCTCAATTATTAACCTGTCTTAAGGTCACCTTTCAATACTAAGGTGACATTAAGGTGACATTATTAACCCATTCGCCACCGCTACAGGACAATGGGAATAGACGGGCAAAGTGCCAGAAAGGGCGAATCTAATTATAGATTTGCCCTTTCTGGGGTGTCTGGGGGCAGATGTTAGTAGCCAGGGGGGGCACAAAAAAATGTACCCTCCCTAGGCTGTTATTATCTGCCCCCACTCGCTTGCTTTGTCTGTCTGGTGGAGAAAATACAGCGGGAGCCCACGCATTTTTTTTCAACGAATTTACACCTTTAATTAACCCCTACATGTCTGAAATTTTGCACAAATACACTCATGTAATTGTAAGTTCTAAACAAATATCAAAATACAGGAAATGACATGGTTAACTGTGTGGAAACAATGTATCATTTCATGTCGGCTTCTGTGATTTCACAAAAGCCGGCAATTGAATTAGCGGCTATTACAGTATGTAGAAGTCTAGGAACTATAAATATACAGTACAGACCAAAAGTTTGGACACACCTTCTCATTCAAAGATTTTTCTGTATTTTCATGACTATGAAAATTGTAGAATCACACTGGAGGCATCAAAACTATGAATTAACACATGTGGAATTATACATTACACTTTACAAGAAGGTGTGAAACAACTGAAAATATGTCTTATATTCTAGGTTCTTCAAAGTAGCCACCTTTTGCATTGATTACTGCTTTGCACACAGAAAAGGTGAACGGATGGACTCTACATGCCTGGTTCCCACCGTGAAGCATGGAGGAGATGGTGTGATGGTGTGGGGGTGCTTTGCTGGTGACACTGTTGGGGATTTATTCAAAATTGAAGCGGTGAGCGGTCCAGCTCACACCAAACCATCTTGATTGGGTTCAGGTCTGGTGACTGTGGAGGCCAGGTCATCTGGTGTAGCACCCCAACACTCTCCTTCTTGGTCAAATAGCCCTTACACAGCCTGGAGGTGTGTTTGGGGTCATTGTCCTGTTGAAAAATAAATGATGGTCCAACTAAACGCAAACCGGATGGAATAGCATGCTGCTGCAAAATGCTGTGGTAGACATGCTGGTTCAGTATGTCTTCAATTTTTAATAAATCCCCAACAGTGTCACCAGCAAAGCACCCCCACACCATCACAGCACCTCCTCCATGCTTCACGGTGGGAACCAGGCATGTAGAGTCCATCCGTTCACCTTTTCTCAGTGCAAAGCAATAATCAATGCAAAAGGTGGCTACTTTGAAGAGCCTAGAATATTAGACATATTTTCAGTTGTTTCACACTTTTTTGTAAAGTGTAATGTATAATTCCACATGTGTTAATTCATAGTTTTGATGCCTTCAGTGTGATTCTACAATTTTCATAGTCATGAAAATACAGAAAAATCTTTGAATGAGAAGGTGTGTCCAAACTTTTGGTCTGTACTGTATATATATATATATATATATATATGCATGTCACAATGACATGTGTTATATATATATATGTATGTGTTCTATGTGTATATATCTATTCTTTCTTTTGTGATTGAAATACTATTCTTTTGGATCCATTATATGTCAGTTTTGCAAGCCTGCGAGAAATTCTCGCAAGTCGGATGAAAATCGGATGTTACAAGGTACACACACATGCGACTAAATCGCATCTTTGAAGGAAAATCGGATGCCAGAAGGATGTGTGATGTTTGCATTTTGATCCGACAATCGACCGACTAAAACGGACCGATTTTTTGTAGTTGTGTGTGACGCCGGCCTTACAGTGAGGACAGGAGCTAATGCTGCCAGCCTCGATGTAAACCCCCGAATGAATGAGCTCATCTCCCGGCTGACAGGAGAGGAAGTGATTAGCTGGGAAGCTTAATTGATTGTTTCCCACGGTAATCAGTTCACTTCAGGTTAGCCGGGGACTCCCTGTGACGTCACTGATGCTATGTGTCATTTCATACAATAGGATTAATAACTCTCAATTATTAACCTGGCTTAAAGTCACCTTTCAATAGCAAGGTGGACGTAACCCATTATTAACCCATTAGCCACCGCTACAGGGCAATGGGAATAGACGGGCTAAGTGCCAGAAAAGGCGCATCTAATCATAGATGTGTCTTTTTCGGGGTTGGCTGGGGGCAGATGTTAGTAGCTGGGGGGGCACAAAATAAATGCACCCTCCCTAGGCTAATATTATCTGCCCCCACTCACTGGCTTTCCCTGTCTGGTGGAGAAAATACCGTGGGAGCCCACGCATTTTTTTACAACGAATTTACACATTTAATTAACCCCTACATGTATGAAATTTTGCACACATACACTCATGTAATTGTTAGTGAAAACTATATATCAAACTACATGAAATGACATGGTTTACTGTATGTAAAGCATGTGTCATTTCATGTCGGTCTGTAATTTCACAAAAGCCGGCAGTTGAATTAGCGGCTATTATACTATGTAGAAGTGTATGAACTATAAATATATATATATGTCTCAATGACATATATATATATATATATATATATATATATATATGTATTCTATGTGTATATATCTATTCTTTCTTTTGTGATTTAAAACATAAAACATTAAATCTCGCCAGACGGATGTCAAACGGACGCTCAGATGCGAGAAAATCACATCCTCGCATTACAATCGGATGACAGACGGAGCAATGTTCAGGAAACATTTGTGCGATTATCGGCCGTCAAAACTGTCCGATCCTTTAGACGGTGTGTGTGACTCCAGCCTAAAAAGGCTGTTCAAAGTATATGTGTATGAAGCCACGAAGTAGATATTTACACAGTCAACATCTATTATAGGAATATGCAGCAATAAATGTCTTGTCCCTGCATGACGAAATCTGATCCACCTTTCCTTTAATATAAAGCCCTGCGGCTGTCCCCACAGAAGAAAAAAAAAACATGAGATTTAAGAGACTCATGAACAAGAAACAGAATATAACTGAAGACTAGATATACTACAGGACTAGGCATATAACTGAGGGCCAGATGTACTGTCATATGATCATGTGCTGACATACGGTGCCACTGTCAGACATGTCAGTGACCATGAGAGATATCTACAGGGCGGCTATCTACATAGTCATATTAAATATGACTCTAATAGCACCACAACTTCATTCACCAATGTTATGCAACATATATTTGTATTTTAAGATAATTATTTGTTTGAATATCACATTACTTTCTGTGGGTGAAAAAACTTTTGTCTTGCCAAAATCTGACCATTCTATGTTCATTAACCCCTCTCTGACATTAGACGTACTATCCCGTCCATAAAACCCGTGCCATTCTGACCATGGACGGGATAGTACGTCATAGGCGATTAGCTGCGCTCCGGAGGGAGCGCAGCTAATCGCCGCCGGGTGTCAGCTGATTATCACAGCTGACACCCGTGACTGTGTGTCAGGAGCGGTCACGGACCGCTCCCGGCACATTAACCCCTTGCACACCGCGATCAAACATGATCGCGGTGTACTGGGGGCACAGGGGAGGATCGCGCAGGCAGGGGGCTCCCTGCGCGCCCCCCTGAGACCCTCAGACCAGCGCGATGTGATCGCGCTGCTCTGAGGGCTTCCTCCCTCCCAGGACCCGGATCCAAGATGGCGCTGGGGTCCTGGAGGGAGGCGGCTTCCTCAGTGCCTGCCGAGAGCAGGCATGAGGAAGCGTCCTGCACTGCCTGAGCGATCGCTGGTGTGACAGAGTGCTGTGCACACTGTCACACCAGCGATCTGATGAAATACAGTGATGTCCCACCCTGGGACAAAGTAAAAAAGTTAAAAAAAAGTAAAAATAAACATGTGTAAAAAAAAATCCAAAAAAAAAAAAAATATTCCCCAATAAATTCATTACTTATTGTAAATAAAAAAAATAAAACAATAAAAGTACACATATATGGTATCGCCGTGTCCGTAACGACCCCCCCTATAAAACTGTCCCACTAGTTAACCCCTTTTGTGAACCCCTTAAAAAATAAAAAATAAAAACGAAGCAAAAAATCAGTGCTTTATCATCATACCGCTGAACAAAAAGTGGAATAACACGCGATCAAAAAGACGGATATAAATAAACATGGTACCGCTGAAAACGTCATCTTGTCCGCAAAAAACGAGCCGTCACACAGCATCATCAGCAAAAAAAAAAAAAGTTATAGCTCGCAGAATAAAGCGATGCAAAAATAATTATTTTTTATATAAAATTGTTTTTATTCTATAAAAGCGCCAAAACATAAACAAATTATATAAATGAGGTATCGCCATAATCGTACTGACCCGAAGAATAAAACTGCTTTATCGATTTTACCACACGCGGAACAATAAAAACGCCTCACCCAAAAGAAATTCATGAATTGCTGATTTTTGTTCATTCTAACCTCCCAAAAATCGAAATAAAAAGCGATCAAAAAATGTCACGTGCTCAAAAATGGTACCAATAAAAGCGTCACCTCGTCCCGCAAAAATTAAGACCTCACATGACATTGTGGGCCAAAATATGCAAAAATTATAGCTCTCAAAATGTGGCGATGCAAAAAACTACTTTTTGCAATAAAAAGCGTCTTTTAGCGTGACAGCTGCCAATCATAAAAACCGCTATAAATAGTAAATCAAACCCCCTTTATCACCCCCTTAGTTAGGGAAAAATAATAAAATAAAAAAAATGTATTTATTTCCATTTTCCCATTAGGGTTAGGGTTAGGGTTTCGGCTAAAGTTAGGGTTAGGGTTGGCGCTAAAGTTAGGATTAGGGTTAGAGTTAGGATTAGGGTTAGGGTTGGGATTAGGGTTGGGACTAGGGTTAGGGGTGTGTTGGGGTTAGGGTTGGAGTTAGAATTGGGGGGTTTCCGCTGTTTAGGCACATCAGGGGCTCTCCAAATGTGACATGGCGTCTGATCTCCATTCCAGCCAATTCTGCGTTGAAAAAGTCAAACGGTGTTCCTTCACTTCTGAGCTCTGCCATGCGTCCAAACAGTAGTTTATCCCCACATATGGGGTATCAGCGTACTCTGGACCCCAAGAGTTATTGTGAAATTTGTCCTATTTCTTCTGTTACCCTTGGGAAAATAAAAAACTGGGGGCGAAAATATTATTTTTGTAAAAAAAATAAGATTTTTTTGTTTTTACGGCTGTACATTATAAACTTCTGTGAAGCACTTGGGCTTCATAGCGCTCACCACACATCTAAATAAGTTCCTTGTGGGGTCTATTTTCCAAAATGGGGTCACTTGTTGGGGATTTCCACTGTTTAGGCGCATCAGGGGCTCTCCAAATGCGACATGACGCCCCCAGACCATTCCATCAAAGTCTGCAATCCAAAACGTCACTACTTCCCTTTCCGAGCCCTGACATGCGCCCATACAGTAGTTTTCTCCCACATATTGGGTATCAGCGTACTCAGGACAAATTGGACAACAACTTTTGGGGTCCAATTTCTCCTGTTGCCCTTGTGAAAATAAAATATTGGGGGCGAAAAAATCATTTTTGTAAAAAAAAAAAGGATTTTTTATTTTTACGGCTGTGCGTTATAAACTTCTGTGAAGCACTTCGGGGTTCAAAGTGCTCACCACACATCTAGGTAAGTTCCTTGTGAGGTCTATTTTTCCAAAATGGGGTCACTTGTGGGGGGTTTCCACTGTTTAGGCGCATCAGGGGCTCTCCAAATGCGACATGACGCCCCCAGACCATTCCATCAAAGTCTGCAATCCAAAACGTCACTACTTCCCTTTCCGAGCCCTGACATGCGCCCATACAGTAGTTTTCTCCACATATTGGGTATCAGCGTACTCAGGACAAATTGGACAACAACTTTTGGGGTCCAATTTCTCCTGTTACCCTTGTGAAAATAAAATATTGGGGGCGAAAAAATCATTTTTGTAAAAAAAAAAGGATTTTTTATTTTTACGGCTGTGCGTTATAAACTTCTGTGAAGCACTTCGGGGTTCAAAGTGCTCACCACACATCTAGATAAGTTCCTTGTGGGGTCTATTTTCCAAAATGGGGTCACTTGTGGGGGGTTTCCACTGTTTAGGCGTATCAGGGGCTCTCCAAATGCGACATGACGCCCCCAGACCATTCCATCAAAGTCTGCAATCCAAAACGTCACTACTTCCCTTCCGAGCCCTGACGTGCACCCATACAGTAGTTTTCTCCTACATATTGGGTATCAGCGTACTCAGGACAAATTGGACAACAACTTTTGGGTTCCAATTTCTTCTGTTACCCTTGTGAAAATAAAATATTGGGGGCGAAAAAATCATTTTTGTAAAAAAAAAAAAGGATTTTTTATTTTAAGGCTGTACGTTATAAACTTTAGTGAAACACCTGGGGGTTCAAAGTTCTCACCACACATCTAGATAAGTTCCTTGAGGGGTCTAGTTTCCAAAATGGTGTCATTTGTGGGGGGTTTCCACTGTTTAGGCAGATCAGGAGCTCTCCAAACACGACATGGCGTCCAGCCAATTCTGCGTTGAAAAAGTGAGATGGCGCTCCTTCCCTTCCAAACTCTGCCATGCACCCAAACAGTGGTATACCCCCACATATGGGGTATCAGTGTACTCAGGACAAATTGCACAATAACTTTTGGAGTCTTGTTACCCTTGGAAAAATAAAAATTGGGGTGAAAAGATCATTTTTGTGGAAAAAATATGATTTTTAAATTTTACGGCTCTACGTTATAAACTTGTGTGAAGCACTTGAGGGTTCAAATTGCTCACCAAAGATCTAGATAAGTTCCTTAGGGGGTCTAGTTTCCCAAATGGGGTCATTTGTGGGGGGTTTCCACTGTTTAGGCACATCAGGGGCTCTCCAAATGCAACATGGCATCCAATCTCAATTCCAGCCAATTTTGGTTGGAAAAAGTCAAATGGTGCTCCTTCCCTTCCGAGCTCTGCCGTGCGCCCAAACAGTGGTTCCCCCCACATATGGGGCATCAGCGTACTCAGGACAAATTGGACAACAACTTATGTGGTCCAATTTCTCCTGATACCCTTGGGAAAATAAAAAATTAGTGACTAAAAGATAATTTTTGTGGGAAAAAAATAGGATTTTTTATTTTCATGCCCGGGCATTATAAACTTGTGTGAAGCACTTGGGGGTTCAAAGTGCTCACCAAAGATCTAGATAAGTTCCTTAGGGGGTCTAGTTTCCAAAATGGGGTCACTTGTGGGGGATTTCCACTGTTTAGGCTCATCTGGGGCACTGCAAACGGAACATGACCCCCATCAACGTCTGCATTCCAAAACGTTACTACTTCCTTTCCAAGCCCTGCCGTGCGCCCAAACAGTTTTCCACCCCCACATATGGGGTATCAGCGTACTCAGGACAAATTGGACAACAACTTTTGGGGTCCAATTTCCTTGGGAAAATTCAAAAATTTAGGACTAAAAAATCATTTTTGTGGAATTTTTTTTTTTTTTTTTCACACCCAGGCATTATAAACTTTTGTGAAACACTTGGGGGTTCAAAGTGCTCACAACAGATCTAGATAAGTACCTTAGGGGGTCTAGTTTCCAAAATGGTGTCACTTGTGGGGGGTTTCCACTGTTTAGGCGCATCAGAGGTTCTCCAAGCGCGACATGGCGTCCAATCTCAACTCCAGCCAATTTTAGTTTGAAAAGTCAAACGGCGCTCCTTCCCTTACGAGCTCTGCCGTGTGCCCAAACAGTGGTTTTCCCCCACATATGGGGTATTGGCGTACTCAGGAGAAATTGCATAACAACCTTATCTGTCCATTTTCTCCTTTTACCCTTGTGAAAATAAAAAAAAAGTTTGTAAAAGATCATTTTTGTGGCTAAAAAGTTAAATATTCATTTTTTCCTTCCACGTTGCTTTAGTTCCTGTGAAGCACCTGAAGGGTTAATAAACTTCTTGAATGTGGTTTTGAGTACCTTGAGGGGTGCAGTTTTTAGAATGGTGTCACTTTTGGGTATTTTCTGTCATGTAGACCCCTCAAAGTGACTTCAAATGTGAGGTGGTCCCTAAAAAAATGGCTTTGTAAATTTTGTTGTAAAAATGAGAAATCGCTGGTCAACTTTTAACCCTTATAACTTCCTAACAAAAAAAAATTTTGATTCCAAAATTGTGCTGATGTAAAGTAGACATGTGGGAAATGTTATTTCTTAACTATTTTGTGTTACATATTTCTCTGTTTTAAGGGAATAAAAATTCAAAGTTTGAAAATTGCTAAATTTTCAAAATTTTCGCCATATTTGCGTATTTTTCAAAAATAAACGCAAGTTATATGGAAGAAATTTTACCACTAACATGAAGTACAATATGTCACGAGAAAACAGTCTCAGAATCGCGAAGATCCGTTGAAGCGTTCCGGAGTTATAACCTCATAAAGAGACAGTGGTCAGAATTGTAAAAATTGTCCCGGTCATTAACGTGCAAACCACCCTTGGGGGTGAAGGGGTTAAATGATCAATATTTCAGCATTGATGCCAATTTAGTTTCTTAACCTAAACCAAATTTGGGAGGGTTTCAGCTTTCAAAAGAGTAATTTATAAAACCAATGGATGAATTTAACGTCAGGTTATAAGCTTTGATTTACATAACATGGATAAGCGACATAACTTCTGTCAGGGACTGTATGCAGAGTATATTCCATGTGTACAGCTTAATGGAAAATGTCTACAAGCAATGGTAGTTGTACTTTCCAATATTAGTTAAAAGGGGTTGTTCAGGTTTGGAATTAAAGTTTGAAGTCACTCCATGATGTCACTCCATGTCACTCCATGATGTCACTCCATGTCACTCCATGATGTCACTCCATGATGTCACACCATGTCACTCCATGATGTCACACCATGTCACTCCATGATGTCACTCCATGATGTCACTCCATGATGTCCCACCATGTCACTCCATAATGTCACACCATGATGTCACTCCATGATGTCCCACCATGTCACTCCATGATGTCACACCATGATGTCACACCTTGTCATATCACATCACTCCATGATGTCACACCATGATGTCATACCATGATGTTATACCATGCTGTCACTCCATGATGTCACTCCATGATGTCACACCTTGTCATACCACATCACTCCATGATGTTACACCATGTCACTCCATGATGTCACGCCATGATGTTACACCATCCTGTCACTCCATGATGTCACTCCATGATGTCACACCTTGTCATACCACATCACTCCATGATGTCACACCATGATGTCACTTCATGATGTAACTCCATAATATCACACCATGATGTCACTCCATGATGTCACACCATGATGTCACACCATGATGTCACTCCATGATGTCACACCTTGATGTCACTTCATGTGACTGCAGGCTTCTGAGTCCTCGCAGTGCACAGTCAGAGACCTAAGTTTCATTTAAGACTTATGTTGGTGTGTTTTTAAAATTTTTGACAATGGTTATCAGGGCCAATTAAGTACAGGGTGCTGTAAAGAGCACATTCACATGGCTAATTTTTCCTGTTGAACTCGTGTGAAATCCATGGTAAAATATCTAAAGGTTGACCCAAAGATCTCTGCCTCAGATTCTCAGGATGCAGATTACGTGTGTGGCGACCAGCCATGGTCTTCGGAAGGAAGCGACAGCGTCAGTAAGGGATGTGTCACTTGCTAAATCACTTTTCCAATCTGCAGTGGAAAAATCCCTGACTCTGTGAACAACACCACAGTTAGTTGGCAGTTTGTGGGTGGTTTTCACAAAACACATGCCAAAATTTGTGTTAAAATCACTTTTAATAGATAAAACCTACTTCATACAGCAATTTACCATTAAAAAGGTAGATTGGCGTGTGGGAAAAGGTGAAATACTCTACAATAAGGGTTTTATAGTTCCATTTACTGAATATTGAGGATAAAGAATTCCATTTCCATTCCAACAATAAACTTGTCGTGATATGAAGTATTGTGAAATATTAGCTTCTTTGTGCTCATTAAAAATATATTAGCTTTTAGTACGTGTTCCCGATGCAAACATGCCGGAAGCAATGTTTGATGTGCTGGAGCTTGGCGTCCGGTTTTCTGGTTGTTACTACAGTATGTCTGCTCCAGGAACTATGAAGGCTGGATATAAAAATAGGAGCATTGAGTTACTTATTAAATTATGAAATGTTCGGGCAGGAAGAACATGGTGGCATAATGAATATTGTATTTGCATACTTTATGAAGCCCAAAAGTTCCCTGATTCACGTTGTGTGCCCTGTACGCCATATCCCCAGGAAATATAAAAATGAGAAAAATGCTGTTATCTGAAACTAGCCCAAATATAACATAGCCACCTTGACAGCTAAAAGGTTTTTTCGCTATGAGCCATACATGCAGCAAGGTGGACACATGTTGGTTTATGTTTCCCAATTAACAATCCAAATAACAAAGTTCCTACTGACAAGCAAAGAAGCAAATTTTTAGTACTTTAAGGGTTTTGAACCCGATTTAACCCCTTAATGACAGAGTTATTTCAGTTTTTACGGTTTCGTTTTTTGCTTCCCTTCTTCCCAGAGCCATAACTTTTTTATTTTCATGTCAAAATGGCCATGTGAGGGCTTGTTTTTTTGCAGGATAAGTTGTACTCTTGAATGACACAATTGGTTTTATCATATCATGTACTGGAAAATGGGAAAAAAATTCAAAGTGTTGTGAAATTGCAAAAAATGTGCCATTCCACAGAAATTTTTTTTTTCATTCCATGATTACTTAATGCTAAAACTGACCTCCCATTATGATTCTCCAGGTCATTATGAGTTCATAGACACCAAATGTGTCTAGGTTCTTTTTTATTTAAGGGGTGGAAAAGGAATCCAAACTTTGGTTAAAAAAAAGAAAAAAAAGCGCTATTTTCCGATACCCGTAGCGTCTCCATCTTTCATGATCTTGGGCTGGGTGAGTGCTTATTTTTGTGCTCTGAGCTGACATTTTTATTGATACCATTTTGATGTAGACATGTAAGGAGGAAGAACGGGCTGCGGGAACCTGCTTCATTCCGGGTCCAGAACTGTCGAGGCTGCATCCAGTGTTGCCGGGAGAAAAGAATGGGGAGCCGGACAGGTCCCATGACTCAGGGAGAGGGGGCGTGGCTAATTAAACAAACACCCAGGTGCATGAGATTTGGATAAGGAAGAATACCACCATAGACAAGAGTAAACAAAATACAAAGCTTTATTTAGATAGAAAATGCAAATACACTGAATATAAAAATATACAAAAAAAAACAAAGTTAAAATAGGAGAACACCCACAAGATGAAAAAATAAAAAATCAATTACTATACTGGGATACAATATAGATAACCAGGTAAAAAATATGATATAAATTATCACAATATTGGTAAAGCTAATATCAGGCCATAGACTAAACCGATAGCAAATTCACACCACTAAGTCTAGGAAAAAATAAAAGAAAAAACTGTGGAACAACTGACTGAGAGTGTAAAAAATGAGTAAATGTTTTATATATAACAGTCACCCACAAAAAAATATAAATAATGTACCGTGATAGCAGTGTGAAAATATACCAAAATATATAAGAATAAACTCACAATGGAAACAGTGCTAACCAAACAAAATGTGCACAAAGTAAAAAAGACAAATCAACACTATGAAACAATGATACATCTCATGCCAAGGCAATCATAATTGAACATGGTGCACAAGTGATAAGAAAGAACCAAAGAAAAAGAAAAAAAGAAAAAAGTAAAAAAAAGGGGAAGGAAGAAAACGTACTTAACCGCTCCGGAGTGGAAAAACCTATAAAAATATATATGCATATACGGTATGTATATATGTATATCTCTTATTAGCAAGGCCCGAGTCATTTGAATATATGGTACTGTTATGGAAATTTGGTTAGGATGAATCTATCCTGCAGTGTTTGCTGCTGCTGTTCCCAATCTTAGACTAAATGTCTTTTTGAGCGCTCAAACGAAATGAGGACTGTCCACACAGAAGTGTCAGTATAACAGTTCGTCAAGACCAACAGTTTATTATTCATTCAACGTTTTATACTTTTACAAAAAGGGTCTGGTTAGTCAATTAACATACAATTAAAAGCTGCTAGATTATTGGCTGTTTTAGTATAAGTATATCAAAAAGGGCTGAAATGGCAGGTTTACTAATTCTGCCCTAGTGACAAGCAAAAAATAGTCATCTCCTCAGAACATCTGCCATGAGTTCCCTTTTCTAAGCAGAAAAAGTCCCGGCTAGAGTTGAGCGATACTTTCCGATATCCTAAAGTATCGGAATCGGAATGGTATCGCCGATATCACTAAAATATCGGCGATACCCGATACCGATACCGGAAGTCCCATGTAAGTCTATGGGAACAAAATATCGCAACTAAAAAAACCCCATTCTTTCCTTGTAAACACTAAATATACACACATAGAATACATATATATATATATATATACATGTCATTGTGACATATATATATATACATATATGTATAGTTTATCATTAATAGTAATATCTTGATTAAATGCCGTAAAGCGCTTCATGAAAGACAAACCATGAATGACACTGTGTAATAGGTTACATTCTTTTCATGTCTTCTATCATTGCAACATTAATCAGTTATGTGTGCAATTCACACGGGGTTAATAAGTAAATTCGTTGTAAAAAACGGACTTTTGCTACGATTACCCTTAATACCCTAAGTGGAAATTCAACATATTGTTTAATTTTTTGATTAATGCAAGGACATGAAACAGTAACCCTAGTACACCAGTTCATTCAGTGGTCACCCGACAAATGACACTTGGTGTACATAGGGTTAACCATGTCTTTTCATGTCCTTTGCTACTAATTTGCACAAACAATTAAATCAGTCTATGTGTGCAAAATTTCACACCTGTAGGGGTTAATTAAAGGTGTAAATTCGTTGTAAAAAAAACGGACTTTTTTGCTACGAATTTACACCTTTAATTAACCCCTACAGGTGTGAAATTTTGCACACATAGACTGATTTAATTGTTTGTGCAAATTAGATAGCAAAGGACATGAAAAGACATGGTTAACCCTATGTACACCAAGTGTCATTTCATGTCGGGTTCTGCATTTTCACAAAAGCCGGCAATTGAATTAGCGGCTATTATACTATGTAGAAGTGTATGAACTACAAATATAAATATATATATATATGTGTCACAAATTCAATGACATGTATATATATATATGAGGTGTAAAATTGCTGAAAAAAAATGCGTGGGCTCCCGCCCTATTTTCGCAACCAGACAGACAAAGCCAGTGAGTGGGGGCAGATAATAATAGCCCAGAGAGGGACCATTATTTTTGCCCCCCCCCGGCTACTAACATCTGCCCCCAGACACCCCAGGAAAGACAAATCTATAATTAGATTCGCCCTTTCTGGCACTTTGCCCGTCTATTCCCATTGCCCTGTAGCGGTGGCGAATGGGTTAATATGGGGTTAAAGCCACCTTGCTATTGAAAGGTGACCTTAAGCCAGGTTAATAATTGAGAGCTGTCAATTAGACAACTATCAATTATTAATCCTATTGCATGAAATAAAAATAAAACACACACACTTTAATTAAAAATCATTTTAATGAAATAAAGACACATGTTTTTGACCATCTTTTATTTTACTGCAAAAACCATTTCCTGTAATAAAAATAAAATAAAAAAGCAAAATTATTCTTACCTATCCCATGCACAGTCAGGTCCCACGGTGTAATCCTTCAGAAAGGGTTAATGTTTACTGCAGGGACCGCAGCTAATGCTGCAGCCTCACAGTAAACCCCAAATGAATGAGTTCCTCTCCTGCCTGACAGGAGAGTAAAGGCTGGGTGTCACATAACGATACACCAGCGATCCCGACAACGATATGCACTTGTCAGGATCGCTGGTGTATCGCTACATGATCGCTGCTGAGCTGCCAAACAGGCAGCTCAGGCAGCGATCTGGGACAGCAACACTGCGGGTAACATCGCTTAAGGGCCCGTCTCACATAGCGATATCGCTACCGAGATCGCTGCTGAGTCACTAAGTTTTGTGACGCAGCAGCGAGCTCACCAGCGATATCGCTGTGTGTGACATTCAGCGACGATCAGCCCCCCTGCCGGGTATCGCTGATCGTCGCTGAAATGTCAGGACCTTTTTTTGATCGCTGGTTTCCCTCTGACAGGCACGCATCGCTGCGTGTGACAGGCGGGAGACCAGCGATCCGCTGGTAACCAAGGTACACAGCGGGTTTCCAGGCACCGCGCAGCGCTTGGAAACCCGCTGTGTACCTTGGATACCAGCTCCCTGCATCAGGGCGCTGGTATCCAAGGTACACAGCGGGTTTCTAGGCACAGCCCCGCGACTGGAAACCCGCTGTGTACCTTGGTTACCAGCGGATCGCTGGTCTCCCGCCTGTCACACGCAGCGATGTGTGCCTGTCAGCGGGAAACCAGCGATCAAAAAAAGGTCCTGACATTTCAGCGACGATCAGCGATACCCGGCAGGGGGGCTGATCGTCGCTGAATGTCACACACAGCGATATCGCTGGTGAGCTCGCTGCTGCGTCACAAAACTAGTGACTCAGCAGCGATCTCGGTAGCGATATTGCTATGTGAGACGGGCCCTTAAGTGGAAAGCTTAATTGATTGCTTTCCACTTTCACTTCAGGTCAGCCAGGGACACAATCAGTGACGTCAGAGGGAACTGATTAACAAAAATAGGGGTTCCCTTCGAAAAAAAAATGGCGTGGGGTCCCCCCTATTTTTGTTAACCAGCCAGATGAAGCAGACCGCTGAGGCCTGGATTTTCAGGCTGTTAAGGAGCCAAGATCCATGGACCTTGCCAGCCTGATAATACTAGGCCACAGCAGTCTGCATATCTTGGCTGATTAACAAAAATAGGGGATCCCCTCGAAAAAAATTGGCGTGGGGTCCCCCCTATTTTTGTTAACCAGCCAGATGAAGCAGACCGCTGAGGCCTGGATTTTCAGGCTGTTAAGGAGCCAAGATCCATGGACCTTGCCAGCCTGATAATACCAGGCCACAGCAGTCTGCATATCTTGGCTGATTAACAAAAATAGGGGATCCCCTCGAAAAAAATTGGCGTGGGGTCCCCCCTATTTTTGTTAACCAGCCAGATGAAGCAGACCGCTGAGGCCTGGATTTTCAGGCTGTTAAGGAGCCAAGATCCATGGACCTTGCCAGCCTGATAATACCAGGCCACAGCAGTCTGCATATCTTGGCTGATTAACAAAAATAGGGGATCCCCTCGAAAAAAATTGGCGTGGGGTCCCCCCTATTTTTGTTAACCAGCCAGATGAAGCAGACCGCTGAGGCCTGGTTTTTCAGGCTGGTAAGGATCCAATATCCATGGACCTTGCAAGCCTGATAATACCAGGCCACAGCAGTCTGCTTAGCTTGGCTGGTTAACAAAAATAGGGGATCCCCTCGAAAAAAAAACGGCGTGGGGATCCCCCCTATTTTTGTTAACCAGCCAAGTAAAATGCAGACTGCTGCGGCCTGGTATTAAAAGACTGTCAAGGCCCATGGATTTTGGCCCTCAACAGCCTGATAATACCAGGCTACAGCAGCCCCACATTTGGCGCATCAAAAGATGTGCCAATTGTGGCACTTTACCCGGCTCTTCCCACTTGCCCTGTAGCGGTGGCAAGCGGGGTAATAAGGGGTTAATGTCACCGTTGATTGCACGGTGACAATAAGCCCGGTTAATAATGGAGAGGCGTCAATAAGACACCGATCCATTATTAATCCCAAAGTTATTAAATGTATAAAAAAAAGACAAAGCAAGAAAAAAGTATTTTAATGAAATAAAAGAGACAACACAGTTTTCATTAATTTTATTTACTCTCATTCCTGCGACGCCATCGATCTCCTGTAAAAAAAGAAAAACAACAAACCAACAGTATACCACCTGTCCGACGCAGTCCATAACGACAGTCCCACGACGATCCAACTCTGCTACATCGCAATGACAGGCAGAGCTGTCATCGCGACGCAGCACAGCTGATTACCTGCTTCCCCGGCGGTGACGTCATCGGACTGACTGCTTTACGGCCGGGATTACCCAGCAGTCACTGCAGTTATCGCGAGAAACTGCATGTGACCGCCGGGGAAAGAAGATTGCGGCCATCAAGCAGTCCAGGACGTGACCGCCGGAGATCTTCTGCCAGGTAAGTGCCGCTGACTCCTGACAGACCCGACCGACGGACACTGACAGTGACAGTGACAATCCCGATTCCGGTATCCGATAAGACGAAAATATCGGTACTCGGAATCGGAATTCCGATACAGCCAATATCGGCCGATACCCGATATTTGCAGTATCGGAATGCTCAACCCTAGTCCCGGCGCTGTCTATCACTCCTACCCACCTGACTTATGTAGGTCAGGGGTGAAGTCTTAAGCAATTAATTATAGCTTGCATCAGCTTTTCATAGATATGTGTTAGAGACAGAGTTTTTTGCAAGTGAGATCTACCTGACTGAGAATCCATATACATATACATTGAATATATGGAATACATATATATTTCCATGACAGTACAAGAAAATAAAAAATAAAAAAATAAAAAATGATATTGACTCACATTGGAGTGCAGGTTATCACAATTCCCACCAAGGAAATAGGTGAAGGCCAATTAGGGGTCCTACAGTAACATAATAAGACAAAAAATGTACTAATGTTCCTCATATGGTGTATGTTGGATATGTGATGACCAACCTTTTCAAATAATCAGATCATAGGACTTCTGTGGCATAAAGTCCAAATCTTTAATAGTACGGGTGTCTGGGAACAGACAGAACCTGGAGAGAGTATTTAAATAGGGTCAAAAGTCACCAAAATGTCATAAAGTCAGTAATGGGACTGTATCCCTATGTGTTCAGTAACAAGCATAATAAGTGATATGATAAATGGAAAAATTCAAATTAGTAGCCACCATGTGCAAAGCTGATGCTAAAGGGGCATATTAAGAGGCATAGTAGTTGTATAAGTACAAAAGGCTGCCCTGCGCAATACTGAGTGTTTGAGGGCATGTTAAGAGCCAAGTTATATATAAAGGCTCAAAAGCAATATGTTCCAAATCCATAAGCATCAGAATGAGAATGATCCCTTACCGTTGGTGGAGAGCGGTTTCCCTGCTGAGAAAGAACGTGGTGTCCACCGCTAGTTCAGGAGTGTAGATGGGGTATGACAGCGCCATATTTATGAGCTGGGGGTGGAGTAGTAGTGACGAAGGTCACTAGAAATAGATGGGGAACTAGAAAAGGACAATATAATTAAAATCCTTTCTTACCCATGTGTGTGCCTGCATATGGATAAAGACATGGGTAAGAAAGGATTTTAATTATATTGTCCTTTTCTAGTTCACCATCTATTTCCTATCTCTGGGTCTAACATAAGCAACATGGGTGGCGCCTACTGGGACATACTACAGAGAATCTGACTACATGGAGAGAGGGGGAACCTTTATGTCTCTCTATTAAATGGCACTTTGCCTTTTGACATAGATATTGGGTTACTGTTTTGGAGGCACTACTACGGTTTGCCTCATGTGTGCTTTTTCTTTTATACAGTGTTGTTGTATATTGGTACACCTGGACCTTGATTGAATAGCTCTGTGTTTCGGATTCATTATGCACTGTACTATCTACTTTTGTCTGTATTTTAATATCTGTATTATTATATTAAAATTTTTGATACTTTGAATTCTAGTATTATGGTGTTTTTACTCCAATTTTTGGTGCTACGCTAAAAAATGCTGTGGCTTTTGACGGGATGGGGTGCAAAGGAGCATGCTGACGTTCCTTACACCACAAATTTTACTCCAGTCATTTGTGATGAAGCCCACACAGAAGCGCACGCCACTTTGCCCCTTCCCTTCTGCCTCTTAATGAACAAGGCACCTCGCACTCCAACCCAACTTCCTCATCAAAACCGGCATGAAAAATTACGGTTTGATGAATCGTGCCCAAAGAATCTGCAAAGTTTCATGATAAAATTGAAATTCACCAATTGTTCAGCAGAAAGTGAAAACACAATAAAGTGATCAAACTGCCTGGAATTAACAAAACTAATCATGAATGAGATCCATGTAGAAATTCAGGGATGTATGATATATTTAAACATGTTCCTGACGTACCTGGTTTTTATGAATCATCTTCTTTAGACAATGCTTTGTGATGTGCCCTACATTGCTATTATAAAAGTGTAGGGTTGTCACCTTTACAGGACCCCTTTAGTGGAGAGATACTATAAAGAGCCGCTGTCTCATGGATAAACCATTTATTTCAAGTGCTATGACTTCATATGCTTTACCGAATTGATGATGTTCAACAAATTTTTTTTTATTTTATTTTCACAAGTCAAATATAAAATACTGATTATAACGGTAGGCACAATCTGTAAGGAGATAAAATTTTGTTCACATTTATTAAGAAGAAAAAATAACAATGGTGAAAAAATAAGCCTGCTCGTGCCTTCTAATAAATGTGCTTGAATTATTTTCTTCACATAGAATAGTGTGGTATCTTAGTCTCCATAAATGTGAACCACTGTGTTCTTTAAATTTATTCAGTGATACAGAACTGCATTATGTATCTCATATGCTTAGTATACGCACATGAAAAATAAGAAGATCCCAAAGTATTCCACCACTGCCCCTCCACCACAACACACATCACTTCTGCAGCCCATCACAGAGCTCAGCAGCTCTTCTGATGTACATGACGCAAGCCACTTAGCACAGTGATTGGCTGCAGCGGTGATGTGCACCAACAACATGACATCACTGCTGCAGCTAAAACAGAGAGACTGTGGTGGAGAGCTTTCATTGGATTCAAGGGGTAATTAAAATCTTTTTGGGACTACTTTTAAAAAAAACCCTTTAAGAATGTGTTGCTCATATCCTCCATCACAATGATTGGTTTGTATCACTTGCCGGATTCCTCTATACAGGTAGATCAACTAAAGCCCCCGTCATACTAAGCGAGATCGCTAGCGAGATCACTGAAGCGTCACCGATTTTGTGACGCAACAGCGACCTAGCCTGCGATCTCACTTAGTGTGACACACAGTGACGACCAGCCCCCCTGCTGGGTATCGCTGATATGTCCTGGACCATTTTTTCATCGTTGGTCTCCCGCTGGCTAGTGCACATCGCTGCGTGTGACAGCGGGAGACCATTGATCAGCGAGCTGGGAGCTGGTATCCAATGTACATATCGGGTAACTAAGCACCGCGCTGCACCTAGTTGCCCGATATGTACCCTGGTTACTGGCTCCCCGCTTCTGCTGTAGAGCGCTGAGAGCCGGTATCTAGGGTACATATCGGGTAACTAGGTGCCGCGCGGTGCTTAGTTACCCGATGTGTACATTGGATACCAGCGTGCTCGCTGGTCCTGATCGCTGGTGAGTCTGCCCATGTGACAGCTCACCAGCGATCAGCTAACGATGTCCCAGCGATCCCATCCACGTCGTATCATTGGTGAGATCGCTTGGACATTGAAGAGTGTGGCGGGACCCTAAGTAGACAATCAGAAAGCCAATGAGCCATGCTGCCCTTGTGTGCTATTTACCAGTCAATTAGACCAAGAGACCTCTGGGGTTCCTGGAAGAGTTAGGAAATCTCCTAGTCACAGTTTAAACCTCCCTGAAACTTACAAGAAACTTAGTTTTCCAGAATTATTTTTTTTGCATTATGAGAATACTGGCATTCATTCTTTCTTTTGTAGGTTGGGAATAGGGAGTGGCAGGGGTGGAAGACTGCCAAAGAAGGCTGAGGCCATTTATATGCAAATAATGTTCAAACTCAAAGCTCCTGTGCAGCTGCTGCAAATATTGTCAAGTATACAAAGTATTTTCTGCAAGGGAAAATACGGGATGAGATGAACCAGTGCTGGTGTGTGTGGATCTCTGTTTCATGGCGAATAGACATCCATAACCACTATGACTGGTTTCATGGCAAATAAATTCAAAATGTCTACTATTCAAACCTACATACATCACTTATGTAGGGATGTGGACTGTCCTCCTACCCTGTTCCTGCCCCTGAAGACAAACTTATACTCACCTCCCATGCTGGCTCTGTTCCCGCAGTGTTGGCATTCGCGGTCCTTTGGCTGTGATGTGGTAAAATGACCCTTGATGCCCGGCGCTCAATCAGCGCTGGCGCCACTGTCTCCATCTTCAGATAAACTAAACATGAAGCTACAGCTGATCTCAGACTTCCTCTTTTCAAGAGGAGGCGGAGACAGTGACACCAGCGCTGATTGGGTGCCGGACATCATGTGTCATTTCACTGCATCACAACCCCGGAAAAAGTGAGTGCCGACACCACGGGAAGCGAGCGGCATGGGAGGGGTGTATAGGTTTATTTATTTTTTCAGAGCCAAACATTTAGTTTAAGAAGGGGTTGTCCTAGTAGTGGACAATCCCTTTAATGATATAACTATCCCAATGGGGTGAGACCTAGTGTAAATAAAAGAGGAGCACTTCTGCTAGTGATTGGTTAGAGAAATGCAGTATCAAGTTCAGGTGCAGTGGGTTGCTAGGGGCAGCATGGGCCAATTGTTCAAGGCAGTGGGAGGCCATACTGATGTCCATGATGCACATTCCTGTAACGTCTGGAGCCTAGGGCTCGATCCAGGTACCAAAGAGCGGGCCTGGTTTTCTGACATGTTGAACTCGGTGGACGTGGAATTACATGGGGGGCATGTCGCTGGTCTCGGGTGCACTGCTGAAGGGGAAAGAAGATCTCTGTAGCTGATGAAGTCAGCGGGCTTAGGGGTAGTCCAGGACGAATGACTGGCAGGGCTGAAGAGTTACTGTACTAAGAAGGGAAGAAACGTGAAATTCTGTGCCCTATTGCAAATGTCCCCACCTGATGAACTTGAATTGATTAGTAAATATTTGTCTGTTGTAAAGAACTTGGTGCCACCTGAATAGTGTGCGGCATCTCTGGAGGATGGAAGCCTGGAGACAGCAGTCATGCGGCTTATAAGTGAGTGCGGTGCACCCCAGACTTGACAGCACACTGGACACCGTTTGTCTGTAAAGTGCCAGAGCGTAACTGGACAGTTACTCGGTAGTGTTGAGCGATACGATACCGCAAGTATCGGGTATCGGCCGATATTAGCTCTATCGGACTTTCGATACTTAGTTCAGATATTTTCGTCTTATCGGATACCGGAATCGTAATTGTCACTGTCAGTGTCCGTCGGTCGGGTCTGTCAGGAGTCAGCGGCACTTACCTGGCAGAAGATCTCCGGCGGTCACGGGCTGGACTGCTTGATGGCCGCCATCATCTTTCCCCGGCGGTCACATGCAGTTTCTCGCGATAACTGCAGTGACTGCTGGGTAATCCCGGCCGTAAAGCAGTCAGTCCGATGACGTCACCGCCGGGGAAGCAGGTAACCAGCTGTGCTGCGTCGAGATGACAGGCTCTGCCTGTCATTGCGATGTAGCAGAGTTGGATCGTCGTGGGACTGTCGTTACTATGGACTGCGTCGGACAGGTGGTATACTGTTGGTTTGTTTTTTTTCTTTTTTTACAGGAGATCGATGGCGTCGCAGGAATGAGTGTATAATAAAATTAATGAAAACTGTGTTGTCTCTTTTATTTCATTAAAATACTTTTTTCTTGCTGTGTCTTTTTTTTTATACATTTAAAAACTTTGGGATTAATAATGGATCGGTGTCTTATTGACACCTCTCCATTATTAACCGGGCTTATTCTCACCATGCAATCAACGGTGACATTAACCCCTTATTACCCCACTTGCCACCGCTACAGGGCAGTGGGAAGAGCCGGGTAAAGTGCCACAATTGGCACATCTTTTGATGCGCCAAATGTGGGGCTGCTGTAGCCTGGTATTATCAGGCTGTTGAGGGCCAAAATCCATGGGCCTTGACAGTCTTTTAATACCAGGCCGCAGCAGTCTGCATTTTACTTGGCTGGTTAACAAAAATAGGGGGACCCCTACGCCGTTTTTTTTTCGAGGGGATCCCCTATTTTTGTTAACCAGCCAAGCTAAGCAGACTGCTGTGGCCTGGTATTATCAGGCTGGCAAGGTCCATGGATATTGGATCCTTACCAGCCTGAAAAACCAGGCCTCAGCAGTCTGCTTCATCTGGCTGGTTAACAAAAATAGGGGGGACCCCACGCCAAATTTTTTTCGAGGGGATCCCCTATTTTTGTTAACCAGCCAAGATATGCAGACTGCTGTGGCCTGGTATTATCAGGCTGGCAAGCAGGGTCGGACTGAGGCACCGGGACACCGGAGAAACCTACGGTGGGCCCCAGCTCCTGCGTGGTGGGCCCTGATTTGAAAGAATAGGTCGCGGGGCAGAGGGGGCGGTGGCCCCGGGGCCCGCGCTCTGAGGGGGCCCACCCGGAGCTACGATACAGTTACATTCTGCGGCAGAGCAGGGAGAATCGCTCTCCCTGCTCTGCCGCCCGGAAGCTATGGGGCCTGAACAGGCGTTGGGGGGGCCCGGTGCCAGCAGTGGGCCCCCCACCCGTCATCGGAGGGTCAGCTGTATCGGCATCCAGCCGATAAAGCTGACCGCATGGAGAGAGAAGGAGCGAGCGCTCCTTCTCTACCATAATCCCCCTCTCAGCGTATGACAGCGGGCGCAATAACATCACCTGCCGGCGCCCGCTGTCAGACGCTGAGAGGGAGAACAGTGAGCAGCACAGGAGCCGGGAGGTGAGGTTTTTTTTTATTTTTTTTTTTTAATGGGGGTGCAGTCGAGTCCTGGCTGGAGAAGTCGTCATGTCGGTGTGGGCCAGATGGAAAAGACATGAAAAGTGAACAATTCCATTAGAAAGAACATCAGCGGTAAGTCATTATCTGTACCTGTGCTGTAATCTATTATATGTTCTGTAGGACTGGTATTATTTAACCCCTCTCTGACATTAGACGTACTATCCCGTCCATAAAACCCGTGCCATTCTGCCCATGGACGGGATAGTACGTCATAGGCGATCAGCTGCGCTCCTGAGGGGAGCGCAGCTAATAGCCGCCGGGTGTCAGCTGATTATCACAGCTGACACCCGTGACTGTGTGTCAGGAGCGGTCACGGACCGCTCCCGGCACATTAACCCCTAGCACACCGCGATCAAACATGATCGCGGTGTACTGGGGGCACAGGGGAGGATCGCGCAGGGTGGGGGCTCCCTGCGCGCCCCCCTGAGACCCTCAGACCAGCGCGATGTGATCGCGCTGTTCTGAGGGCTTCCTCCCTCCCAGGACCCGGATCCAAGATGGCGCCGGGGTCCTGGAGGGAGGCGGCTTCCTCAGTGCCTACTGAGAGCAGGCACTGAGAAGCCTGCTGCACTGCCTGAGCGATCGCTGGTGTGACAGTGTGCTGTGCACACTGTCACACCAGCGATTTGATAAAATACAGTGATGTCCCACCCTGGGACAAAGTAAAAAAGTTAAAAAAATAAAAATAAACATGTTATAAAAAAAAATCAAAAATCAAAAAAAAAAAAAAAAAAATATTCCCCAATAAATTCATTTCTTCCTGTAAATAAAAAAAACAAAACAATAAAAGTACACATATTTGGTATCGCCGCGTCCGTAACGACCCCCCCTATAAAACTGTCCCACTAGTTAACCCCTTTAGTGAACCCCTTAAAAAAAAAAAAAAACGAAGCAAAAAATCAATGCTTTATCATCATACCGCCGAACAAAAAGTGGAATAACGCGCGATCAAAAAGACCGATATAAATAAACATGGTACCCCTGAAAACGTCATCTTGTCCCACAAAAAACTAGCCGCCATACAGCATCATCAGCGAAAAAATAAAAAAGTTATAGCTCGCAGAATAAAGCGATGCAAAAATAATTATTTTTTATATAAAATTGTTTTTATTCTATAAAAGCGCCAAAACATAAAAAAATTATATAAATGAGGTATCGCCATAATCGTACTGACCCGAAGAATAAAACTGCTTTATCAATTTTACCACACGCGGAACAATAAAAACGCCTCCCCCAAAAGAAATTCATGAATTGCTGATTTTTGTTCATTCTAACCTCCCAAAAATCGAAATAAAAAGCGATCAAAAAATGTCACCTGCTTAAAAATGGTACAAATAAAAACGTCAACTCGTACCGCAAAAAATAAGACCTCACATGACTCTGTGGGCCAAAATATACAAAAATTATAGCTCTCAAAATGTGGCAATGCAAAAAACTATTTTTGCAATAAAAAGCGTCTTTTAGCGTGACAGCTGCCAATCATAAAAACCCGCTATAAATAGTAAATCAAACCCCCCTTTATCACCCCCTTAGTTAGGGAAAAATAATAAAATTAAAAAAATGTATTTATTTCCATTTTCCCATTAGGGTTAGGGTTAGGGTTGCGGCTAAAGTTAGGGTTAGGGTTGGCGCTAAAGTTAGGATTAGGGTTAGGGTTGGGATTAGGGGTGTGTTAGAGTTAGGTTTGTGGTTAGGGTTGGGACTAGGGCTAGGGGTGTGTTGGGGTTAGGGTTGGAGTTAGAATTGGGGGGTTTCCGCTGTTTAGGCACATCAGGGGCTCTCCAAATGTGACATGGCGTCTGATCTCAATTCCAGCCAATTCTGCGTTGAAAAAGTCAAACGGTGCTCCTTCACTTCTGAGCTCTGCCATGCGTCCAAACAGTAGTTTATCCCCACATATGGGGTATCAGCGTACTCTGGACCCCAAGAGTTATTGTGCAATTTGTCCTATTTCTTCTGTTACCCTTGGGAAAATAAAAAACTGGGGGCGAAAATATCATTTTTGTACAAAAAAAATTATTTTTTTGTTTTTACGGCTGTACATTATAAACTTCTGTGAAGCACTTGGGGCTTCATAGCGCTCACCACACACCTAGATAAGTTCCTTGTGGGGTCTATTTTCCAAAATGGGGTCACTTGTTGGGGATTTCCACTGTTTAGGCGCATCAGGGGCTCTCCAAATGCGACATGACGCCCCCAGACCATTCCATCAAAGTATGCAATCCAAAACGTCACTACTTCCCTTCCGAGCCCCAACGTGTACCCATACAGTAGTTTTCTCCCACATATTGGGTATCAGCGTACTCAGGACAAATTGGACAACAACTTTTGGGGTCCAATTTCTCCTGTTACCCTTGTGAAAATAAAATATTGGGGGCGAAAAAAATCATTTTTGTAAAAAAAAAAAAAGATTTTTTATTTTTACGGCTGTGCGTTATAAACTTCTGTGAAGCACTTTGGGGTTCAAAGTGCTCACCACACATCTAGATAAGTTCCTTGTGGGGTCTATTTTCCAAAATGGGGTCACTTGTGGGGGGTTTCCACTGTTTA
The DNA here is from genome assembly GCA_033576555.1 of Oophaga sylvatica. Taxonomy (NCBI): domain Eukaryota; kingdom Metazoa; phylum Chordata; class Amphibia; order Anura; family Dendrobatidae; genus Oophaga; species Oophaga sylvatica. Next base: position 162,114,710 of record JARQOD010000007.1, on the reverse strand, counting down.
GGCGCATCAGGGGCTCTCCAAATGTGACATGACGCCCCCAGACCATTCCATCAAAGTCTGCAATCCAAAACGTCACTACTTCCCTTCCGAGCCCTGACGTGCGCCCATACAGTAGTTTTCTCCCACATATTGGGTATCAGCGTACTCAGGACAAATTGGACAACAACTTTTGGGGTCCAATTTCTCCTGTTACCCTTGTGAAAATAAAATATTGGGGCAAAAAAAAATCATTTTTGTAAAAAACAAAAAAGATTTTTTATTTTACGGCTGTACGTTATAAACTTTAGTGAAACACCTGGGGGTTCAAAGTTCTCAACAAACATCTATATAAGTTCCTTGAGGGTCTAGTTTCCAAAATGGTGTCATTTATGGGGTTTCCACTGTTTAGGCAGATCAGGAGCTCTCCAAACACGACATGGCGTCCAGCCAATTCTGCGTTGAAAAAGTCAGACGGCGCTCCTTCCCTTCCAAACTCTGCCATGCACCCAAACAGTGGTTTACCCCCACATATGGGGTATCAGCGCACTCAGGACAAATTGCACAATAACTTTTGGAGTCTTGTTACCCTTGGAAAAATAAAAATTGGGGTGAAAAGATCATTTTTGTGGAAAAAATATGATTTTTAAATTTTACGGCTCTACGTTATAAACTTGTGTGAAGCACTTTGGGGTTCAAATTGCTCATCAAAAATCTAGATAAGTTCCTTAGGGGTCTAGTTTCCCAAATGGGGTCATTTGTGGGGGGTTTCCACTGTTAGGCTCTCCAAATGCAACATGGCATCCAAACTCAATTCCAGCCAACTTTGGTTGGAAAAACTTAAATGGTGCTCCTTCCATTCCGAGCTCTGCCGTGCGCCCAAACAGTAGTTCCCCCCCACATCTGGGGTATCGGCGTACTCAGGACAAATTGTACAACAACTTATGTGGTCCAATTTCTCCTGTTACCCTTGGGAAAATAAAAAATTAGTGACTAAAAGATAATTTTTGTGGGAAAAAAATAGGATTTTTTATTTTCATGCCCGGGCATTATAAACTTGTGTGAAGCACTTGGGGGTTCAAAGTGCTCACCAAAGATCTAGATAAGTTCCTTAGGGGGTCTAGTTTCCAAAATGGGGTCACTTGTGGGGGGTTTCCACTGTTTAGGCTCATCTGGGGCACTGCAAACGGAACATGACCCCCATTAACGTCTGCATTCCAAAACGTTACTACTTCCTTTCCAAGCCCTGCCGTGCGCCCAAACAGTTTCCCCCCCCCACATATGGGGTATCAGCGTACTCCGGACAAATTGGACAACAACTTTTGGGGTCCAATTTCCTTGGGAAAATTCAAAAATTTGGGACTAAAAAATCATTTTTGTGGAAAATTGATTTTTTTTTTTTTCACACTCAGGCTTTATAAACTTTTGTGAAACACTTGAGGGTTCAAAGTGCTCACAACAGATCTAGATAAGTACCTTAGGGGGTCTAGTTTCCAAAATGGTGTCACTTGTGGGGGGTTTCCACTGTTTAGGCGCATCAGAGGCTCTCCAAACGCGACATGGCATCCAATCTCAATTCCAGCCAATTTTAGTTTGAAAAAGTCAAACGTCGCTCCTTCCCTTACGAGCTCTGCCGTGTACCCAAACAGTGGTTTTTCCCCACATATGGGGTATTGGCGTACTCAGGAGAAATTGCATAACAACCTTATCTGTCCATTTTCTCCTTTTACCCTTGTGAAAATAAAAAAAAAGTTTGTAAAAGATAATTTTTGTGGCTAAAAAGTAAAATATTCATTTTTTCCTTCCACGTTGCTTTAGTTACTGTGAAGCACCTGAAGGGTTAATAAACTTCTTGAATGTGGTTTTGAGTACCTTGAGGGGTGCAGTTTTTAGAATGGTGTCACTTTTGGGTATTTTCTGCCATATAGACCCCTCAAAGTGACTTCAAATGTGAGGTGCTCCCTAAAAGAAATGGCTTTGTAAATTTTGCTGTAAAAATGAGAAATCGCTGGTCAACTTTTAACCCTTATAATTTCCTAACAAAAAAAAATTTTGGTTCCAAAATTGTGCTGATGTAAAGTAGACATGTGGAAAATGTTATTTCTTAACTATTTTGTGTGATATATTTCTCTGTTTTAAGGGAATAAAAATTCAAAGTTTGAAAATTGCAAAATTTTAAAAATTTTCGCCATATTTGCGTTTTTTTCAAAAATAAATGCAAGTTATATCGAAGAAATTTTACCACTAACATGAAGTACAATATGTCACGAGAAAACAATCTCAGAATCGCGAAGATCCGTTGAAGCGTTCTAGAGTTATAACCTCATAAAGAGACAGTGGTCAGAATTGTAAAAATTGGCCCGGTCATTAACGTGCAAACCACCCTTGGGGGTGAAGAGGTTAACACAGACCATATGGCGGTAATATCAATATTGGTCTTTTTATATATAGATTATTTTGGCCAACAGCGCGGTCATTTGCTGAGGTTCTCTGATGATGGGCCCACTCAGAAGTTTTGCCCCCACTAAACCAAAACCCTAGCTACGCCTATGGCTCTCTCTAGTCTTTCTTTCTCGCTCTCTGTTCTTTCCTTCTCGCTCTCTGTTCTTTTTTCTCTCTGTTCTTTCTTTCTCTCTTTTCTTTCTTTCCTCTCTTTCTTTCTCTGTTTGTTCTTTCTCTCTCGCTGCTCTTTCTTTCTTTTCCTCAGTACCAGCCACTGTGCCCTCATTACCAGTCAGTGCGATCAGCAGTGCTAAATGGTTACGCTTGGGGCGAGGATATGGGTGTGATTAGCTGTGAAATGGGTGTTGTCGGGGCGTGGCCCAAAATTTTCAGCGGCGCGCAACACGCGCCGCAGCCTTTAATCCTCTTTCCTGTCTTCCAAATTTGGGAGGTATGCTGTATGACCTCCCTACAACTTCTGGCCATGCTCCTGATGAGCGCGACGGATGGTCTCGTGAGGGATCTCCTCCCACACCTGGACTAAAGCATCCACCAACTCCTGGACAGTCTGTGGTGCAACGTGGCATGGCCTAAAATTTTCTGCAGCATGCACAGCGTGCCACAGCCTTTGTCCCTCTTTCCCTTATTCAAAGGTTGGGAAGTATGATGTTGGGCCCCAAGAATATATTTTCTCTGGTGGGCCCAAGGTACTCCAGTCCGACGCTGCTGGCAAGGTCCATGTATGTTGGCTCCTTAACAGCCTTAAATACCATGCCTCAGCAGCAGGGGCGTACATATAAATCATGGGGCCCCATAGCAAAAGTCTGAATGTTCCCCACCCCCCCAAAAAAAAACCAGAGGCATTGTAAATGTAAAGTGCCAGCACAGTGAGGGAAGTTGAGTCGCACAGAGACAGGGGTTTTGGGGGTACTCGGCACCGATCACGTCGACTTCTATGGGGGATGTCACGAGTAGCACAGCTCGGTCCGTGACCTGGGCGATCACTGGAATGTGGGATATTTCCAGGGGATGATAGAATGTTCGTGTAGTTTGTCGTGACGCCACCTGTAGTACCTGGTCAGGGTGTCCAGCGCTGCTGTGCAGGTCCTCTGGAAGGGATGGTGTAGTGCAGGTAGGTGAAAAGTCTTCTACAGGTAACACGCTATCTTTCCAGGGCAGATAGATGTGAGATAGAGCAATGGTGCAAAGTGATGTAGCAGAGTGGACTATGCGACGTAGTAAGAAAGCAGGAAACACTTCAAGTTAAACGTTGCATAATAAAAATTTTAATAATAACATTACAAAAGTGCAAATAGCATTAGTGCCGAAGTTCGTGGAGACTTCTTAGGACTACCCCCACCGGGGTAACTTCACAGTGTCCTTTACTTGTGCTTGTGGAGGACCCGCTCCAAACCTCCAACTGTGGTCTTGGGTGGGCTGCAAGACTTTCCTTGAGCAGACCTCACTTTCGGCCACACCAAACGGGTTTTTAGTTTCTGAGGTAGTTGAAAATAGTGCACAGTTAAGTTTTTTGTAAAACCAAGATGGAGCACCGAAGTGCCAACTATTTACAGAAAAGTTTGTGAGCCAGTACAGTTCATGGCTTCAAATTTCAACATTTTGATTACAGTGAAACACCATTACCCAACCTGGGTATATTAAGGCAACAATAAACTTGTTCTTCTGAACATTCACCCGTCCGGGTACATCAAACCATTACCCAACCTGGGTATATTAAGGCAACAATAAACTTCTTTTTATGAACATTCACCCGTCCGGGTACATCAATAATTTAACTATTTACATACAGAGACCCTGTCCGGGTTATTTAGACTTCTTTGGCTGGCCTCTTACAGGTACCACCTGGTACTGTTCTGGAGCTTGCCAAACATCCGTGACAGGAGGGTCCACCCAGACCTGATGACGTCGTGTGGCCTGTACAGTGACGTCGTGACCCGCTATCTGGGTCTGTGTGGCCACCTCTTTGTCTCCCTCCGGGTCTGGACCCCTATGTCCCGGACTGAACGAACCCCAGGGGGCCTAACAGGCGCCGGGTACGGGCCAGCTATCATTATCATGTCCATAGCTGGGGCTGCTGAGGAGACCACTGAGGGAGGCTGGGGAGATTTACGGCATGGGGTGGGCACTTGTGCAGAGGCCTGGTTGGGGGAGGCTGAAGGCTCGTAGGGTGTGTCAGTTTCCTGACACTCTGGGGAGTAGGGGTCGCACCTGGTAACATTTAGGGCGTACCATCCATTGTAACCCCAGTGTCGGGTGTAAGTCACCAAGTCTCCTGGCAACAGGTCCCTCCCCGGGTGTCCTTCTGGGAGGTGAGCCTCCACGTCCCGCCGGGTTACAAAAACTTCTAAATAAAGTCCAGGCTCCTGGATGAAGCCCCAACCACCTTTTAACTTAAAGTTCCGTACTGCACCCTTACGCCGCGGCTCCCTCACCGTACTTTTATCCTTTCTCATACGTGCCTTCTCTGCCAGGTCCTTCTCCAGGTGACGTTGCTGAAGCTTTTGGGATTCTCGCTGCTCCCTTTGTCGCTCTGCTTCCCGCTCCCGACGTCTCCACTCTTCCTCCTGACGCCGGTTGTAATTCTCCTCCACCAGCAGCTCCATGTCTCCACCATCAAACGCCAGCTTACGATGTACGGTTTGCGGCAGCTCTCCTGGCGCCCGCCAGTCCTGGCGGCGCTCACCTGTGGCGGAAGCAGCCGGTTCTGGAACAGATGACGGTCGGGGCTCCGGTACAGGCAGGTAGAGCTCTGGTGCCTGCGCGGCCTCCTCCATGAGGACGGGTGTCGCTTCTTCTGCCTCAGCGACGGGGGCAGACAGCGGGATCTGGGGTGCTGGTGCGGCGTTTTCTGCAGGAACGGGTGCCTCCACTGAGATACTGTCAACCGGTTCAGATTGCAAGGGCTGGGATGCCCGCACGGCCTCCTGTACTGGAACGGGTGCCTCCACTGAGATACTGGCAACCGGTTCAGATTGCAAGGGCTGGGATGCCCGCACGGCCTCCTCTACTGGAACGGGTGCCTCACCTTCCGGTACAGACACTTCAGGGGGTAAGAGGGATTGGCGCCGCTCCAATTGTAGTTTTAGGGCCCGCCAGCTCGCTTCCATCCTGGCGACCTCCTCCCGGTGCCGGGCCAGGTCTCTCAGGGTATCCTCCGCTTCTTCCAGCGTAGGAGGGTTTCCAGGCCGGGTGCCAAACGGTGGCTCCGTGGCGATCGGGTCGCTTCCGTGGGGGGAGAGCTCTGACTCCTCCATCCCTTCCCACTTCTGCTCATGTCCGTTCGCCATCTCTGCCAAGTCACATGTGTCATTAGCATCAGGAGAGGCGCCATCTTTTGTAGGGAGGCGGGACCTTCGCGTTCGTTTCCGCCCACTGAGGAGGATGAGGAGGCGGAACTCCAGAGCTGTGGGGCACGATCTTACATTGCAGTAACATTTAGGGTGAGTTTCCACGGTCAGGATACGCTGCATGTTTGGCGCTGTGCGCTGGCGCAGCGCCAAACACGCAGCGTCCAGATGTTACAGCATAGTGGAGGGGATTTCAAGAAATCCCATCTCCACTATGCGTAACAATACACAGGTGGCAAACCTGCGTAAACGGACATGCGGCGCGTCTTTTTAGACCGCAGCATGTCCTCGCGTATTGCGGCGACGGTGCGTCGCCGCAACAGAATTAACACAGGGCTATGTAGCCCTGCGCTCTTTCCGGAGGTGTTCCGGAGGTGTCCTGAACACCTCCGGAAAGAGCGCGTGTCATAAAGGGGGCGGGGCTTAGACGGAGCGGAATTTCCGCTCCGTCCAAAGCGCTGTGGTTCCGGACCGTGGAACCACAGCCTTAGAGTGTGCGGACATCGTTTTCGCGCCACGGAGTGAGTGTACGCCCACGAGAGCACGCCCTTATTCTTCACCTGTGCCTCGTGGCGCAGATATGACGGAAAAATGGCAAATACAGTCTATGATGATTTTTGCAATTCTCAAGCAAAAAAACAGTTCAATTAAGGCACACAGGACTCGCTTATAGCGAGCTTCTGAATCCTGTTCGTGACGCCAAAGTTGAGTCGCACAGAGCCACAGGTTTTGGGGGTACTCGGCACCAAGCCCGTCGACTTCTATGGGGGATGTGACGGGTAGCACAGCTATGTCCGTGCCCTGGTCGCTCACTGGAATGTGGGATATTTCCAGGGGATGATAGAATGTTTGTGTAGTTTGTCGTGACGCCACCTGTAGTACCTGGTCAGGGTGACCAGCGCTGCTGTGCAGGTCCTCTGGCAGGGATGGTGTAGTGCAGCTAGGTGATAAGTCTTGTACAGGTAAGACGGTATCCTTCCAGGGCAGATAGATGTGAGATAGAGCAATGGTGCAGAGTGATGTAGCAGAGTGGAGTATGCGACGTAGTAAGAAAGCAGGAAAGGAAACAATTCTTACTACAAAGACATGCAGCATAAGGCTGCCTCAACCCCTCCAATCCAACTAGCTACACCCTGTTCTAACCAGCCTGAGCTAGACCATCCCATTGGGTCCGCCTACACTCAGCTGGCATAGTGTACTGTTGAATGCAGTGGTTGGAGTCAATGGGGTGTTTCCTCCTTACCTGAGAGTAAGTTGTCACACCGCTGGGTGCGATGCAACATCTCTGTGGCGACTGGACCCTCGGGTGCTTCTGTCTTTTCACAAATGCCGGCTTTACCCGGCAATTGAATCAGAGGCTATTTTACTATGTAGAAGTGAATAAACTATAAATATATGTATATATATATATGTCACAATGACATGTATATATATATATATATATATATATATATATGTATTCTAAGTGTGTATATTTTGTGTTTACAAGGAAAGAAAGTGTTTTTTTTTGTTGCGATATTTTGTTCCCATAGACTTACATGGGACTTCCGGTATCGGAATCGGATATCGCCGATATGTAGTGATATCGGCGATACCATTCCGATCCGATATTTTTAGATATCGAGCAGTATCGCTCAACACTACTACTCGGTCAAGATTTCCACTCTCGCGCACTTTACACTTGCATAACCTTATGCAGGCCAATATTTCAGAAAAATCAGAATATGTTGATCTACATTTGAGACCAGTTGTATTGTGAGCATACTTGTAGAATAAAACAGTGCAATTTAAGGTGTAATCTTCTCTGTTTTATCTGTTCACCTGAAAATGCCTAAAGAATTTTCCACTCACTTATTTTAACCGTTTGGCATTTTTGGAAACCTGAAGCGGCTTTTTTTTTCGGAAACCTGAACTGAAAGATGCTCAAAAACCTAAACTGCAAAGTTGTTTTACAACGAAATAGGGAGAGTCTTTCAATCGTTTTCTAAGCACTTTTTCGGGCAACTTGCTCAAAGAAACGTTTTAAAAAAACATTGTGTGAACATGCAGTAAAGTCTCACTATTGCATGATGAGTGGACGCTCCATATAAACAAGGGACATAGGATGTTGTTCTCATGAGACGGCAGATACCCATATGATAAGGATCAGAGGTCACACAACCAGGAGTATGACTTACAGAGGAAATTTAGATACAGACTGTACATTAGTAAGTGAAATAAGTTAAAAATGTGCACGCACTTTTTTTTTTTAAAATCAGAAAACCTCAATAATTGATGAATTATCTGTATTTTATATTATTTATATTTTGCTGAGAAGAAGAAGAATAACACCCTCCCTGCCTTCCCCATGCAATTATGGAAGCTTATAGGTTATTTGCACTTTTAAAATAAATAGTTTGTTTAAATAAAAATTGCACCAAGCAGACTTGGATTTTTCTGTTAATATTTTTTAAGGCCCCAGTCTTCCAAGGGTTAAAAATAGCAAACAGAGGCTTACTCATCGGCTCCTGGTAATTAGTTTACTGGTTGCTGCGGTAATGTGTAATTGAGACATCACGGCTGCACCCTGTAAACAATTACCGGGAGCAGAGGAGAGTCCGCACTGGAGCAAGGCTGATGAGAAAATCCATGGAAGCTTAAGGCCCCGTGCACACATTGCGGATTCACGTGCGGATTTTTCTGCGCGGCTTTTGCTAAATCCGCAGGTAAAATGACCTGCGTTTTACCTGCAGATTTAGCGCAGATTTACTGCGGTTTTTGTGCGGATTTGCCCTGCGGTTTTACACCTATAATGGAATAGGTGTAAAAACGCTGCAGAATCCGCACAAAGAATTGACATGCTGTGGATTTAAATCAGTAGCAAATCCGCGTGGAAAAATCTGCAGCATGTGCACATTGTTTTTTTTTCCCATTCACTATCATTGTACTGTACATGACTTGCGGATCTGCTGCGGTTCTGCAGGGCCAAATCCGCTGCGGATCCACAGCACAATCCGCAACGTGTGCACATACCCTAAAGGCTAAAAATTGTATCATCGTTAAACCTCCTGAAAATATCCTTCTGTTCTGTGTATACAGCTCCAATGCTGAACAATATTTTTGCTTTCTGATACTTTTTTGGTAATCTACAGAACAAAGATATGGCAAGCAGAAGAGATTAACATGCAGCATCAAACTTTACTTTGAGTATTTTATAGCTGATAACTATGTTTAGAAAAACAGGAAATTTGGAGTCCTTAGATGCTTCAAAAGGTACAAAAATATTTAGAATTGAGAGTCCTCAGTGGTTGATACCTTTCAATGGCTAACTGAAAAGATGATAACAAATTGCAAGCTTTCGAGACTACTCAGGTCTCTTCATCAGGCAAAGACTAAAACAAAATCTGAAGAATCAGATATTTATACACAACACAGCACAGAAACAATGCAATAGATAAGACAAGTGACGTGAAGCAGAACTGTCATTATGGGAGATAGAGATGACCATAAATATTGGAACAGTTCATAGATAAAGAGTGTGAAAGTTTTATTGCCCGCTGATTGGGGTCTGGTATTGTGTTGTTTTGCCCCAGAAGGTCTGAAGTGCAAATTACTTAATTGATGTAAAAAGACATAAATCCATGCGACACATTCATTCCTGCTCCGAGTGTGTCACAGGTCGTCATGAGTTTATATTCCCAAACCTTTCTGTTTCTCTCAGACTTAAAGTTAGCTTTTAATACAAGTAATTTCATGTCCATCATGCTATGGCCGGGGATACAAAAGTGTTTGGCCACAGGTAGATCCATTCTTTTTCTCTTATTGTGTGGCGATGAGAATTCATCCTTGTTCTCAGTTTTTGCCCGGTCTCCCCCACATACAGACCTGTTATGTTTCGGTAACTGAGGAGAAATAGCAAAAAATAGCAAAAGCGGTAATACACCAGAGAGGCTGGAATCTATTGGATTGCAGTAACCTGAACTAACCACACAACTAGAAGTAGCCGTGGAGCGTTCCTACGGTGATCCTAGACGCCTCGTCACAGCCTGAGAGATAACTACACCTAAAGGCAGAAAGATGAAAGCTATCTGCCCCGGAGCAGAACCCCAAAGAAAATAGGAAGCCCCCAAACATGTAATGGTGGTTAGACAAGAAGAAAGCACGGACACAGACAGAAAATAGAATGAGCAAACGCTGGGGCCCAATCTGTCTAGACAGAAAAGTACAGGAAAGAATTCTGACTGCAATCCAAAAAAAACCCTAACAAAAATACCAACATTTCTGATTGCCAAAAAACCTGAGATCACACGATCTCATCCACCTAAATCAGATCTCTGGTATAACAAAACGCTATTCAGCAAATAAAAAGTAACAAAGGAGCAAAGCAAAAGTGCAGACACAAACGGAGCACAATTGCAGCGCCAGACCCCCAAAAGAGGACAGGCTGCAGTCCACTGCAAGCAGCAAACCAGCAGAGAAAATCAAACAGAGGAAAAAAAAAAAACAGCAAACACTTATCTGAAGGAGAGCAGGAAACTAGCAGTGCTTCAAGCAAGACCAGCAGGAACAATTGATAACTTGCAAGGCTGCTGGGAACTCAGGCCACTTATATCCTACAATTCAGTGCCAGCTGAAGGCCATTCGGTAATCAGTTCATTACCCTCAGCAACCACCGGAGGGAGTCTCAGCTCAGAAGCCGCCTCCAGCATATTCACAACACAGACCCCCAGTTGGACATTTAGTACAAATAATTAGGTACACTATATTAGATGTGATGCAGCTGAAAGTACCTGGGATCTTGTAGTCCTGATGGGAGTTGGGGATCTTTACCTTGTCCGTGGTCATTATAAAGGGACAGGTTTTACATTTTTTCTGGTTGCTAGGAAAGGTTCCTGCAGCTGTTGGGGAGGACAGGGAGCTTCTGACTATGATGCTTCTTAGATTTGGGGGCTGCCTAAAACACAGTAGTGGGTGGTCTGGAAATATGGATTGTAATCGGGCATATTTTTGTAGAATATAAACTCATGACAACCTTTGACACACTCAGAGCAGGAATGAATGTGTCGCATGGATTTATGTCTTTTTACATCAATTAAGGAATTTGTACTTCAGACCTTCTAGGTGCAAAACAACACAATACCAGACCCCAATCAGCGGGCAATATAACTTTCACACTCCTTATCTATGAACTGTTCCAATATTTATGTTCATCTCTATCTCCCATAATGACAGTTCTGCTTCACGTCACTTGTCTTATCTATTGCATTGTTTCTGTGCTGTGTTGTGTATAAATATGTGATTCTTCAGAATTTGTTTTAGTCTTTGCCTGATGAAGAGACCTGAGTAGTCTTGAAAGCTTGCAATTTGTTATCATCTTTTCAGTTAGCCATTAAAAGGTATCAACCACTGAGGACTCTCAACTCTAAATATTTTTCTATCTACTCGCTAACACGGTACAAAGATACACATCTTTCCTATATCAAAGGTACAAAACATTTTATTGATACACAACAGTGAAAAATCCATAAGAACAGAGAATAAAATTATCACAGCAAAAGTCTGATAAATTATATGGTGTCAAAATGTTAGGCAAAATATCTAATAACCCAGACCCACAACAAAATGGCAATCATGATTTAATAGCCTTTATTATGAAATGAATGAACCTTTGTGTGTGAAAGTTATAAGCATGCAATCACTCAATCAGATACAGAAGTCAGTTAGGAAAGCACCCCCAGGGCCCCCGACACGCGTTTCGCATATTCACATATTACGCTTTATCGTGGGGGATGGTGTGCACTTCCTCAGGACCTTAAATGCCCTGTGTAACCAGGACAGTGTACAATGAATATGACTGGGGCATGGGAGTGTGGACACGTCAGTATGGCTCCAGGACATGCGCACCCATCACAGAGACATCATAGGATTGAAAGGATGCTGGATAGGAGGGAGCAAGTGCATGTCATGAGACATCGGTGGAGAGACTACTTTGGTACCGTGTTATAATAGTTTACAGTGAGAAGTGTTTTTGGCCATATAACTATGTAGACACATGGGTCTTTGTAAGCACTGTATACTCAAATCGATAGAATGCAGCAATAAATATAATAGGTTACAGGAGTACATGTAACCATTAGGATACACTGCATTTTTTAAAAAGGCAATCTATCAGTAAGATGAACCTTACTAAGACAATTATATGGGCATGAAGGTTATAGGAAGCTGATTAACAGGGTACATTGATATCTGCGATCCAATGTCTGATTCAACAGGAATCCACATTTTTCTTAATATGTGAATGAGCCATTAAGATCAATACATCGAACACAAATCTGCATACAAATCTGCTTTCAAAGCTTATTTTAAATGAAAGGGGGCAGTCTGCTCTCCTGATCTCACCTCAGAGCTGTGAGTGATGATAACTTACACAGTACATCAGAGTTGGGCTTTGTCTCATTACAAACACATCTGCAGCTTCAGTCGTACTTTCATAGTGCTGTCAGCTCTGATACACTGCTGTGTCTGACTGTAACTAACACTTCTTCACCTTCCATCTCACATATAGCCAGTGTGGGAGAGGGGCAGTACAACTAATATAATAGCACTGTGAAGAGAGCTGCAGATGTTTTTGTAATGAGACACAACTCAGTGCTGCTATATAATCACAATAAAGAAGCAAAGAAGGCGAATATAAAAACTTTTACGTAATTGGTTAAAATTAGTCAACCACATAATGTAAAAAATTGGTTACTCAAATCACATAAGTACATACACGCAAATACAGAAAATCCCAATCTCCCAGTATGGGACAAAACTGACAATGGTGTGCCTAAGACAAAAGGTCTCACTTCCGTTGAAACCCTGAATAATTAAATTGTATTCCTCCAAGTTATAAAATCATACCTGTCAAGTCAATAAAAGTGCACAACTGACAATAATAGGTAATAAAGAGAACAATCTCACCCAATTATGATGTAAGTGGAGTAGTCACCAATGGTCCATGTTTCCATGGTTCCTGTTGCCAGTTTAGGAGGAGTCCTAGTGTTAGCCCTGAGAGCTCCTATGATAACCGACTGACCTTTGCCATCCTCAAAGACTCACACCCTTACAAGGACAGTGTACAGCTGACCTTCATGTGCTGAGTGGTTTTGGGCTGACCTTATGTGCCTATTGTGCCTCCCTATGTGCATCTCTGTATGTATTTATGTGTATATATACAGTATGTAGTTATGTGATGCGAGTGACCCAATTTTTATATTATGTGGTTGACTAATTTTAACCTGTTAAATTTTATATTCACCTTCCTTCTTTATTGTGTTTATTTGGCAAATTAATGTGTATTTTGGAGGGGTGGGACTTTTTCACCCTCCATCTTTGTGCTTTATTTGTCTAGTTCTAATCATAGTCAACTCTTCAGCGAAATCAGAAGAGCAGACTGTCGGTCATCACATGTCTCACACTGGTCACTCCCCCTTTAATTTAAAATAAGTTCTGGAGGCGGCTCTCAGGAAGATCAGTGTCTGGCAAATAGATCTTACCAGCTCATTTACATACGGTATTAATAAAAACCTGGATTTCTCAAGAATAAGAAATTGGATTGCAAATTTCATGGTATGAATTAATTTAACCTAAGAGGACCTTCATGCCCATATAGGAGGGTGGATCCCACTGACAAATTCCCTCTAAAGAAAAAAATTATTTGCAATAAGGATTAAGTAATGTGATATTTTTTATCACTTTAGTTTGACAACTTTTTTATTTTATTTTTGTGCATGAAGAAAAAATGGTTTGAAAAAAAGATAATTTATAGTTTTTACCCTTTTTGTTTGCTCTTAAGCTACATGTTATATCATATTAGAGGATTAAAAGTTTAAAACTGCTGAAAAAGATTGTGTGAAAGACATTACTTTTTTCAGGTGTATTTTTGTGACCTGTGAACACACCCTTATGGATAATCCAGCAATCCAATCTAGCAAAAGCAATTCTGCTTGTTGATGTAGGCAAACAACATTTTAAATGATTGTGACTCTTGGCATTTACAATAATTGCTCCATGTAAATTGGCCAGGCTATTAACAAACTAAGAAGAGTTAGCCTGAGCATGTGAAAGGAAATGATAATTCCCATGTGCAACATTTGAAACTAAAGTACCAGTGAATCTTTCAATAAGCCAGCTCCATTTCACTCAGGGCATCTAATAGATATCAGAAAAAAAAGCATAAAAAAGCTTAAATATTAAGTTAAATAACTCTCACTTATATCAATATCAGTTGTATTACATCAGGTAACCAGATCCTCTAGTAGCCACTTTAGCTCCAACAGTGTCACCATGTTATATCCTTACATGAACCTACTCTAGTGAGTCGACATTTTTTCCTCTGTCACCAGGCACGATCACACTTACAGTGGCGACCAAATGTTTTGCTTTTTTTAAAGTGTGATTACTTCTGTCTGGTTGTTGTGATGCCATTTCCCTGGTGATTTAATTAATTCAGAAGCAAATGGTTGTCAGCTATAAGGATGAAAATTGAATTTAACATTGTTTTATCCCTTCATGCGTTAGTTTTCAAAATTTGCTGGGCCAAATGTTTTGCATATTTTGTCATGGGTAGTCAAATTTTGCCTAAAATTTTAGTTTTTGTTTTGTTTGTGTGTTTTTCGGTTAAAACACGGCAAAGACAAAGCCAAATTTATCACCAGATGATAGGAAGCTTATTATTCTGAGCTTGAAGTCAGGCAAAAGCCAAAAAGAGGTAAATAATATGAAATTCAACTGCTCTCAGAATCAAGTGTCATGTATAATAAAGAAATAAAACGAAGGTTATGGAACAGATGACAAACCTAGAAGTGGACGACCACGGAAAACTTCCTCTAAAGTTGATCACATTATTAAGAAAAAGTCAGTGTCTAGTGTCCATTAAAGTGCTGTACAGATTTTGCACAAAATGAATGAGTATGTAGGCAAAGTGAGTTGCCAAACTGTAGGGCGATGGCTAAGAGCAGTAGGGTTGAATGTACGAGTTCCAATCAAGAAGCCTTTCATCTCTGCAAAGAATCTGAAGGTCCGACTTGAGTTTGCCAAAGAACACAGCCAATGGAAAGAGTCAGATTGTTCTAAGGTGTTGTGGTTGGATGAATCCAAGTTCAATCTGTTTGGTAGTGATGGCAAGCACTATATATATCAACCAATGATGTAAGGTACCAAACACCTACAGTGAAACATGGTGGTGGCCATGTCATGGTTTGGGGCCGCTTTTCTGCATTTGCCATAGGCCCTCTGCATAGAATTAATGGAAATATGAATGCTACCATGTACAAGGATATACTGGAGAATGTAATGCTGCCACACGGTAGCACCAAAGTAGGCAGGGGCTGGAAATTCTAGCAAGACGATGATCCTAAGCTCAAATCCAATATAGTCAAAATTGATTAGCAAAGAAAGATGTTTGCCTGTTCCAATGGCCAAGCCAATCACCTAATTTAAATCCTATAGCACACCTTTAGGATGAGTTAGGGTGTTGAGTTGAAGCCCGTACCCATAGCAATAAAGATAAAGTATTTGCAGATTTGCAAATGAAATGGAGCAAGATCCCTCAGGATGTCTTGAATATTCTAATGGCTTCAATGCCACTTCGGTGTTGGGTAGTAATTAAAGCAAGAGGTTATGCTACAAAATACTAAGTTATGGCATTGTAAACAATTAATTACTCTATATGTTGTGATCAATAAATAGTATATGGAAAACTTTGGCAGTCAGTTTTCTTTAATTAAATGACTATACATAATGTATATTTTTAGGCATTTTGGTTAAAATTAAGGTCTTGTATGATGACAACTTCATGCACTTTCAATTCATCACCAGGAAAATGGCATCACAACAACCAGACAGAAGTAATCACACTTAAAAAAAAATACAAAACTTTTGGCCTCCACTGTACTTTGTGAGCAGAGCTGGTGATGGAGGTGGAAGCATTACCAACATCACTGGTGATGCAGGCACTGCCAAGAATGTATGCGTGTGCTCTCCAGCTGCTCAGCAAAGGTTGTCAATGCCTTTTTTGAGGCAAGTTTGTAAGCACCACATCCTATTTAACCTCCTAGTAATCTGATAGAAAATATTGTTTGATTTACCTTATACATCTCTGATATTTGCTGATCTCCTGTTTCTGACCTAGCTTGATTCTGACCTCATATTCTCCATAATCCATCTGACTTTGACTCTAGCTTGCTTGACTTCACTTTTAACTGACTTCCTTATATTTGACTTTTGCTATTCATCTTACTTCAGTTTATGTACTTTGACCAGTCATGCTTCTGGCTGGCTCTTCCAGCAAGCAGTTACTTCATGGATGCAACCTAGGGAGCTTGTTGCAAATCCAGGTAACTGTGTAGTGGTTAATGGGTGAAGACCAAGGTTGCTGTAGGATCTACTACATGGGGAAACTAACAAGAAGTCAATTCCAGTTTGCCTTTTGCCAGTACTATTTCTCTGTAGAGGAGAGTTCTTAGAAGGTACATACATAGTAGGAAAGGAAGTGCAACCGATACGTTAGTGTTCCTCCTGACTTCTAATTGTAGTATATGAAATTGAAGACATTATGATTAAATTGTTTGCACTAAGTTTTAAAGTTATTTCTTATCCATAGGTTAGGTGAAAGCTTACTGGGGGGTCAGACCACAAAGATCTGCAGAGTCCCATCTAAATGTGGATGGGGAACATTTTAAAATTTGTACAAACTCGTTAAGTCAATGTCAAGGCATTATCTTGTTTTGAGTGCCCTTATAGGAACAAGTTGAATTTCAGACTACTCCTTGGTAATTTAGGTGTAATCAGAGTGTCACGGCACAGCTGTCAGGTTACCTGGAACCAGGGGCTCCTTCCCTGTCCCTAACACTAGGGGGTGCCCTAGCTTGCCCTGCTCCCAGGGATACTTCAGATGGCAAAGATGCCAGGGCATCTGCCCTTGCCTTATCTCCTGAGTTAGCCCTCTGTCTGTTTTCTTCCCCAACCCAGGGAAGAGGGGGTGCTACTGTGCAATGTAGTACACCAACCCGACAAGGCAACACAAACAAGGGTTAACAGAAAACTCCAGGCATACAAAATATTGACTCAAATATAACAGAGGAATACACTCGGTTCTGAAGGTAGGGGAATAAACCAAAATAGAGGATAGGGAATTACCACGCATACGAACCAAGCAGCAGTCACTAATAAATCCTTCAACTGTCCTTCTCATACGACTTCCTCTCCCTCTGTTAGCCATGCAGCAAATGCTAGCTCTGACAAGGATTTGTTTCAGAGCACAGATTATAAAGAGGAAGGGAGTAGTTAACCGAGCTCAGCTGTGAACACAGTGATTTCCAACATGGCCGATTAACCCTTGTTCTGGCAGAAGAAATAAACATATTTAAAATGAAGGAGAAGTGCTTCTTCTCAGTGCTGGAGAAAGGAGCAATCAGACGCTGCTGTCTTCTGGCTCCACACTGTCGCGGTAACCTCATAACACAGAGGCCTTTGTTTCCAAAACATAACCTTCTTCTTCTTCTCATCATGTGTTGCTATAATTTGTCTATTTGTGTGGGCTTGTGGTTTTACAGCTGAGGTGGTATTTAACTTGTAATTCTTTATAATCATGCTAAAAAGGTTAGTTTTGCTACTTTGTTGTGTCATTACTGTATATTGCAAAGCACATACCAGTGATCATGGGTGATTGAGTCACAGAAAGAAAAGTGGGAGGATATCAGCACTTGTGTGATTAAGATCCTAGACCGGTATAGCAATGGAAACCGAAGAATGGCTCCTTTCACATAAAACTTTATTCATGGTAAAACAAATAGCAACATACTATTTTAAACTATTTGCTTCCTGTTCAAACCAAACTGGTTTATGGTATTTCAACAGACCTTGATTAATCCTCACACAATCCTGTGTAGATTTTAAAGAAGAAGTATTATAAATAGGTTCTAGAAACCTGACCTCTTAGGCCCTGTGCACACTTTGCGTTTTTAGATGCGTTTCCGCTGCGTTTTTCAACGTGCGGAAACGCATCCAACCCGCAGCACAGTGCATTACCAATGTAATCCAATGGGAACTGCAGGTCTGCTGTGCACATGCTGCGGAAAAAAACGCGCTGTTTCGCCGCGCTTTATTTTCCGCAGCATGTCAATTCTTTGTGCGGAACTGCAGCGGTTCGGTGCCCATTGACTTGCATTGAGTCGGGCACTTCCGCAGCAAAACCGCAGGTCTAAAAAAGATCTGCAGTTTTGCTACGGGTAAAACCGCTGCAGTTCGGGAGGAGGGAAGTGGGTGGGCCGAGTGTGGGCGTGTATAGTGTGCGGCGCTATGTGTGTGGGCGGTGCGTGGGCGTGTATAGTGTGCGGCGCTATGTGTGTGGGCGGTGATTGTGTGCCAGTGTCTGCGTGATCGGTGTGCGGGCCTGTGTGTGGGATCGGTGTATGTGCGGCGGTATGCGGGGCTGTGTGCGTGATCGGTATATGTGCGGGGCTGTGTGCGTGATCGGTGTATGTGCGGCGGTGTGCGGGGCTGTGTGTGTGTCTCCGCGTATGCAGGCATCGTCGATGCCTGCTACAGTGACAGTGACTGACCCATTAGCCAATGATGGGACAGTAGTAGTCCTATCATCCGGCTAATGTGCTGAATGTAAAAAAAAAAAAAACACATACATTACATACAACATATAACATATGCATGACATACAGAACATACACATGACATACAGAACATATAACATACACATGACATACAATGACATACAGAACATGCAATGACATACAACACATAGAGCACATACTCACCTATTCCCGACACCATCCATCTCTGTACCGCACTGCCGCCGGGAGAGAATGATGTCACTTCCATTCATTCTCTCACGGCAATGCTGGGTGAGAAAATTTCCACGCAGCATTGCCATAAAGTGAGAAAATGAACTCAGGTAACCTCAGGGATACACTGCAGGAGCCATTGTCTCCTGTCAGTGCATCACTGGGAGGCCCTACAGAGCAGTGGCATCACCTGATGTCCTGTTCTATAGGGGAGACCATCGTGGGACACTCGTTATTAATTGGACTGCGTCGGACAGGGAGTATACGGTTGTTTTATTTTTTTACGTTTTATTATAGGAGATCGAGGGCGTCGCTTGGATCTGAGCTATAATAAAGATATGAAAACCGTGTTGTGTTTTATTTCATTAAAATTATTTATTCTTAGGCGTGTGTTGTTTTTTAATCCTTTATTAACTTAAGATTAATAATGGATAGGCGTCTTATTGACGCCTCTCTATTATTAACCGGGCTTAATATCACCTTACAATTGCAAGGTGATATTAACCCCTTATTACCCCATATCCCACTGCTACAGGGGAGTGGGAAGAGAGGGGCTAAGTGCCGGAATTGGCGCATCGTACAGATGTGCCAATTCTGGGGCGGCTGGGTGCTGGTATTTTTAGCCAGGGGGGCCCAATATCCATGGCCCCTTCCTGGGCTATGAATATCAGCCGGCAGCAATCTGCCTAGCCTTTCTGGCTATAAATTATAGGGGGACCCCACGTCATTTTTTTGGGGGGGTCCCCCTATTTTAATAGCCAGTAAAGGCTAGCTGCGGTCTGATATTCATAGCCTGGGAAGATCCATGGGTATTAACCCCTTCCCAGGCTAGAAATATTGGCCCCGGCTGTCGGCTTTCCCCCTCTGGCGCAGAAAATTGCGCGGGAGTCCACGCCATTTTTTTCCTATTTTTTTTTATTAACTATATTGCGTTAAGATTTTGTGTGTGTGTCGTGTGTCTTTAACTATTTATGTACCATTTTATCTATCATTATCTATCTACCAATATATCTTTCTGTCTATATATCTATCTATTTTCTATAATATATTTCTAACTATCTAACTACTGGTATCTATCTATCTATCCTTATCTGTGTGTGTGTAATGGAGTGTGGGTTGGATAAATGTAAAAGAGGAGGTTGGACAAGAAATGACATCACAAATCTTTTTTTTGTTAAACAACATATCTTTATTTAGCTGCCAAAAACGCATACAAAAACACATGAGAAAAGAGCATGAAAAACCGCGTCAAAACCGCGCCTGCGTTTTCTGCCAAAGGGTGCGGTTTCAGCGCGGAAAAATCCGCAGGCAAATCTGCAATGTGTGCACAGGCCCTTATGTACAAATGTACTGATTTTTTTTAAAAGGGATACTTCATTCCAGACAACTCCTTTAATCTGAGAGCCACAGTTCTGATGTAACTATATCACATTGCCCCTTATATTTTGTCAAATTGTGGTGAAATGTTGGATTGGTATGATTGTTATTTGTAGAATAATATATTAAAAATATCTATTGTGTAATATAGTGTATATTTCCCATTAGGTAAGATACGTTTTCACAACTACATTAATTTGTATTTAAATACAAATCAAAATAATTTTCCACCTATAAATGACATCTCCAGTTGTGGGCCATTGCTGAGGATGGTGAGGTGCTGGAACGTGTCCCTTGTAAAGGTTGTCCATTGACTGCTGCAGCAATATAGCAATATAATAATAATATCAATTTTAATAATATTATACTGGCTATAATAATGCTAAAATAATTAATAATGTAATATTGATGATAAACACAGATTGCCTTCAGGAAAAAAGTTTGTCCAACATGCTGAGCAAGCTGATGATTGAGCATCTGTTTCTACATCAGCATCATTCCCTCTATGCCCATTTTTAGGTGTCAAAAACTAGCAAAGTGCCATTTGCACACACAGCTAACAGAGGCACCAAAAACAGCTAAGCATTTGAATCAAATCCTCCATCTCATCCAAGTCCAAATGCGGATTGTACATCTATTCCAATAAATAAACTGGGAGAAGTTGCTGTGTAAAATATCTTTCTTAACCCACAGAGTGCAATGGCTTTGAAGAACAAATAGAGATGTCATTGTTGGAATCAAAAGTCCACAATGTAAATGATCTGTTAAGGTCTTATAGGAAGTGAACTATGCAGAACTCTGACTTATACTGATGGTATCACTGTAAGAGGTAACATCATGCTGCTGTCACCGATATGATTAATGTGCCATACCTTCCATAACGTCTTCTGCTTCTTCTTCACTAACACTCTGGAGGCAAAGAAGGCCAACTGTGTCCTGTAGTTGGTAGTATTCCTGCCAACAACTGTTGCCAGTAGTGCTGGTACTGCTTTCACTTGCAGCTCCCACGTTCTTACTGCCAAATACCGTGGTATACTTTTTCTTTTATCATACATTTTTATTACATTATAACTGACTTTTGTAATTATTTTCAATCCCAGTTATTTTCCCCTTGCAAAAAAAGATTGAATAAAAAAATTCTAAGTGGGTATATATCCAAAAGACAGCAATGGCAACAGGCTACAGTGTTTGTGTGGCACGTATGGATGTCAAATTTGACAACTAAAACGGGTTCCAAGAAAAATAGATTGTAACATTCATACTTTGTGAGGTAGATAGTCACTGTTAAATGACTGGATTTTGATTAATTTCATTTTGGATTTCCTTTAGCAAAATTGTTTCTCTCTTTCCAAAAAGGACTGGACACAAAATGCAAAAACTCAATACAGTCGCTTGTGACAAACACGCTTCCTCTAACAGACACAGTTAGGTTGTTGCTTTCATGTGCATCAAGAATGCAAAAAAATGTAACTGAAATACGGCAGGACTAGTGTTGACTAGTCAACACTGTTGAGCGATACGATACTGCAAATATCGGGTATCGGCCGATATTAGCTGTATCGGGCTTTCGATTCCGAATACCAATATTTTCGTCATATCGGATACCGGAATCGGGATTGTCACTGTCACTGTCTGTGTCCGTCGGTCGGGTCTGTCACTGTCAGTGTCCGTCGGTCGGGTCTGTCAGGAGTCAGCGGCACTTACCTGGCAGAAGATCTCCGGCGGTCACGGCCTGGACTGCTTGATGGCCGCCATCATCTTTCCCCGGCGGTCACATGCAGTTTCTCGCGATAACTGCAGTGACTGCTGGGTAATCCCGGCCGTAAAGCAGTCAGTCCGATGACGTCACCGCCGGGGAAGCAGGTAATCAGCTGTGCTGCGCCGGGATGACAGGCTCTGCCTGTCATTGCGATGTAGCAGAGCTGGATCGTCGTGGGACAGTCGTTACTATGGACTGCGTCGGACAGGTGGTATACTGTTGGTTTGTTTTTTTTCTTTTTTACAGGAGATCGATGGCGTCGCAGGAATGAGAGAGTAATAAAAGAAATGCAAAAATGTGTTGTCTCTTTTATTTCATTAAAATACTTTTTTCTTGCTTTGTCTTTTTTTTATGCATTTAAAACTTTCGGATTAATAATGGATCGGTGTCTTATTGACACCTCTCCATTATTAACCGGGCTTATTGTCACCGTGCAATCAACGGTGACATTAACCCCTTATTACCCCACTTGCCACCGCTACAGGGCAGTGGGAAGAGCCGGGTAAAGTGCCACAATTGGCACATCTTTTGATGCGCCAAATGTGGGGCTGCTGTAGCCTGGTATTATCAGGCTGTTGAGGGCCAAAATCCATGGGCCTTGACAGTCTTTTAATACCAGGCCGCAGCAGTCTGCATTTTACTTGGCTGGTTAACAAAAATAGGGGGACCCCTACGCCGTTTTTTTTTCGAGGGGATCCCCTATTTTTGTTAACCAGCCAAGCTAAGCAGACTGCTGTGGCCTGGTATTATCAGGCTTGCAAGGTCCATGGATATTGGATCCTTACCAGCCTGAAAAACCAGGCCTCAGCAGTCTGCTTCATCTGGCTGGTTAACAAAAATAGGGGGGACCCCACGCCAATTTTTTTCGAGGGGATCCCCTATTTTTGTTAATCAGCCAAGATATGCAGACTGCTGTGGCCTGGTATTATCAGGCTGGCAAGGTCCATGGATCTTGGCTCCTTAACAGCCTGAAAATCCAGGCCTCAGCGGTCTGCTTCATCTGGCTGGTTAACAAAAATAGGGGGGACCCCACGCCATTTTTTTTTCGAAGGGAACCCCTATTTTTGTTAATCAGTTCCCTCTGACGTTACTGATGGTGTCCCTGGCTGACCTGAAGTGAAAGTGGAAAGCAATCAATTAAGCTTTCCACTTCCTCTCCTGTCAGCCAGGAGAGGAGCTCATTCATTTGGGGGTTTACTGTGAGGCTGCAGCATTAGCTGCGGTCCCTGCAGTAAACATTAACCCTTTCTGAAGGATTACACCGTGGGACCTGACTGTGCATCGGATTGGTAAGAATAATTTTGCTTTATTATTTTATTTTTATTACAGGAAATGGTTTTAGCAGGTAAATAAAATATGGTCAAAAACTGTGTGATTATTTCATTAAACTTCTTTTTTATTAAAGTGTGTGTGTTTGATTTTTCTGTCATACAATAGGATTAATAATTGATAGTTGTCTAATTGACAGCTCTCAATTATTAACCTGGCTTAAAGTGACCTTTCAATTGCAAGGTCATTTTAACCCCTTATTAACCCATTCGCCACCGCTACAGGGCAATGGGAATAGACGGGCAAAGTGCCAGAAAGGGCAAATCTAATTAGAGATTTGCCCTTTCTGGGGTGTCTGGGGGCAGATGTTAGTAGCCGGGTGGGGGGCAAAAATAATGGTCCCTCTCTGGGCTATTATTATCTGCCCCCACTCACTGGCTTTGTCTGTCTGGTTGCGAAAATAGGGCGGGAGCCCACGCATTTTTTTTCAGCAATTTTACACCTCATATATATATATACATGTCATTGAGTTTGTGACACATATATATTTATATTTATAGTTCATACACTTCTACATAGTATAATAGCCGCTAATTCAATTGCAGGCTTTTGTGAAAATGCAGAACCCGACATGAAATGACACTTGGTGTACATAGGGTTAACCATGTCTTTTCATGTCCTTTGCTATCTGATTTGCACAAACAATTACATCAGTCTATGTGTGCAAAATTTCACACCTGTAGGGGTTAATTAAAGGTGTAAATTCGTAGCAAAAAAGTCCGTTTTTTTACAACGAATTTACACCTTTAATTAACCCCTACAGGTGTGAAATTTTGCACACATAGACTGATGTAATTGTTTGTGCAAATCAGATAGCAAAGGACATGAAAAGACATGGTTAACCCTATGTACACCAAGTGTCATTTCATGTCGGGTGCTTCTGTCTTTTCACAGAAGCCGGCTTTACCCGGCAATTGAATCAGAGGATATTTTACTATGTAGAAGTGTATAAACTATACATATATGTATATATATATGTCACAATGACATGTATATATATATATATATATATATATGTATTCTATGTGTGTATATTTAGTGTTTACAAGGAAATAAAGGTTTTTTTTAGTTGTGATATTTTGTTCCCATAGACTTACATGGGACTTCCGGTATCGGAATAGGATATCGCCGATATTTAGTGATATCGGCGATGCCATTCCGATCCGATATTTTTAGATATTGAGCAGTATCGCTCAACACTAGGCAGGACCGCTGCCAAGTAAAATACAGTGGGTTCGGAAAGTATTCAGAACCCTTTAAATTTTTCACTCTTTGTTTAATTTCAGCCATTTGGTAAATTCATAAAAGTTCATTTTTTTCCATTAATGTACACTCTGCACCCCATCTTCACTGAAAAAAACAGAAATGTAGAATTTTTTGCAAATTTATTAAAAAGAAAAACTGAAATATCACATGGTCATAAGTATTCAGACCCTTTGTTTAGTATTGAATATAAGCTCCCTTTTGAGCTAGTACAGCCATGAGTCTTCTTGGGAATGATGCAACAAGTTTATCACACCTGGATTTGGGGATCCTCTGTCATTCTTCCTTGCAGATCCTCTCCAGTTCCGTCAGGTTGGATGGTGAACGTTGGTGGACAGCCATTTTCAAGTCTCTCCAGAGATGCTCAATTGGGTTTAGGTCAGGGCTTTGGCTGGGCCAGTCAAGAATGGTCACAGAGTTGTTCTGAAGCCACTCCTTTGTTATTTTAGCTGTGTGCTGCCACCACCATGTTTCATTGTTTGGGATTGTATTGGGCAGGTGATGAGCAGTGCCTGGTTTTCTCCACACACCACTTAGAATTATCACCAAAAAGTTCTATCTTCGTCTCATCAGACCAGAGAATCTTATTTTTCATAGTCTGGGAGTCCTTCTTGTGTTTTAGCAAACTCTATGTGGGCTTTTATATGTCTTGCACTGAGGAGAGCTTCGTCGAGCCACTCTGCCATAAAGGCCCGATGGTGGACGGCTGCAGTGATAGTTGACTTTGTGGAACTTTCTCCCATCTCCCTACTGCATCTGTGGAGCTCAGCCACAGTGATCTTGGGGTTCTTTTTTACTTCTCTCACCAAGGCTCTTCTCCCACGATTGCTCAGATTGGCTGGACAGCCAGATCTAGGAAAACTTCTGGTGGTCACAATCTTGGCCAGATCTGTGCCTTGCCACAATTCTGTCTCTGAGCTCCTTGGACGGTTCCTTTGACTTCATGATTCTCATTTGGTCTGACATGCACTGTGAGCTGTGAGGTCTTATATAGACAGGTGTGTGCCTTTACAAATCAAGTCCTATCAGTTTAATTAAACACAGCTGGACTCTAATGAAGGAGTAGAACCATCTCAAGGGGGAGCACAAGGAAATGAACAGCATGTGATGTAAATATGAGTGTCTGCGCAAAGGGTCTGAATACATATGACCATGTGATATTTCAGTTTTTCTTTTTAATAAATTTGCAAAAATTTCTACATTTTTGTTTTTTTCAGTCAAAATGGGGTGCAGAGTGTACATTAATGAGAAAAAAATGAACTTTTTTGCATTTACCAAATGGCTGCAATGAAACAAAGAGTGAAAAATGTAAAGGGGTCTGAATACTTTCCGAACCCACTGTATATTACTGTGTGATCAATCACACTGGCACGGCTGCTGCTTCTGCCACCTCTCTTAACTCTCTCACCCATCAACTGAATCTCTATTTTATTCCCTGATGACAACACCCATCTTCTTCAGTGCTGCAATTGCACAACACGCAGTGCAGTATTTGGCCAATCTTTTATGGCTTTCTCTCCCAATTTTTATTGCTTAGCTTTGAGCTGTTCTCACTATCAAGATTCACCCCAAAATGGCTGCTGCATTTCCTTTACTTGGCTTTTATACAGGCTATAATATTTCCTGGAGATTGGTTGTGCTATACCATTTGAGACAATATCTGCAAGGCATCGTGGAGAAGCCCAAATGGTTATGGCTGAGGTCAAGTGAGCCTTCTCTGGCTGATTCAATATTCTGATTTGTGCAAAATGATGACAAGAATTTTTTTTAGGTCAAATCGAATCACAAATTATTGGAATTCATCAGGTCCAATGAATTTCCTAAAGTTTTACACTATTTCAATTCATATAAAATCGATTTACTCATCTTTAATAAAGAGTGTATACAGTAAATATATGTAAACTTCAACATTTGTTCAGAGGTGAGCACACACTCTACTGAATACCCTCCAGTTTTTAAGCATTTTAGTCACATCTGACTTGTGAAAATAGAACAGGAATGACTTTGTTATTTGGGATTTTTTTCTATATTGGCTACATACTATCTATGGCCATAGCATGTATAAAGTGCACTTAGTGCAAAGATAAAAAAAACTACTTTCATTATTGTAGCACTTACGCTATATTCCGTTTCTAGGGAAAGTGATTGCAATTACATGTGTTTTGTTATACACATGCTTATTTCCTTTTTGTTATTCACAAAACTTAGAAAACAAGGCGAAGTGAACATAATTTCACACAAAACCCCCAAAATGGGTCAGAAATTTTTTGCCACCCTCAATTTAATATTTGCTTCCTCACCCCTTGGAATAAATAATTGCAATCATTCACTACTAGTGTTGAGCGATACTGCTCGATATCTAAAAATATCGGATCGGAATGGTATCGCCGATATCACTAAATATCGTCGATATCCGATACGATACCGGAAGTCCAATGTAAGTCTATGGGAACCAAATATCGACATTAAAAAAAACCCCATTCTTGCCTTGTTGGTTAATTGTACATGAAGGAAAACAACAAAGACTAATGTAGAATGTATTGGGGGAGGTTGAGGAGACAATAAAGGCATACATGTTTAACCCAATGCATTGGAATAGCATTAATATATATTTTTTGGAAATACGTTTGGATTGACGAACAAATTGACAATGTTGTTAACCTTTTTTCTATTTTGGCAAATATGTATGTTTCACAACTTCCATGCTCTTCACCTTTTTAACTTTTGACACACTTTCTCCTTCATAATCTTCAGCAGCATCATCTTTCTCATCAAATTATTCTTCATCTTCACCTTCTTAATCTTCTTCTTAAACTTCTTGCTATTCATGTTTTTGTTTACATTACTCATATTGTTATTATTAAACTATTAACCCCTTAACAAACAAGCCATTTTGTAGGTTAAAGACCAGGCCAATTTTTACATTTCTGACCACTGTCTCTTTATGAGGTTATAACTCTGGAACGCTTCAACGGATCTTGGCGATTCTGAGATTGTTTTCTCGAGACATATTGTACTTCATGATAGTGGTAAAATTTCTTCAATATAACTTGCGTTTATTTATGAAAAAAAGGAAATATGGCAAAAATTTTGAAAATTTTGCAATTTTCAAACTTTTAATTTTTATGCCATTAAATCAGAGAGATATGTCACAAAAATTAGTTAATAAATAACATTTCCCACATGTCTACTTTACATCAGCACAATTTTGGAACCAAAATTTTTTTTTGTTAGGAAGTTATAAGTGTTAAAAGTTGACCAGCAATTTCTCATTTTTCCAACAAAATTTACAAAATCATTTTTTTTAGGGGCCACCTCACATTTGAAGTGAATTTGAGGGGTCAATATGACAGAAAATACCCAAAAGTGACACCATTCTAAAAACTGCACCCCTCAACGTGTTCAAAGCCACATTCAAGAAGTTTATTAACCCTTTAGGTACTTCACAAGCATTGAAGCAATGTGGAAGGAAAAAATTAACATTTAACTTTTTTTCCCAAAATTTTTCTTTCGACACAATTTTTTAAAATTTTGTCAAGGGTATCAGTAGAAAATGAACCACAATATTTGTTGTACAATTTCTCCTGAGTACATCGATACCCCATGTGTGGGGGTAAACCACTATTTGGGCGCATGGCAGAGCTCGGAAGGGAAGCAGCGCCATTTGACTTTTTTGGCTGGAATTGAGATTGGACGCCATGTCGCATTTGGAGAGTCCCTGTGTGCCTAAACAGTGGAAACCCCCCACAAGTGACCCCATTTTGGAAACTAGACCCCCCAAGTAACTTATCTAAATGTGTAGTGAGAGCTTTGAACCCCCAAGGGCTTCACAGAAGGTTATAACGTAGAGCCGTAAAATTAAAAAATCATGTTTTTTCCACAAAAATGATCTTTTCATCCCAATTTTTATTTTCCAAAGGATAAAAGGACCCCAAAAGTTATTGTGCAATTAGTCCTGAGTACGCTGATACCCCATATGTGAGGGTAAACCACTATTTGGGTGCATGGCAGAGCTCGGAAGGGAAGCAGCGCCATTTGACTTTTTTGGCTGGAATTGAGATTGGACGCCATGTCGTATTTGGAGAGCCCCTGTGTGCCTAAACAGTGGATACCCCCCACAAGTAACCCCATTTGGAAACTAGACCCCCAAGGAACTTATCTAGATGTGTGGTGAGAGCTTTGAACCCCCAAGGGCTTCACAGAAGGTTATAACGTAGAGCTGTAAAATTAAAAAATCATATCTTTTCCACTAAAATGATCTTTCCACCCCCAATTTTTATTTCCCAAAGGGTAAAAGGACCCCAAAAGTTATTGTGCAATTCGTCCTGAGTACGCTGATACCCCATATGTGGGGGTAAACCACTATTTGGGCGCATGGCAGAGCTCGGAAGGGAAGCAGCGCCATTTGACTTTTTTGGCTGGAATTGAGATTGGACGCCATGTCGCATTTGGAGAGTCCCTGTGTGCCTAAACAGTGGAAACCCCCCACAAGTGACCCCATTTTGGAAACTAGACCCCCCAAGGAACTTATCTAGATGTGTGGTGAAAGCTTTGAACCCCCAAGGGCTTCACAGAAGGTTATAACGTAGAGCAGTAAAATTAAAAAATCATATCTTTTCCACAAAAATGATCTTTCCACCCCCAATTGTTATTTTCCAAAGGGTAACAGAACCCCAAAAGTTATTGTGCAATTTGTCCTGAGTATGCTGATACCCCATATGTGGGGGTAAACCACTATTTTGACGCATGGCAGAGCTGGAAAGGGAAGGAGCGCCTTTTTCAAATGCAGATTTTGATGGAATGGTCTGCGGGTGTCATGTCACGTTTGGAGAGCCCCTGATGTGCCTAAACAGTAGAAACCCCCACAAGTGACTCCATTTTGGAAACTAGACCCCCCAAGGAACTTATCTAGATGTGTGGTGAGCACTTTGAACCCCCAAGTGCTTCACAGAAGTTTATAACATAGAGCCGTGAAAATAAAAATATCATATTTTTTTCCACAAAAATAATCTTTTTGCCCCCAAATTTTTATTTTTATAAGGGTAACAGGAGAAATAGGACCCCAAAAGCTATTGTGCAATTTGTCCTGAGTACGCTGATATCCCATATGTGGGAGGGAACCACTATTTTGACGCATGGCAGAGCTCGGAAGGGAAGGAGCACCGTTTTTAAATGCAGACTTTGATGGAATGGTCTGCGGGTGTCATGTCGCGCTTGGAGAGCCCCTGATGTGCCTAAACAGTAGAAATCCCCCACAAATGACCCCATTTTGCAAACTAGACCCCCCAAGGAACTTATCTAGATGTGTGGTCAGCACTTTGAACCCCCAAGGGCTTCACAGAAGTTTATAATGTAGAGCCGTGGAAATAAAAAACTCATATTTTTTTCCACAAAAATTACCTTTTTGCCCCAAATTTTTATTTTTCTAAGGGTAACAGGAGAAATAGGACCCCAAAAGCTATTGTGCATTTTGTCCTGAGTACGCTGATACCCCATATGTGGGGGGGAACCACTGTGATCGCCTTACTGCGATCTTTGGGAGGCACAATGAACAAATCCACAAAAGGTGAAGAATTGGTTTTCTTTTTTACGCCGTTCCTCGTGCGGTATTAGTGATTACGCGACTTTATTCCTCGGATCGGTGCGATTACAGCGATACCAGATTTACACCCTTTTTTCATGTTTAGCTTCTGTCACACACTAAAAGATGCTTTTTCTTGGAATAATTTTTTGTAAGAAATTTTTGCATCGCCGTATTTTGAGAGCTATAATTTTTCCATATTTCGGCCGACAGAGTTATCTGTGGGCTTATTTTTTGCGGGACGAGCTGACGTTTTTATTGGTACCATATTCAGGCACATAACGTTTTTTGATCGTTTCCTATTCCGATTTTTGTGGAATCAGAATGAACAAAAACCAGCAATTCAGGAATTGTTTTTTTTTTTTTTTTTTTTCCTCCGTTCCGTGTGTGGTAAAATTGATAAAGCAGCTTTATTCTTCGGGTCACTACGGTTACGGCGATTCCTCATTTATATATTTTTTTTATGTTTTGGCGTTTTTTACACAATAAAAAATTTTATAGAAAAAATAATTATTTTTGCATCAGTTTATTCCGCGAGCTATAACTTTTTTATTTTTTTCGCTGATGATGCTGTATAGTGGCTTGTTTTTTGCGGGACAAGATGACGTTTTCAGCGGTACCATGATTATTTATATCTGACTTTTTGATCGCGTGTTATTGCACTTTTTCCAAGCGGTATAATGATACCGCTTGGAAAAAGTATAATTTACTACTTTTTGTGGTTTTTTTTTACGGCTTTCACTGAAGGGGTTAACTAGGGTTACGCTTTTATAGATGGGATTTTTACGGACGTGGCGATACCTAACATGTGTATGTTTTTTGTTTTTTATTTTTTTTATTACATAAAAATGTGTATTTTTTAGGGGATTTTTTTTTAATTATTTTTTAATATTTTTTTACAATTTTTTTTAAAAAATGATTTTTTTTAAACTTGTTCCTTTATGGGACTTTCACTTTTTTTACTTTTTATTGCAGTTACAATGCATTGCAATGCTCTGGCATTGCAATGCATTGCAACTATAGTGGAAGCTGCTGTGACAATGATCACAGCAGCTTCCCGTAGCTAAATGACCCGGAGGTTGTCATGACAACCCCGGGTCATCAAGGCAGAGATCGGCCCCTGCAAATACATTGCAGGGTGCCGATCTGAGGCAGAGGGAGCTCCCGACCCTCTGCCACCCCCCCTGAGCTCTGCGATCGCTCTCGATCGCAGCAGTCAGGGGGTTAACAGCCAGGGGCGGTGGGGGCTCCGCTCCTGGCTGTCAGTGCAGGAAGCCTGGCCACTGCAGCGCCGGCTCCTGCACTGATCGCGCTGGAGAAGCTGAAATTTCAGCTTCTCCTGCACGATCGCTGCTGTGTTTGGTCAGTCAGATTGACTGACCAAGCACAGCGCTGTAGGTGCGGGGACCGACGGCAAAGGTCCCCGCACGCTTGCCGTGCCTGTCAGCTGTCTGTGACAGCTGTCGGCACTGATCTACCACTGCGTGTTTACACGCAGTGGTAGATCAAAGCCATGACGTGCAGAGTCCGTCCTGGTGCCGGAACTGACACCTTGCCATGACGGACTCTGCACGTCAGTGGACATTAAGGGGTTAATCTTCTTCATATTCAAATTCTTCATCTTCTTCCTCTTCATCTTCTTCATCATATTCTTATTTGTGACAGAGATTCCTGCACTTGTAATCTGTAAAAGTATGAATTTTTCATTCTTCCGTTCTTGCTGTCACAAAAGATTTAAATTACAACAGTATTTGTCCGTGTTCAGTTTAGCCTGCAGCAGCAGGCATTTTCCAGGGGCACCACGAGGAGGAACGGACTCACCCCCATACACTGCTTAGTCTTCTTCTGCTTAGAATTTAGAGCATATATTTTGCTCTTCATTTTGGTCTTATACTTCATGTTCTTCTGCTTTTTGATCTTCTGCTTATTGTTCTTCTGTCTGTTGTTCCGTATCTTGTAGTTTGTCTTAACCTTCTTTGTCCTGTTGGTGATCTTCTTCAGGGTAATCTTTTATTTTTTCTTTGTGATGGTGTTCAGGCTGGTTGGCTTCATGCTCGTCGTCCTTGTTGTCGTCATCTTCTTCTGGGTGGTCTTTAAGGTCGTCTAATTTCCGAGAACCAGCTGACGTTACTGGAACCCGGACGGGTATCAGATGGAACAAGAGACAATGGAAGTAACGAGGACCAGCTGACTGTGCTGGAACCCGGAGGGGCAGCAGAAGGAAAAGAGGCAATGTCACAACCGAGTACCAGCTGACGTTACTGTGACACGGTTACTAAGCAGGAGGTACCTGTGCTCCAAAGCACTACCAAGGACCAGCAGACGTTGCTGGAGCTCGTATACGGAGATGGAGGCACCTAGGCCAAAGGCACTGGGGAGAACCAGTTGACGGTACTGGACCCCGGACGGGTAGCAGAAGGAAAAGAGGCAATGTCACAACCGAGTACCAGCTGACGTTACTGTGACACGGTTACTAAGCAGGAGGTACCTGTGCTCCAAAGCACTACCAAGGACCAGCAGACGTTGCTGGAACTCGTATACGGAGATGGAGGCACCTAGGCCAAAGGCACTGGGGAGAACCAGTTGACGGTACTGGACCCCGGACGGGTAGCAGAAGGAAAAGAGGCAATGTCACAACCGAGTACCAGCTGACGTTACTGTGACACGGTTACTAAGCAGGAGGTACCTGTGCTCCAAAGCACTACCAAGGACCAGCAGACGTTGCTGGAACTCGTATACGGAGATGGAGGCACCTAGGCCAAAGGCACTGGGGAGAACCAGTTGACGGTACTGGACCCCGGACGGGTAGCAGAACGCACCCATGAAAATGTAAGTTGACAGGACGCAAGCCGTCCGCAGTTACCGAATCACACAGTCCTACAGTGGGTGCTTGTCCTATTGTCACAATGGAAACAGCCTTTATTTACATATCCCACAGCACACATAGGAATCACCTAAACTGCAGGCACCATAGAGTCGGCTAACCCGAATGCAACACGACAGCACAACTTATTGGAGGATAATTGACGTTCACACTGCCAGGAAACAGCTGTCGTGCTGTAACCAGGCTGGCCAGGAGTCAGTACCCCTGCCAATTACTTACGATAAACAAATGGCGGTGTTGTAGCCCAGGGAGTAGAGTTCAGGTGGTAGAAAGATGAACATAACAGGAGACATGGAAAACGTTGCCAAACAGTTATTTAATCTGAAAACGGACAGGCAAATTCAGGTGATATCCATGCCTTGTTCATTTTCAGAAAAGTAAGCCGGTCTACATTCTCTGAGGATAGTCGCATGCGACGGTCTGTTAGTACACCACCTGCAGCACTAAAGACGCGCTCAGATAATACACTGGCAGCAGGGCAAGCCAGCACCTCCAATGCATACTGGCTAAGCTCTGGCCATGTATCCAACTTAGAGACCCAAAATTTGAAAGGGGAAGAGGCATCTGGGAGTACACTTAGAGGGAAAGACAAGTAGTCTGTCACCATCTTACGGAAACGTTGCTTCCTGGTGACTGGAGCCGTCTTGGATGGTGTAGACCTTGCTGGCGCTGTCACAAAACTTCGCCACATTTGTAACATACAGCTCTTGCCCTGTGCAGAGGCGCTGCTTGTGCTCCCTCTTGTTGTAGAGGTGTCTACACTGCCTCGACGCACAGAGCTGCTTTGTAAAGCAGTAGCAGCAGCATCTCTCTCGGCTGGAATGTACAACAGTATGGATTGCACCAGTGTGTCTTGGTACTCCCGCATTTTACGGTCCCGGTTCCCCGGTGTGATGAGGGTTTGTAAGTTGTCCCGGTAGCGAGGGTCTAGGAGGGTGTACACCCAATAATCTGACGTGGTGAGAATGTGGGCGATGCGGCGGTCGTTTCTCAGGCACTGAAGCATGAAATCAACCATGTGCTGCAGACTCCCAACTGGCCAACAAAAGCTGTCCTGTGGAAGAGGCGTCATCTCTGCCTCCTCTGTATCACCCCACCCTCGCTCTACATACTGACTAGAGCGTTGTGTACCTCCCTCTGTAGGGATTTCTTCCTCCTCCATTGACTCCTCCTCCTCCTCATCCTCCTCACAAAGTGAGCCATGCCCAGCCCTTTGTGAGGAACCACGTTGCGCTGACTGTCCTGAAGGTAATTGAATTTGTGACTCCTCATCCTCCACCTCTTCCAAAACCTCTTCCTTTAGTGCTTTCAGTGATTTCTGAAGCAGGCAGATAAGGGGGACAGTCATGCTGACTAGTGCATCATCTGCACTCGCCATCCGCGTTGAGACATCAAACGCACGCAAAACGTCGCAGATGTCCTTCATAGAGGCCCACTCAGTAGTGGTGAAGTGTGAACGGCGCAAAGAGCGACTTGATTGCGCCTGATGCAGCTGATACTCCATTACTGCTGTCTGCTGCTCACACAACCGCTCCAACATATGTAACGTGGAATTCCACCTGGTGGGTACGTCACATATGATGCGATGTTCAGGAAGGCGAAATCGGCGTTGCAGAGCAGCAATGCGCGATCTGGCTATGCTGGAACGTCGCAAGTGAGCGCACTCTAGGCGGACCTTCTGCAGCAGTCCAGCAAGATCCGGATAGTCCCTCAAAAAACTCTGCACGACCAAGATGAGCACATGTGCCAGACATGGTATGTGAGTAAGGTTGCCAAGGCCCAGAGCTGCCACCAGATTTCGGCCATTGTCACACACTACCAAGCCTGGCTGGAGATTCGCAGGCAAAAACCACACGTCGCTCTCCTGCTTGATGGCATTCCAGACCTCCTGCGCTGTGTGGCTTAGATTCCCCATTGAAATCATTTTCAGGACGGCCTGTTGACGTTTGGCCACGGCTGTGCTCATATCGGTCGCAACAGGTAAGCGTTCACGGGTCCATGTGGAGGTATACCATGACGGCTCGTGCAGCGATGATTCTGAGGAACTGGAGTAGGAGGAGGAATCAATGTGTACAGACTGGATTCCTGCAATCCTTGGAGTTGGCAGAACACGTACAGCGCCACTGGCAAGATCTGTACCCGGCTCCACAACATTGACCCAATGGGCAGTGAGGGAAAGGTATCGTCCCTGGCCATGGGTACTGGTCCACGCATCGGTGGTCAGGTGGACCCTGCTACTGACGGCGTTTAGTAGCGCATGTTTAATGTTTCCCTCGACATGTTTTTGCAGAGCAGGGACGGCTTGCCTGCTGAAATAAAATCGGCTTGGCACATTATATTGTGGGACTGCCAATGCCATTAAGTTCCTGAAACTGTCAGTCTCCACCAGCCTGAATGACAGCATTTCAAGGGACAGGAGTTTTGCAATGCCAGAATTCAGAGCCTGTGCTCGTGGATGGTTTGCCGAGTATGGCCGTCTTTTATCCCATGCCTGTGGTACCGATGGCTGTTTTGTGGCCTGGGAGTGTGACGATGACTGTGAACTTGCTGCTGTGGGTGGAATAACAGTTTGTCTATGGACAACAGTGACCGAGGTTCTTCCATGGAGATCCTGTGAGGAAGCCGAACCAGGTGTGTGTGAGCTGGAGGTAGAGGCTCCAACACGACCTGAAGATGTAGGTGCTGCTGTAGGTTGGCCTACATCTCCAGTGTGTCTTTGTAACTCAGCTACGTGCTTTGTCCGTACATGTTTCCACATATTTGTGGTATTCAGGTTACTGATATTTTTACCTCTTTTAACTTTTTGCTTACACAGCTTGCATTTAACATAGCAAATATCATCTACAAGTCTGTCAAAAAAGGACCACGCAGTGCAAGTCATGGGAGCGCCAATTTTGACATTTGTAAGAGAACTGCTCCCAACAGGTGCCAAACTGGAGGCTACAGGCAAGCGAGTCTGCAGCCTACCTCTCCCTCCTCTTTGTACCGTTGGGCCAATCTCTTCCTCAGAGCTGCTCCCACCACCTTCCTGTTGCTCACGCCATGATGGGTCTCGGACTTCATCATCTCCACTACCCTCTTCCAACACCTGCTGCTGTTGGATGGTCTGGGCAGCACCATGCTCCACAAAACCTGGCACCTGAGTCTCATCATCATCATAAGATGCGTTCTGCGGTGTGCTGTCCATCGGCACTGGCTCACCCGCCTCTTCAGATTGAGAGAGACACAGCTGTTGCACATGACTGCATACTCCCTCTTCTTCAAATTGCAGAATGCTGCTTGCCTGTGCCCGTGTTTGCGAGCCAACAGATTCTGAGAACAGAAGCAGAGACTCAGCTGGCTCCTGTACAGAACTCTCTGACTGCCTGGGCAATTTGACAGGCGGTGAACAGACAGATGGTTGCTCAACAGTGTTGTGTTCCTGAGAGGAGGTGGAAGGAATTGAAGTCGATGCATTGGCTGCCATCCAACCAACAACAGCTTCAATTTTTTCTTCCCGCAGCAGGGGGCACGCCGAGCTCCTACCAAAGTGCGCATAAAGGAACGCTCATGGGTAAAACTGGTGAATGCTGTGTCACTGAGGGTGGTAGCAGCCACAGAATCCCCACGTCCTCTCCCTGCTGAAACTCCACGGCCACGACCACGTGCCTTACTCACTGACTTCTTCATCTTGGTAGATTGATTAAAGAAAGTCCAATGAAAAGTTTCAAATAAGGTCACCTAAAAGTGTGTGGTATTATTAACGCAGAGAGACTGAAGTGAACACTGAAAGAACACACAAACCTGGTATCACACTATCTGTGAAAGGCTACTCCTTTGTCTACTTCTATAGTGTTTGCAACCAATGTATTGGATACGGATGGAAGCGCGTCACACTAATAGATTATATTTATTTTAAATGGAATGGAGCAGAACCAATTGGAGAGAAATGACAAGGATGAGGCACTGAGACACGCTCAGCAGAGTACAAGCAGCAGTGCTTGAACAAGTAACTGGAGCGTGATGTGCACTAAAAAAATAAAAAACACAGACTGAAGTGAACACTGAAACACAACTGTTCACAATCTGTGAAAGGCTACTCCTTTGTCTACTTCTATAGTGTTTGCAACCAATGTATTGGATACGGATGGAAGAGCGTCACACTAATAGACTATATTTATTTTAAATGGAATGGAGCAGAACCAATTGGAGAGAAATGAAAAGGATGAGGCACTGAGACACGCTCAGCAGAGTACAAGCAGCAGTGCTTGAACAAGTAACTGGAGCGTGATGTGCACTCAAAAAATAAAAAACACAGACTGAAGTGAACACTGAAACACAACTGTTCACAATCTGTGAAAGGCTACTCCTTTGTCTACTTCTATAGTGTTTGCAACCAATGTACTGGATACGGATGGAAGCGCGTCACACTAAAATTTAAATTGCATGGAGCAGCAAGAATTACACTGAAGAAAAAAAAAAGAGTCTGTGAGTGACACGTGCAGATGCCTACAGACAGCGTTGCATGCAGAGCAAACTGCAGCGTCACCTGCACTCACACACACCTTGCAGAGCTGTTAAAACAACACTGCAGGCAAAAGGAAGCTTTACACAGCGGTTAGTGCTAGCCTGCCTAAAGCACAGTACACTAAATCACAATCTCTAACTGTCCCTCAGAGTCAGCACAGCAGCGTTCTGTCCCTTACTGAATTCACAGCACAGTGACGCTAAAATGGCGGCGGCGCCTTTTATAGTGCATTCTGACATCATTTCAGCATCCAATCACAGCCATGCCATTAGTTAACATGACCGCAGCAGTACAGGATGTGCCCACACTTCTTAGGATTCCTCATTGGCTGACTAAAATCACATTGCCTCTCAAAGAATTATGGGAACTTCCGATTCCGGTATACGATATATGGAAAATATCGGAACTAAGTATCGAAAGGCCGATACAGCTAATATCGGCCGATACCCGATACTTGCGGTATCGTATCGCTCAACACTATTCACTACCTATAACCATCAACAAGCTTCTTACAACTCTCAAGTGGAATTTTGTACCACTCTTCTTTTGCAATCTGCTCCAGATCCCTCATATTTGATGGATAGCTTCTCCCAGCAACAATTTTAAGATCTGTCCAAGTGTTCAATGGATTTAGATCTGGACATGTTGTGCCACTTCAGACCTCAGTGCATTGTTTCTATCCATTTCTGGGTGCTTCTTGAAGTATGTTTGAAGTCATTGTCCTGCTGAAGACCCATGATCTAGATGTAAACCAGCTTCTGAGACTGGTCATTACTGCAACCAAATCTTTAGTCATCTTTTGATTCATGATGCCTTGCACATAGTCAAGACACCCAGTGCCAAAGGCAGCAAAACAACCCCAAAACATCTTTGAACTATCTCCATATTTGACTATAGGTACTGTGTTCTTTTCTTTGTTGGCCTCATTCAATTTTTGGTAAACAGTAGAATGACGTGCTTTACCAAACAGCTCTATCTTGGTCTCATGTGTTCACAAGACGCATTCGTAGAATAATTTTGGCTTACTCATGTACCTTTTGGCAAACTGCAGTCTAGATTTTTTTGTCTCTGTGTCAGCAGTGGGGTCCTCCTTTGTCTTCTGACATAGCATTTAATTTAATTGAAATGTTGACCTATAGTTCGTGCTGACACTGATACACCCTGAGCCTGCAGGACAGCTTGAATTTCTTTGGATCTTGATTGGAACTGCTTATCCATCATCTATACCATCCTGCATTGCATCCTTTCATCAATTTTTCTCTGCCGTCCACGCCCAGGGACATTGGCTACATTGACATGGGTTGTAAATTTCTTGATTATGTTGTGCACTGTGGGCAAAAGAACATCAATATCTCTGGAGATGGGCTTGTAACCTTGAGATTGTTGATATTTTTAAACAAGTTTGGTTCTTAAGTCCTCAGACAGTTCTCTTCTTTCTTTTCACCATGCTTAATGTGGTACACACAGACACACAATGCAAAGATTGACTCAGCTTCTTCCCTTTTTATCTGGTTTCTGGTGTGATTTTCATTTTGCCCACACCTGTTAGTTGCCACAGGTGAGTTTGAAACCATTTTGGGGGTTTGTTGTGAAATTATGTCCAATTTGCCTTTTTTCCTCATTCATTTTTTGTGTTGTTCCAAAACACACAAAGGAAAGAAACATGTATATAGCAAACATGTGTAATTGCAATAATTTTCTGTGAGAAATGCTTCATTTTCTTTAACAATTTCAAGGGTTCCAATACTTTCGGCCATGACTGTATAATGATCAAAACATGGAGAACACCTATTATACCTTTTACACCCTTCCACCTGGTGTAGATGTGTGGACATAAAGCTGTGTCCCTCTCCCCTTATATTTGATTTTTTTCTTTTAATAAAGGATTAATTTTTTGATTATGTTAGATTTAATTTCTTTTTACTGGGTAAATATTTGAACCTGGTATATGGTTACATTGCATTAGTGTTTAATGGATGTCTGAATTAGGTCTACTTTATAAAATCAAAAGAAAACCTTTTAGGTGTCCTAAAACCACCAAAAATTAAACCAATCAATATTAAAGACTAGAGCACAAGTTACCGTATATACCCATGTATAAGCCGAGATTTTCAGCCCATTTTTTAGGGCTGAAAGTCCCCCTCTCGGCTTATACCCGGGTAATATACGGGGTCGGCGGGGGAGGGGGAGCGGGGGTGTCAGATCATACTCACCCCTCCGCTGGCGCGGTCTCTGCAGCCCCCCTGCTTCTCCCACGATCTCTGGCTCCTTCCTGCAGCGGTCACATGGCACCGCTCATTAAAGTCATGAATGTGCACATATTCATGACTTTAATGAGCGGTACCACGTGACCGCTGCAGGACTGAAGCGCTGCGGAGAGCGCCGGGAGAAGAGGAGAGGCTGCAGGGACGCGCCGGTGGAGGGGTGAGTATAGCGATATTTACCTGTCCCTCGGTCCACCGCTGTGCTGCGTCCTCGTCTGACTCCTCTGGCTGTTATGATCAGGCAGAGGGCGTGATGACGTCGTTAGTGCGCGCCCCGCCCCTGCCAGATCATTCACAGCCAGAGGAGTCTGACGAGGACGCAGCGGTGCAGAGAGGACAGGTAAATATCTCAGGTGCCGGGGTCCTGAGCGAGCGGTGACACCGGCACCTGTCCCCCATAGCGCGCCGGTGTCACCGCCTGCTCAGGACACCGGCACCTGGCCCCCAGCGACGAGAGGTGAGTATGTCATTTTTTTTTTTTTTTTTTTGCAGCAGCATATGAGGCCTATACTATGGGGCATAT
This sequence comes from Oophaga sylvatica, assembly GCA_033576555.1. Lineage (NCBI taxonomy): Eukaryota > Metazoa > Chordata > Amphibia > Anura > Dendrobatidae > Oophaga > Oophaga sylvatica. The sequence goes on along the minus strand of JARQOD010000007.1, from coordinate 162,074,616 downwards.
GGGGCATAAGTGTGCAGCATATGGGGGCATAATATGGAGCATATGGGGACATAATATGGAGCATATGGGGCATAATATGGAGCATATGGGGGCATAATATGGAGCATATGGGGGCATAAGCTGTGGAACATATGGGGCATAATCTGGAGCATATGGGGGCATAAACTGTGGAACATATGGGGCATAATCTGGAGCATATGGGGCATAATATGGAGCATATGGGGGCATAAACTGTGGAACATATGGGGCATAATCTGGAGCATATGGGGACATAATATGGAGCATATGGGGGCATAAGCTGTGGAACATATGGGGGCATAATCTGTGGAACATATGGGGGCATAATATGGAGCATATGGGGGCATAAGCTGTGGAACATATGGGGCATAATCTGGAGCATATGGGGGCATAATATGGAGCATATGGGGGCATAAACTGTGGAACATATGGGGCATAATCTGGAGCATATGGGGACATAATATGGAGCATATGGGGGCATAAGCTGTGGAACATATGGGGGCATAATCTGTGGAACATATGGGGGCATAATATGGAGCATATGGGGGCATAAGCTGTGGAACATATGGGGCATAATCTGGAGCATATGGGGGCATAATCTGTGGAGCATATGGGGGCATAATCTGTGCAGCATATGGGCATAATCTGTGAAACATATGGGCATAATCTGGAGCATATGGGGGCATAATCTGTGGATCATACGGGGCATAATCTGTGGAGCATATGGGGCATAATCTGTGGAGCATATTGGGCATAATCTGTGCAGCATATGGGGGCATAATCTGTGGAGCATCATATGGGGGCATAATCATTTTTCACCCTAGGCTTATACGCGAGTCAATACGTTTTCCCAGTTTTTTGTGGCAAAATTAGGGGGGTCGGCTTATACACGTGTAACACCCCTTCAGGGCTACCACGGTACGCTGGGTGTTATGGGGGGTCTCACCTCTTTAGGGCGCAGTGCCTCCACCCGAATCTTGATTGGAGCTCTCTCTAGGACTGCAGAAGGACTGTTATCTTCTGCCAGGGACTGATTCGGGAAACCCCTGCCTATAGCTCAGTACACACTCACCCAAAACAGGAGTAAAACAGTTTAACTGGTTTATGGATATGCAGCAGAAATGAAGTATATTTAAAGAAACAACATGCAATACAGGTAACGATGCTCTATGAAAGTCATATACACATCACAACCTAATTCTTTCCCCAACCCTGCAAATATAATATAGCAGGGTTCCCCTTTTCTTGTATTAACCCAGTCCAAACGTTGGGGCCCAGTTGCCGCGGATGTTGGCGCGCAAATTTATAACCGTTGGTGCACTTAGATGCTCACGAAGGTAAATAGTCTGGGGCGTATTGTACTCACTGTAACGGGCTGGTTGAACCACAAGTCTCGAAAAGGGGCACTCACGGTGCGTCTCAACCGGTTGTAGTTTTCCCTGGACCCCAACTGGGGGCGGCAGGATTCAGGCCTTTATAAGGTGGGAGTGCCGGTAGAACTCTCCGAGTCCTTAATGTTGCTTGCTTCACCTGGTGACCGGGCTGCGCTCTCTCCAGATTCGCAGGTATATCAGAGGGGACTGGAACAATCCGCTCTTTAGAGGAATACAAGTCCACAGCGCTCCATCTTTTACATGAACAATCTGCTCTCTCACTTTCTTTCACTTCCTCTGCAGCTCCCTCCCCCAAGTTCCTCCTCCCTCCTAGCTGTGTCATCTGACTGAAACAAGGGTCCATGGGAATTGTAGTCCACCGCAGCTCAGGGAAAAAACCATTAATGTCTGAAGGTCCCTGTTTAACAGCAGCTGCAAAACTCTTCTTAGTGTCTGTAAATCCCAGTATACCAGTAGCTGCTCTGACAGTTCCATGTGCAGGTGTTACATTCTCCCCCTGGTGAATCATTGAAAGTGTCCCATCACGACATGAGGACTCACCACCTGAAACATGAATGGGGGTTAAGGCATCCTGACTAACACCAAATTTACATGCATACAAACCACCTCCTGGACACATGGAAGATACCGGGAAATAAGGCCAAACAGAATTTGAATTTGGGTGTATCAACCTGGGGACCTCAGTGGTATGTCCCATTCTGTCATAAGTCAACATCATGGGTGGCCTAATGTCCCGCTTGGGACGAGTGTGTACCGAGGGGCCCACCTCCTCAGTCCCCGACTCTTGTCTCTCAAGAACGGGCTCCACCAGGTGGATCTCTTCATTCAATAAATGTCCCTCTTCTGAACTTTCCTCCAATTGTGGGCGGAGTGCACTCGCCTCCTGACAAATGTCCCTTTTCTTTGTTTCTACTTCAGGGGTCTGGTTTTCAGGGTCTACGTCCATGGGGCATGGGTCCTCGATCCACCTGTAGCTCCATTGACAGTCAGGTCCCCATTCATCCCCAGACTCGCTGTCACATCCTCCTGAGGCAACTCCAGTCTGGGGTGGGTTTTTACACCTTGGACTTCTCCTATTGCACTGAAGAGTTGTATGACCTCCTTGAGTTGGCAATGGGGGTAAAGGGATGTTTTTTCCCACAGGCAACAGATGGTGTCGATGATAGGTTTTAACAGCTCCACCCCCTTTTTCGGGCTTCACTCTGTAGGCCGGAACACCGGGCAACTTCTCCATCACCACGTAAGGGTCAGGACACCACCGATCAGCAAGCTTGTGCTTCCCAGGAAGGCCCAGAAGTTGAATAAGAACTCTGTCTCCAGGTAGTAAAACTTGTTCTCGAACCCTACAGTCGTAGCGAGTCTTATTGCGCTTCCCTGACCGACCAGAGGCCTGCTCTGCCAATTTGTAAGCTTTTGTCAAATCTTCTTTTAGCTGGGACACATATTTTAAGTAGGTCTTCCCATTAGAACGGTCAATGGATGTCCCAAAACTAATATCCACGGGTAGTCGGGCTTTTCTTCCAAACATGAGGAAATAAGGAGAATATCCAGTTGACTCATTTGTGGTGCAATTGTAGGCATGAACCAACTGACTCACATGCCTGCTCCAGTGTCCCTTCTTCCTGGGATCTAAAGTGCCTAACATGTTCAGAAGGGTACGGTTGAATCTCTCAGGTTGAGGATCCCCTTGGGGGTGATATGGCGTGGTTCTGGATTTCTTGATCCCACAGAGAGCGCATAGCTCCTTGATTAGTCTACTTTCGAAATCTCTTCCTTGATCGGTATGGATGCGGGCAGGCAGCCCGTAATGTACAAAGAACTTCTCCCATAATGTTTTTGCCACAGTAATTGCCCTTTGATCTTTAGTGGGGTAGGCCTGGGCATATCGGGTGAAATGGTCAGTGACCACTAACACATTACTGACATTGCTTTCATCAGGCTCGATGGAGAGGAAATCAATGCACACTAGTTCAAGTGGGCCATCGCTGGTAATGTTCACAAGGGGGGCTGTTCTCAAAGGCAAGGTTTTTCTCAACACACACCGGGAGCATGATTTGCAGTATTCTTCAATATCCGCTTCCATACGAGGCCAGTAGAATCGGTCGGCCACGAGACTCGTAGTCTTTTCGATGCCAAGATGTCCATGGTCATCATGCAGGGACTTCATGACCATCTTCCGAAATCGGGTGGGTAACACCAGCTGTCTGCGGACTCCTCCCTTCTGGCCCCTTGTCTCTCGGTATAGTAGCCCATTTCTTACTACTAGCGACTCTAGCTGCCGAGTCAGCAGGACAGACTCCTCTGTTCTTAATGCATTCTTTTCGGGCCTCCAGCCCCTCTTCACCCACCATCGAACTACCCCCACTGACTGATCCTCCTGCTGCGCCGTCCTGACTTGATTATGAGTCAGTTGAGGGAGAGAGTCTGGGGTTACATTTGTCACTCGACAGTACGACAACGGGAGCGCTTCGCTAGATACTCCTAAGAATTTAGCACAGCACTGCAGAGTGAGGGCATCAGTTCGATGTCTATGGCACAGAGTCTTCACCTCAGGGGCAGGGACCTCTATCCATCCTCCTTCTTCTTCCTCATTTAAAGGTTCACTAGGCAGGCGAGAGAGTGTGTCTGCATCAATGTTACTGATCCCTGGTCGATATTTTAAGCTGAAATCATACAGAGAGAGTGCGGCAAGCCACCGGTACCCCGTGGCATCCAGTTTTGCTGTGGTTCTCACGTAGGTTAATGGATTGTTGTCGGTATGAACCACGAAGTGTACCCATAGAGGTAGTCATGCAGCGTGTCCACTACAGCCCATTTTAGAGCCAGAAACTCCAGTTTGTGAGCTGGGTAGTTGCGTTCACTGGGAGTCAATCCTCGACTAATGTAGTAAACGGGACGTAGACAGCCATCATGGTCCTGATAGAGAATCCCTCCTAGTCCGTCGAGAGAAGCATCTATATGTAACACATATGGTTTACTGGCGTCTGCATAGGCCAACACTGGAGTTTGGGTCAAACATGACTTCAGTTTCTCAAATGCCTCGTCGCATAAGGGTGTCCATCTTTCCCCAAAAGGTTCATTAACTCGGAAGTAGTCTCTTTTCCCTGACCTTGAGGGGCGGGCTGTCCCGCCGGAAGGGGGATACCCCTGGGTAAGAGCAGTTAATGGCTTCGCAATCCGAGAGTACTGGGGTACAAATCTTCGGTAGTATCCACAGAATCCTAAAAAGGACCTAAGCTCCCCCAGCTTGGTGGGCTTAGGCCAGTTTACCACAGCCTCCACTTTGGCGGGGTCGGTGGAAATTCCTTCTCTGCTGACTATGTGCCCCACATATTTCACAGTCGTCTGGCAAATCCGGCACTTATCAAGGGACAACTTCAACCAGCCTCCTTCAACCGATCCAGCACCTTGAACAACCGCTGGTTGTGTTCTTCCAGAGTCTTCCCAAAAACAATAAGATCATCGAGATAAACCAAGACCTCACGTAAGTGCATGTCCCCCACTACTTTGTCCATACATCTCTGAAAAGTGGCCGGAGCACCTGTCAGTCCTTGAGGCAGTCTTTGAAACTCAAAGAACCCAATGGGGCAGATAAAAGCGGTCTTCTCTTGATCTTCCTTTGACATGGGTATCTGATAGTAACCACTCCGGAGATCTAACACAGAAAACCATTGGCTCCCTTGCAGGCAATCTAAAGCTTCATCAATTCGGGGCACAGTGTACTGGTCAGGAACCGTACGTTTGTTCAAAGTACGATAATCCACACACATCCGAATAGCTCCATTTTTTTTCCGAGCAATCACAATGGGGGAAGCATATGGGCTACTAGACTCTATGATGACTCCTGTGTCTAACATACCGCGTAGATGCTGCCTAACATCTTCGATATCCGCCGGGGCCAATCTTCGGGATCTCTCTCGGAAAGGCTTTTGATCTTTCAACCGAATGCGATGCTCTACTCCTTGGGCGAGGCCCATGTCCCATTCGCCCAAGGAGAAAGCCGCCCCCCGCATCATCATGCCGTCGATGACTAGCCTCCTCTCTTCTCCTTTCAGCTCACTTCCTTCAAAACAAGGGTCAAAGCTTTCAGGCTGCAGTTCCCTCTTCTCCTCCTCCGTCCTCACATAGGCTTCCAGACAGACTGGGTGGATGGATAGGGTCTGCGAGTACTTTTCTCCCCCAGCTTCACGACACCACTGAGCTAACGTACGGAAAATGTTGGCATTTGTTCCCACTATGACAGGTGTGGGTCTCTCATCTGCCTCTGCCTCCGGGCAGATTAGCGCTATAATGGGTATCTCTTTATCCACTCCAACAACAGTCTCTGGGAATCGTAGTGTCACGGACACGTATCCTAGGTAGGGATAGCTGTGTTCACTCAGTCCCCACACCACGAGTCCAGACAGCGGTTTCAGAGGCACATTGGATAAATATCTCTTATACCATCCTTCAAAAATGATGGACACTTGAGATCCGCTATCCAGCAATACTGAACAAGATTTACCATTGATATATGCGGGGACATGCGGGGCTGGTCCCACTAACCCTTCAGGCAGTGTTTTCGATGAGGCACTATTGGATGGGGAGGTAGAGTAGGTCTTAGTTGCTGATGGGGGCTCAGTATGGGGTTCTACTGGCCCCCTTTCCCGTTTCCCGACTGCCTCGGAGGGAGGTGGGGAGAATGTGAAGAGTTCTTTGAGCTCCACCTCTTTGGACACTGACGAGCTATATGGCCTGGACTCCCACAGACAAAGCACCCTTCTGGTTTCCTACTTTCCACTCTACACAGGTCATCATTCTCTCTTCCTGAAGCCAGGGTCTGCTTCTCGGCTACCTCTGCAGCACTTTGTAACCGCTGTATTGTCTTGGCCTGAGCACTTAACAATTGAGTAATCTGCTCCCCTGTTTCTCGATGACTTTCAGCAGTTCCCTCTCTCGGCAGTCGGCTGCTGGCTTCAAGGCAACAGTAGTCACCCGAGGGGGGGTCTTCTCTCTTGCGGCCAAAATAACCTCTTCCTTGCGAACTTCCTTAAGCAACTCATGAAAAGAACCAGGAATCTTCTCTTTATCACAAGACCTCATCCGCTGAGCAATTGGATCATGAGTGAGAGCTCCTCTGAGTACTTGGTCCAGACGACACTGATCAACTTCTTTAGGGCTGACTCCACCTTTAGATACTATTCTATGAACCATCTTATCCAATCGGTATAGATAGTCGGACATCTTCTCATCTGGTTGTTGGTAGGTGGTACGGAGTTTATAGAGTAGATCAGTAGCATCTTCAGGGGATCCAAAAGCATCTTCTAAAGCACTCATATAATCTTGATAAGTTGCTAGTGGCTTGCTCCGCCAAGCAGCCTGCACCACTTCCATAGCAGTACCCTTCAAACTTTCTACTATTCTCTGCTTCTTCACGGCATCAGTGCACTGCCACTCTTCTAAGCACAGTAAAGTGACATCCCTCCAAGTATCATATTCTTCTTCTCCAGCAGGGGTGGGGAGGGCACCCGAGAAGGTTCTTAAACGACGGTAGTTCCCTTCTGGCTGCATCTTTGCAAACTGACTGACTAACTTTTCCATAGCTGTCATAAGCACATCAACAGGGGCCGCTGTCTCTTCAGCACTGGTTCTAAGTGGAGTAGAGGGCGGACGTATACTAGTCTTCCTAGACTGAGTGGTTGATTCCTGTGGCCGGGTCTCAACTTCGGACTCATTAGGCCAAGTGATCTTCCATTGTCGACCATACTCTGGGGACACGGCTATCATGGATGGGAAGTAATCTTTCCTCAAGATCTGCCCGGTTGAGATCAGGGCTATGGGTAACTGTCCCCCCTTTTCCTTTCTGCGGTCGACCACTTCAGGGTGGGCAAGTTCAGTGAGTCGGTTAACTATTTTCAGTATCTCTTCATCAGATGCATCACAGAGCTCACCACTCACTGCAAAGCTTTGTCTAGCTGTAACATCCATCTCTTCACACCACAAATATACTTCTCGCTCTGTTAAAGTCTCCATAGTAAATACTCCTGTGTTAGTTCTGTATCTCAGCAGTGCCTCCACTGTAACACCCCTTCAGGGCTACCACGGTACGCTGGGTGTTATGGGGGGTCTCACCTCTTTAGGGCGCAGTGCCTCCACCCGAATCTTGATTGGAGCTCTCTCTAGGACTGCAGAAGGACTGTTATCTTCTGCCAGGGACTGATTCGGGAAACCCCTGCCTATAGCTCAGTACACACTCACCCAAAACAGGAGTAAAACAGTTTAACTGGTTTATGGATATGCAGCAGAAATGAAGTATATTTAAAGAAACAACATGCAATACAGGTAACGATGCTCTATGAAAGTCATATACACATCACAACCTAATTCTTTCCCCAACCCTGCAAATATAATATAGCAGGGTTCCCCTTTTCTTGTATTAACCCAGTCCAAACGTTGGGGCCCAGTTGCCGCGGATGTTGGCGCGCAAATTTATAACCGTTGGTGCACTTAGATGCTCACGAAGGTAAATAGTCTGGGGCGTATTGTACTCACTGTAACGGGCTGGTTGAACCACAAGTCTCGAAAAGGGGCACTCACGGTGCGTCTCAACCGGTTGTAGTTTTCCCTGGACCCCAACTGGGGGCGGCAGGATTCAGGCCTTTATAAGGTGGGAGTGCCGGTAGAACTCTCCGAGTCCTTAATGTTGCTTGCTTCACCTGGTGACCGGGCTGCGCTCTCTCCAGATTCGCAGGTATATCAGAGGGGACTGGAACGCTCCGCTCTTTAGAGGAATACAAGTCCACAGCGCTCCATCTTTTACATGAACAATCTGCTCTCTCACTTTCTTTCACTTCCTCTGCAGCTCCCTCCCCCAAGTTCCTCCTCCCTCCTAGCTGTGTCATCTGACTGAAACAAGGGTCCATGGGAATTGTAGTCCACCGCAGCTCAGGGAAAAAACCATTAATGTCTGAAGGTCCCTGTTTAACAGCAGCTGCAAAACTCTTCTTAGTGTCTGTAAATCCCAGTATACCAGTAGCTGCTCTGACAGTTCCATGTGCAGGTGTTACACACGGGTCGGCTTATACATGAGTATATACGGTAATAGATAATTGGTTTTAAAAAGTGACCATATTTTGGGCAAAGTTCTAAACCATTCATGAACAATTTTTATTTAGACACTAAGTATACAGATATACGTTTTACAACCAAATATCAATCACGCAATCAACCACGAAATATGCGATTTGGCATAGAAAACAATAACAGCATGGTGTTTTGACCACCTACTTGTTTTATGCTCACCTAATAAATGTGGCTCTAAAATGAACAATGGGACTTTCAAGCAACAAGTCTGGGCAGAAGTCTTCTCAACATAGGCAAACAGGATTAACATTGTGCTTGGTTGCCATAGAGGGAAAGGCATGCAGTCTGCACGTGAAGCCTTCTAAAATGTCGGAAACATCAGGTTAGCCAGGAGGCATGTAGCCACCTTAGGGCTCAAGTACATGGGAAATGTCTCTGGCAGCACAGAGAACACCCAAAAGTCCACACTTTTATGCTTTTACAATGCTTTTAGTGAGAAGGCCTCTGTAAGGCTTAATTTACATTATTCTTGGGACTTCCTGAAACGTAATATAAAGCCAAAATGTGTTTTATTGCCTATATAGTCACTTTGCATGACCAAAAAAAAAATCAATTTCCAGCAGAATACTTTTACTTTATTTTCAGCTTAGTGAAAAGTATAATCAACGAAGCTTTTCAATGCAGTCGAGGCAAAAGTCTGCTCTAGGCTTCTTTTAGATAACAAGCAAATTAAAGAGGTTGTCCACTAGTCTAGCAAGTCCTTAAATAGTATATTTCTACCAGTGTAAAATAAAAAAAATAACAGATTCTCACCTCCTCCGGCAGCATTTTAGTGATGACCTGTGCTAGGTCTCAAGAGCTCGTGGGTCATTTTTCTGCCTCAAGCAGCCACTAATGAGCTCCTCCGCCCACACTTCCATCAGATGATCCTCAGATGTCCAAAGAAAAGGTGAGAACTGCAGCCTATTAGTTGCCACTGATTGGCTGCAGTGCTCACGTGGAATAACAATGCCTCGCGAACCCTGGGAGAGCCAGTATTACAAACACTAGAATGGCGCTGATGGAGGAGATGAGTATCTGTTATTTTTATTTTACATATGGAAAAATACTATTCAGAAAAGAGTGGTGGTAAACCCCATGCATGTCTAACTCAGGAGAATTTTCCCAGCATGCTGAATACTCAAAACATAGAGCCCACATGTGGAATGAACAAACTCCCGACACTCCTGGATTCTTTCACATTCATTATTAGAATTTGAGGAACAGGCTTGGAACAACTGCTCTAAAAAAATATCTTCCTCTGTAAAAAAATATTATAGATAGGCAACCAGGTCCCTCCTGAATATCTTTAACAAATCAACCATAACAGCATCACATGGCAGAGAGTTTCATAATTTCACTGCTCTCACAGTAAAGAATCAATTCTACAATAATGATAAAACCTTCTATCCTCTAGATGCAGTGGGTGCCCCTTGTCATAGTTACAGTTGTAGGTATAGAAAGATCATTTTTTCCAAACTGAATAACTCCATGTCTAATAAACTGTCACGGTACTGCAACCCACAATTTCCCTTTAACTTTTTTTTCACACTTAAATTAAAAATAAAATTTGGATAAATAATATAATAGAATTAATTATCCTATTTAGTTGCCTCTATGTAGAAAATACAGAAGTATGCTGTATAAAGAGCAACGATCTGTACACCATATCTTATACATGGATCTTCCAACCGTGAATACAGGAGAAACTGAGCCTCCATAGCGTGTACGCTCTACTTGTGCATTTATTTGTGCACATATAGCACTCATACTTAATATTTTCAAAACATCTTGATTTATTCAACATTTCCATGTACTGTATTTGTGTGGTGGGTGACACATTGTGAGGACATAAAAAGTAAAGTGGTAGATGGTGTGTCACTTATTTGGTCACGTAAGTCCTGCACCTATTCTCCACCTCATGATCAAAGAGTTTGGTGTAATGGCACTGAATTGCTGGAGAGTATGGTGGTGTGTGACTGCCAGGGAGAACTTTGCCTATCAAGTTTTTTACCTTTTGAAGTGTTTGCTTTAAACTTGTTTTTTTTGTATAGTAAGATTTAACTATTATTGTTCCACTTTTAAAGCTTTATCAGTCTTGTATCAGCAACTGAAAAATACTTAGGGGCTGTCCAGTAAAAACAACATAGGTAGACTCACTCTGGGACCACAGCAATCGTTAGATAGGAGAATTTTTATGTCAGATGCCAGACCATGGTTTGATTCTTTCTCCCCTTTAGAATGGATGGGCAGTGCGCATGCTTGACCACTGCTCCATTCCTTATCTATGAAGCTGCCGAGCCCTGCACTTGGCTTTTTTCCAGCAGTTCTATATAGAATTAATATAGCGGTGGTTGAGCAATGCACACTGCCGATACATTATAATAGGGATAAAAGTTTCCTATTCTTCTGATCTGTGTGGGTCCCAGCAGTCAGACCCCAACTGATAGTTATTACCTATGATGTGGATCAGTGATAGCTTTTTTTCAATAGACAAGCCGTTTAAATTTAAAGATGATTAAATCTGTTTGAGGGAAATTGAATTTGCGTTGAAATTTTCAATAATTAGAATTCACCATAATTCTTTTTTTTTTTGTAATTCGTTTCACTCAAATTCCGCAAAATAGTGGAGGTGGCCACTATTTTGCTTATTTGTAGCAGAAAAAATTGTGAAAAAAATACCTCACGGCTTAGCTGTCTGTCTCTCTTGTATCAGCTTTTCAACCTTCACTTGTTGCCTGATTTTAGATATCCAAGATCTAGTCAGCTGTGTACGAGATGCGTGACATCATGGCTCACATTGAAATGTAACTGCGTCCTTCATGCCGTGGTGATGTCTAAGGCTTGTTTGGCCGAGTCAGTTTTGCTGAAGGACAAATAAAGCTGCAGTGACAGGACACGTACGTGGAAAATGTATTTTTTTTCACCCCATGTTTCTTATGGGAGAGACCCAAGGATGCAATAAGTAAAATTCAATTCACATTCAATAATGTTAATTCAAATCGAATTTTCCTTGCAAAATGTGAGTGATCTGCCAAATTCAAATCTCTACTTATGTGAATGTATGTGTCTACTTGTGCATTGTTGTCTGGCTACTAAATCCCGATCTACAACTCCTAATAGGATTTGTTTGTATCTTGGCCAACTTCTATTTTTTAAGCTGAAAAGTGCAAAATTGAGTCCAATATTTTATGCAAGTTTTTCAACCTGAAATTAATGTACAACTGTCTATGGTATGTACAAAACAAACAGACAAATATATGATTAGATTGTACTTAATCACATACATCGTCATTTTAAAAAATTACATAATATGGACATTTAACATATTTTACCAGAACTAAGAGGCAGTGCTGTCCCAAGTATTTGATGGTATATCAAGGTTTAGAATGACAAATTCAGCACATTGAAGCACTTCCCCAGAACTCACTGGAGAAATGCACACATTTAGTTGCAATTTCTCCAAATCCCTTTCACAGTTGGGTCTGTGGGATTTTCCTGACAAAATCTGGAGTGTTGGCCAGTATAATGAAGAAAGTAAGCATTGGAATGTCATGTAAATGTCATACAAACGCACTGCGCTGAGGCTATAGTCACACTACCACATCCATGTTTGTGTCTACAAAAAACGGTGACTATTCTGTGACATCCCTTTTTAATGGAGCCTCATAGACTTATAAACAGACCAGAATGAGATATACACAGTTTTAGCACAACGAAAACACAGATCTGTTTAAAAAACAGATATGTGACTACAGGGGTGGCAACAGAAGAGAGTCCCTGTGCAAAAATTCAATATATGGGCCCTCTGCAGTCTAAGGCCTCTTTCACACATCCGTTTTTTGACTTCAGGCATGATCCGGCGTGTTGTTAAAAAAACGGATCCGGTACCAGATGCGTTTTTTTTACCATTGACTTTCATTAGCGCCGGATCGCGCCTGATGTCGTTGCGTTGTATCCGTTTTTGTCCGGATCCGGCGGAAATGTACATTCCGGCGTCCGGACAAAACGGTGCATGTAACGTTTTTTTGTTTAGCGGAGCCGCCTGATAGTGACTGAAGCGGCGCATCAGGCAGCCGGAAATAATACAAGTCAATGGAACCGGATCAGGCTTTTGTGCAATCCGACAAAAGTCTGATCCGGATTCTGGAAATCAGGGACTACTACTACTACTACTACTACTACTACTACATTTTCCAGTGTCTCCGGACATCCAAAACCCTCTTTTTCCGGGTTCAAAAGTTCAGGTCGGATCCAGCAAAAAAACGGATCCGTTGCATCAGTTTTTCATTTCAGCGCCGGATCCGTCCCTTCAGGTGTTCGACGGATTATGCCTGACACAAAAAACGGATGTGTGAAAGAGACCTAATAGTTCATCAGAATGCACCCTGTTTATGATTGTGACAAAAGCCGCTTTCTACTTTGGAGGTAGAAGTGGGCCCCCAAACTTTTTGGGGCGCTATCCAGCTGCACAGGTTGTACCAATGGTATCTCCAACACTGTGATTAGCTCCGTTGCATTGCATGGGTTTGTGTTCTCTCTCTTTTAAACTAACTAGTATGCTGTAACCTCGCATTTACCTTATGTCAATACAGTACATTTTTCTTTCACCCAAGACAAAAGTTCATTCGATGTTCTAGAGCCAAATGCACTGGTCAAGGCTCAGTTGCTCGTTAGCACCCCATCTGGCACCCAGACGTTTTGGGTGTAGTTCCACCTTCTAAACATGACCTTGGCATTCTTGAGATTTATGTTGTCAACATACTCACCTTTCATGTATAGCTTTGTGCTGACACTGATACTGTCATTTTTGATACTGTATAATGGATGTCAAACATTCTCATTAAATTATACTGTAATTTGTTGATGAATTTTTGTGAGGATTCCAAAACCGAAATTCCATATATACTGTATGTGATGTAGAATGAATGTTATATTACAGTCCATGAGTAGGCCCTCTACATAGGATGATGTAGGAAGCAGAAAAACAAGGAACCTTTAGTCGTAGGAACAATCTCTCCTTTGGACCAGTGGGGGTATTAGAAACGGATGGGGAAATATATTTTGTTGGCAGCATGGTGATCATTTTATACAATGGGATTAATATTGGTAAGCACGGATTGATGATTTTCAAATCATTTTTCTTTCTTTTCAGGTGAAAAATAACTACCATGTATGACTCAGATAAGGGTTATCCACCATCTCAACCCCAACCAGGTGGGTATGACAATAATAATACTGCCGGTGTTTATTTAAAGAGGACCCCATTAAGCCTTTTTTTCACTAAATTTGTGTATGTGTATGTAGTGTAGTGTGTGTTAATATACTTGCCTACCAACGTCTTCTCCGGTACCCAGGTCCGTTCTGCTCTTCTTCTGAGTCATATACCGGCAATTTAGGCGATTCAGCTGCCTCTATGTGTGAACCGGAAGTCTCCATTGAAAGCCTATGGTGTCTTGTTCTTATCATTCATGGGCTTACATTGTAAAATCCACTTATGGGTTATGCAGAGTACAGTGTGATCCGGAGAGTCTGGAGCCTGGTGACATCACTGAGAGGAGGAGCGGAACGGCACTGGATACCAGAGAAGGTGGCGGTAGCTGATTATACACTACATACACATGTACACAGATTTAATAAAAAAAAACTTATTGGGAGAGTTTTTTTAAGCTGTAATATATTACACACCTTATATGACTAAATACCTTATAGGATGCGGATGCCTTCACACATTACACACTTTTTATGTACCATTTTTCCACCTCTCTTTTGCGATGACAGACATTAGCTATCAGTGAATAGGGCAACAAGAGTGAAAATGCAAACATTGAATTTTTTTTGTTGTGGGTTTATTTTTTTTCCTCAATAAGTTGCATTCTCAAGTAATGGCATTCGTGTTTAGCCATTTTTACCAAATAAGTCACCCAAAAAAATGCATGAAATGTGTGCCATTTGTTTTTACACGTCAAAAAAATAGCCACAAAAAAGTGGATGTGAAGGTAACCTTGAGCAAAATCAATAACTGTAGAGTTGTGAATTAAAGCAAAGTGTTAACATAAGGGCTCCAATGACTAAAAATTTGAAGCATGACTTCAGTTGACTGAAATCAGTTTTTTTCACGGTCCATGTATGGAACGCAACTTGATGGATCTAGATCTATTTTAATCTAGTTCCAAACTGACAAGATTGATGTTATATTTTGGCCAGCCCAGTCCTCAGACCTCAATCCAATTGAGATTTTGTGGAGTGACATAAAAAATGCTGTTTTCGATAAAAAAAACCTATGAATGTAAAAGAAATGTGTAATGTAGTCCAGTCAGCTTGGGATGGAATATCTGTCCGCAGGTGACAGATGTTGAAAATAATCACATGCTCAAGTTCCCTACTGGGAGATCAATAAAAAGTAAAAAAAAAATAATTAAATACAAGTTTAGAAAAAAATCAAGTAAAATCAGTAAAACAAAATGAGCACATAAACATATAGTCAACAGTACTACATAAACTGGATTCATTCATAGGGATACAAGCGGTTTCTCTATATAGGCGGTGCTTAAAAGACATGGTCTAATATATCATAAACAATAAGTTGGAATTCACCTTGTTGATATAAAAATATAAAATAAAAACAGCTACTTATTTAAAAAATCCATAGAAAATCGGGAGGTATAGAAAAATGTAATGAGCAGCCGGTAGCCATCAACAGGTAATCAACGGCCGTTCCCCTTTTCAATGCACCCTTAATTTAATCCCACAATGATTTATTCTATTTCCAATCAGGCGATTTTCTGTTTTTGCGATTATTGTTTGTCTCTTTTTCTTATTACAAGTACCATAACAATTCATTTTTCCATGCACATAAATTTTTTTGCAGGATAGGTTATAGTTTTGATTGACACCATTAATTCTACCGTTCAATGTGCTAAATAACAGGAGAATAATTTCAAGTGGGGAGAAATTGAGCAAAAAACACAATTCCACAATTGTTTTTTACAGCATTCATTTTGACTGACAATATGATTCCCCAATTTCAGAAAAAAAATTGCTTGTGTCACTATTTTCTGAGGTCTATAATGTTTTATATTTTCCTTGTATGTAGCTGTGGTGTGTGTGCTGTTTTTTTGAGTGGTGAGCTGACATTCTTATTGACACTATTTTGAGATATTTACATCGTTTTGATAAATTCCTATTACATTTTTTTGGGCTGACCAAAAAAAAAATTCTGGCATTTTATTTTTTTCTCTTGATGCTGTTTACTGGTCTGGTTATTAATTTTTATTTTGATAGAACATACTATTATTGATATAGTAATACCAAAAATAATGTTTATTTTTTTTTTTTTGTGTGGAGTGGTTTAAATTTCTACTATTCTACTACTTCTATTTCTAATCTTTAGTATCCTTAGGGGGACTAGAAGCTGCAATCATCCATCTACTGCAGTAGATAGTAAAAATCATGGTTTTCTGAACTAAAGGTACTGCCACACTTAGCGATCTCGTTAGCGATCACGATAACGACGCAAGCTAACGAGATCGTTGGTGTGATCGCTTTTAGGTAGCTAGTAGCTGCCAAACAGGAGATCTCATAAACAACTCATCAGCGGTCAGCGATCTCTTTAACGACTTTGCTAACGAGATCGCTAAGTGTGGCAGTACCTTAAGAAGGAGTACCTCAATGGCAAGCACAGAGGTCTTTGAGATCCCTGGCTGCGATTGCAACCTGCTGCTTTTAGAGGCAGATGATTGCTGAATAACTGTAGCGCCGGCGTCCCTGCCCTCTGCCAGGCAGGGACGCTGTTCCCCTGCGCCAGCGTCCTCTGCCAGGCAGGGACGTCGCCCCTCTTACCCACGTCGGCATCCTCCTTCCACCCTGCTGGGGTCGCGCGCTCCTTCCCTGCTGCTGGACTTAGGGCGCGCGCCCGCGCGCTCCCCCGCTCTTAAAGGGGCCGCGCGCATCTTTCAAAAAAGGTCCCCGGACAATGCCGGAGGACTCCACCCTATATAAAGTACTCCCTCCTTAATGGAGGTGCCCGAGCAATGTTGTTGCACTGTTTACTCTGCTTCAGCCCTCAGGTTCCGTTACCAGTTACCTGCCTGTCTCCTGCCAGTTTGCTGTCTGCTACCTGTCCGCAAGCCTACCTGGAGGTTCGGCCGTCACCGGTGGTGACCATCGGCTATTCCAGAGAATCTCGCCTGCTCACTTGGGGGCGCTCATCTGCCATCTGCCTGCAGACCTACCCGGAGGTTCGGACGTCACATGCGGTGACCATCGTCTATTCCAGAGACTCTCGCCTGCTCACTTGGGGGCGTTCATCTGCCATCTGCCTGCAGACCTACCCGGAGGTTCGGACGTCACATGCGGTGACCATCGTCTATTCCAGAGACTCTCGCCTGCTCACTTGGGGGCGTTCATCTGTCATCTGCCTGCTAGCCTACCGGGAGGCTCCACCATCTCAGGTCGTATATACCTGTCCATCCAGAGACTGCCCCGGTCACTTGCCGTGACTACCTGCCTGTCTATCCAGAGACTGCCCCGGTCACTTGCCGTGACTACCTGCCTGTCTATCCAGAGACTGCCCCGGTCACTTGCCGTGACTACCTGCCTGTCTATCCAGAGACTGCCCCGGTCACTTGCCGTGACTACCTGCCTGTCTATCCAGAGACTGCCCCGGTCACTTGCCGTGACTACCTGCCTGTCTATCCAGAGACTGCCCCGGTCACTTGCCGTGACCTCTTTCCCGTCTGTCCAAAGACTGTCCCTGTCACTTGCCGTGACTTCCTGTCCGTCTCCCCGGGCGCCACCCGCTCCTTTACAAGGAAAGCCTCCTTGTATAATAAAGCTCAGAGGTTCCGCCTCCCTGACCCGTTACAGTTTGCTCGGGCCATGGAACCCGGTGGCACCCAAACCCCTTCGCTCTCTGACCTGTGTCATGAACTGTCTCGTCAGAGGTCTCAACAGGAGTCCATCCTGGGTCATCTGCGGAATGTTAATTCCCGCCTGGACACCCTGACTACTTCACCAGCAACCACCACTGGCGCCATGACTCGCAATCCGGCAGTCCCGTTGCTTACCAATTCCGTGGTTTCCGTTCCTGGACCTCGACTTTCTGCTCCTCCACGGTTTGGAGGCGATCCTACTCTGGCTCGGGGTTTCATTAACCAGTGTACCCTGCATTTCGAACTCCTGGCTCACCAGTTTAACTCCGACCGGGCCAAAATTGCCTTCATTATGTCCCATCTCACCGGAGAGGCTCTGGCCTGGCTTAATCCTCTCTGGGAGAGAGAAGATCCTCTGGTGTCTGACCTGCATGCTTTTCTCTCGGCCTTCCGGAAGGTATTCGACGAACCCGGACGGAAGACCTCCTCTGCATCATCTCTGTTGCGTCTCCGTCAGGGAAGTCTCACCGTGGGGCAATATGCCATACGATTCCGTACCCTTGCCTCGGAGCTGGCCTGGGATAATGATGCTCTGATATCTGTCTTCTGGGAGGGTCTGTCCGGCCGTATTAAAGATGAACTTGCCGGTCGAGACATTCCAACCTCTCTCGATGACCTAATAACTCTGGCTAATCGAATTGATCTACGGTTCCAGGAACGCACCAAAGAGGTCACCCGTGAGAGAAGGTTTCCTCGTCTAGCTCCTTCTTTTCAGAGACCTGTAACTCCTTCCGCTTCTCCCAGGTACACACTTCTGAGCCTATGCAGGTCGACCAGACCAAGATGGTCAAAGCCCGTCAGGACTTACGCCGTGCCGAGGGGAGTTGCTTCTACTGTGGCAGTAAGGAGCACCGGATCCGTACCTGTCCGGAGAGGTCGGGAAACGCCTGTGTCTAGGTTCGCTCGGAGAGGTCAACCTAGACAAGAATAAATCCTCTTCATCTCTGCTGCTGTCAGTCTCAATTCTCCTCGGTGAGAACCGTCATTTCGAACAAGCCCAACTTGATTCTGGAGCAGCCGGGAATCTTGTTTCACAGGCTCTAGTAGAGAAATATCGCATTCCTACCAAACATCTGGTTGAACCAGTATCTGTTGCTGCTGTGGACGGGGGTCTCCTACCACGTCCCATCCAACTTATCACTGAAGCCATAACCCTGCAGGTGGGAATGTTGCATTCTGAGAGCATCTCGTTTCATGTCCTGCCTGGACTCTCTCATGCTTTCTTATTAGGCCTACCTTGGCTCCAAAAGCATGCACCCGTGCTCGACTGGCAGACTGGAGAGATCCTTCGCTGGGGACAGGACTGTCATAAAACGTGTTTGGTTCCTGTTCATCCCGTCCGTCCTTCTCCTACACCAACTAATCTACCAGGGCTCCCGATTCCATATTGGTCGTTCGCTGATGTCTTTAATAAAAAGGAGGCAGAGACATTACCCCCTCACAGACCTTATGATTGCCCGATCGACCTGCTACCCGGTACTACGCCTCCCCGTGGGGGTATTTACCCATTGTCTGCTGCTGAGACCAGGTCGATGTCCGAATATATCGAGGAGAATTTGGCCAAGGGATTCATCCGGAAATCTACCTCCCCAGCGGGAGCAGGTTTCTTCTTCGTAAAAAAGAAAGATGGCTCTCTCCGTCCCTGTATTGACTACAGAGGCCTAAACCTGATCACGGTGAAGAATAAGTACCCTCTTCCGCTCATTCCCGAATTGTTTGATCGTCTGAGGGGGGCTAGAATCTTCACCAAACTGGATCTTCGTGGAGCATATAACCTAGTCCGTATCCGTCGGGGAGATGAATGGAAGACGGCATTCAACACCCGGGACGGCCACTATGAGTATTTGGTGATGCCCTTTGGTCTCTGTAATGCTCCTGCAGTCTTTCAGGAGTTGGTCAATGACATCTTCCGGGACCTGCTCTACTCCTGCGTTATGGTGTACCTAGACGACATCTTGGTCTTCTCTCCGGATCTCCAGTCTCACCGGAGGGATGTTCGTCAGGTTCTGCTCAGGCTTAGGCAGAATCACCTTTTCGCCAAATATGAGAAGTGTCTCTTTGAGCAGACCTCGCTTCCGTTTTTGGGTTACATCATTTCTCAGACTGGCCTAAGAATGGATCCGGAGAAACTATCTGCCATTGAGAAATGGCCCCGACCGGAGGGATTGAAGGCCATTCAGCGGTTCCTGGGATTCGCCAATTATTACCGCCTCTTCATACCACACTTCTCTTCCCGGACTGCTCCAATCTCCGCGCTCACCGCAAGAATGCTAACCCCAAACAGTGGACGCCCGAAGCAGAGGAGGCCTTTCTCTCCTTAAAACAGGCCTTCTCTTCCGCTCCAGTGCTGCATCGCCCGGACGGCAACAAGCAGTTCTTCCTGGAGGTGGACGCTTCCTCTTCTGGAGCTGGAGCGGTACTGACTCAAAAGTCTTCTTCCGGGAGGATGGTATCTTGCGGCTTCTTCTCAAAACTCTTCTCCTCTACTGAGCGCAATTATTCCATAGGAGACCGAGAGTTATTGGCCATCAAGCTGGCATTGGAGGAGTGGCGTTACCTACTCGAGGGGGCTCTTCATCCGGTAATCATTTACACTGACCACAAGAATTTGGCTTACCCCCAGCATGCCCAGAGACTTAACCCTCGCCAAGCCCGGTGGTCCTTGTTTTTTGCCCGCTTCGACTTTCTTTTACACTTTCGCCCGGCCGACAAGAACATCAAGGCGGATGCCTTGTCCCGGTCTTTCCTGGTGTCGGATCTCGAGGAGGAACCTAAACATATCATCGATCCCGCCAGAGTGATGCAGGTGGCTCCCGTGAGTCTAAATCGTCTCCATCCTGGTAAGACGTTCGTATCGGTGCCTGATCGGGAGAGGATCCTCCACTGGGGTCATTCGTCTAAACTAGCTGGCCACGCTGGTCAGAAAAAGACCCTCCAGCTCATTACCCGGCATTACTGGTGGCCTACCCTGCACAAGGATGTAATAGACTTTGTTTCTGCCTGTGCCTCCTGTGCCCGCAACAAAGTTCCAAGACACCTGCCTGCCGGCCATCTTCTCCCGCTTCCTGTACCCGCGCCCCCTGGCAGCATATAGCCATGGACTTCATAACGGATCTTCCCGTCTCTGCTGGTTGTACGGTCATTTGGGTGGTCGTTGACCGATTTTCCAAGATGGCTCACTTCATTCCCCTGCCAGGGCTTCCGTCTGCACCCGAGTTGGCTAAAGACTTTATCCGCCACATCTTCTGTCTTCATGGTCTGCCTCGTCACATTGTGTCGGATCGTGGGGTACAGTTCACCTCACGTTTCTGGAGAGCCACTTGTAAGTTGCTAGACGTCACCCTGGATTTCTCCTCCGCTTACCACCCACAGTCCAATGGTCAAGTCGAGCGAATCAATCAGATTCTGACCAGTTATCTCCGGCACTTCGTTAATGCCCACCATTCTGACTGGGTGGATCTCCTGCCTTGGGCCGAATTTTCGTACAACAATCACGAGAGCGAATCTTCCTCCAAATCTCCGTTTCTTGTAGTCTTCGGTCAACATCCTCGGATCCCTGTACCTATTTCCATCTCTGTGGACAATCCAGCTGCGGAATCCCTGGTTAACGAATTCTCCTCCATATGGGAGAGTACCCGGTCCGCACTCATTCTGTCATCCGAGCGCATGAAGAGACATGCTGACAAGAAACGTCTGGATCCCCCTCAATTCCGTCCTGGGGATAAGGTCTGGCTCTCGTCCAAGTATGTTCGGCTCAAGATTCCTTCCTACAAGTTAGGTCCTCGGTTCATCGGTCCTCTGGAGATCATCAGTCAGATCAACCCAGTGTCCTATAAATTGAAACTCCCGGCCAATTTGAGGATTCCTAACTCCTTCCATGTATCTCTCCTCAAACCGGTGGTACTTAACTCTTTTGTCAAGTCTACAGGTACACCTCCTGCTCCACTGTCTGCTAAGAACGAATTTGAGGTAGAGAACATTTTGGCCACCAAAAGGGTAGGAAGAAAGACCTATTTTCTGGTGGATTGGAAGGGGTTTGGTCCTGAGGAGAGAACGTGGGAGCCTCGGGAGAACATCCATGCCCCTCTCATCCTAGCTAAATTTCTTTCTGGCCTAAAAAAGGCGGGGCCTAAAGGGGGGGGTACTGTAGCGCCGGCGTCCCTGCCCTCTGCCAGGCAGGGATGCTGTTCCCCTGCGCCAGCGTCCTCTGCCAGGCAGGGACGTCGCCCCTCTTACCCACGCTCGGCGTCCTCCTTCCGCCCTGCTGGGGTCGTGCGCTCCTTCCTGCTGCTGGACTTAGGGCGCGCGCCCGCGCGCTCCCCCGCTCTTAAAGGGGCCGCGCGCATCTTTCAAAAAAGGTCCCCGGACAATGCCGGAGGACTCCACCCTATATAAAGTACTCCCTCCTTAATGGAGGTGCCCGAGCAATGTTGTTGCACTGTTTACTCTGCTTCAGCCCTCAGGTTCCGTTACCAGTTACCTGCCTGTCTCCTGCCAGTTTGCTGTCTGCTACCTGTCCGCAAGCCTACCTGGAGGTTCGGCCGTCACCGGTGGTGACCATCGGCTATTCCAGAGAATCTCGCCTGCTCACTTGGGGGCGCTCATCTGCCATCTGCCTGCACTACGGAGGTTCGGACGTCACATGCGGTGACCTGCGTCTATTCAGGATCTCGCTGCTCATTGCATCCTGCCATCTGCTGCAGACCTACCCGGAGGTTCGGACGTACATCGGTGTACCATCGCTATTCCAGAGACTCTCGCTGCTCACTTGGGGGCGTCATCTGTCATCTGCCTGCTAGCCTACGGGAGGCTCCACCTCTCAGGTTGTATATACTGTCCATCCAGAGACTGCCCCGGTCACTTGCCGTGACTACCTGCCTGTCTATCCAGAGACTGCCCGGTCACTTGCCGTGACTACCTGCCTGTCTATCCAGAGACTGCCCCGGTCACTTGCCGTGACTACCTGCCTGTCTATCCAGAGACTGCCCCGGTCACTTGCCGTGACTACCTGCTGTCTACCCAGAGACTGCCCGGTCACTTGCGTGACTACCTGCCTGTCTATCAGAGACTGCCCCGGTCACTTGCCGTGACCTCTTTCCCGTCTGTCCAAAGACTGTCCCTGTCACTTGCCGTGACTTCCTGTCCGTCTCCCCGGGCGCCACCCGCTCCTTTACAAGGAAAGCCTCCTTGTATAATAAAGCTCAGAGGTTCCGCCTCCCTGACCCGTTACAATAACACAGTGTCTGTTGGGAATTACTCAAGCTGAGCTCCTGAGCCTGCATCAAAAAAGGGTAATAGTGCAGGATATGTTAGGAAGATTTTAAAGGTGTGCTGAATATTATCCTAATTATGGATATAATAAGTATTTTGGACAACGTCCAAAATTTGGGATTTAGTAAATGCTTAAAACTTAACGGTAAACTCACACATCTGTATTAAACTGTCAGTGCTTGGACCTCAATTCCTGGACTATCTATGGGTCTTCCGACCAGAGATTATGTAACTTGAATTACAAGACCTGGTCCAGTGGCCATATCAGTCATTTGTGACTGCTGGATTGGAGTCCTGTGAACTACCCCCTACCTGACAGCATCTGTGGTTTTTTTGATTAGCCAGCATGGCGCGACATCAGATCTGCATCTTACCGCAAAGATGAGGCGTTGGAATGCCATCAGATAAGTGGAGGTTCTTAAGGCTTATGTCTGGTGGCCACAGATCACTGATGTTGTTGCTGAAATGGGTCATGTGAATTGATTTTCACCATCTCTACCTTTTGATCTAAACTACCAGTCTGACATGTGCTTATACACTACCCACTGTCAGGCCAGGTATGGTGGTCCAGGCACAAACTACATAATAGGGATGTCAGCTCGAAAGAAGATTGAGAAGAAGAAAAAGAGAAAGGAGCTTTAGAACATGGGTCCCCCAAAAAATTAGAGTATGGGCCCCAACCAGCGGATTGTTTGTGTATCCCAGCATGCACTGGGGGTTCTCAAACAAAGCATCATCAAACAAAAATTTGATATAAAAAAAATAAAGCAGTCAGATGGATTAAGGGTATGCCACACTGAACAATATCGCTAACGGGATCGCTAAAAAACGTCACTATTTAGCGATCCCGTTAGCGATGTTGTTCAGTGCGGCATCTGCCAGCGACGAGCTTCCTGCTGTGATCTCGCTCGTCGCTGGAATCGTTCTGGACCCTATTTTCTCGTCGGCGCTCCGCTGGGTAAGTATATATCGCTAGTGTGGCACCTTTTCTTAGCGATTTAGCGGTACTTTTGTACAGCTAAAGTCGTTAAGAAGATCGCTAACGGCGATAGCGTCGTTAACTATATCGCTAAATGTGGCCGCATTTAGCGATATAGAAACAATCCCGCTAGCGATCGCATTAGTATGCGTCGTTATCGTGATCGCTAGCGGGATTGTTTAGTGTGGCAGTACCTTTAGAGAGGAATGGTAGGGAGTTTTCAATTAATGCATATTATAACAGAGATTAGATTATTACATTAAATAAATAGACATTTAGGATTAAATCAGTGTTTGTTTAGGACAACTCCTTAAGAAAGGTTGAGGATCATTGTTCTAGAAGCTAAAAGGTAAACATTTGTAATGAAACTCTACTGCAAAAATTATGAAGGCAAAAAAAAAACCAAAGACAATCTATGGACAAGAATGGAGCTGTGCCTGGAAAAAAGCAGACCCTTCTTTTACATATGGAAGAGTCCTTTAATGGGTCAATCTGTCATTTAACAATGTAACATAACTTAAGCATTGTTTTTATATATGTACAATACATGCTTTATCCCAAAAAAGGCATTTTATAAATTGTGAGGATATTTGTGAGATTAGAGAACAGTTCAGAGGCATTATTGTATGGAATAATTAATTTGTTACAAGGCAATAACATAATTTACAGTATATGTATGTCAGTAAATATCTCATGTTATCCAAAGGACAACCTAACATTTTTCTTTATTTTTTACACAGGTGTTGGAGGAGCTTATCCCCCACCACCACCTTACGGAGGCGGGGGGCCCACAGGTAGAGTGCAAGAATTTGTCTAAGTTTTTGTAGTTTTTGTTTGAGGGGGGAATCAGTTTTTCTTAAGTAAATATACAAAACAGTTTGCATGCAATATTGTGCAACATCATTAGTTTCAACTACTCACACTACATTTACATAAAGAGTAATGGGAAAAGTAAATAGAAATATGGTCACCGCTGGTCTAGTAAAAGCCTTCAGCAAATAATGATCCCATTGTGCGTTCCAGAATGTAACTAGAAAGACGTAATGATGAGGCCCCATGGAGGAGACGGTATAGCAGCACCCAGTCTCTGTGACTTTCCATTATAAAGCTGTATGCTGTATGTATGTGGTCACACTACTGTACAATATGGCTGGGTACTATGAGAGAAAACATCGCATAGCGCTCAGCCCAGTGTTACTCCATGGGGCAATCCAGATCAGTGTTTTTTTCTCTCAGGCGTATTCGGCGTGTGTGTAAAATCGCAGCATGCTGTGATTGTACGCGTACATTGTCCGAGACTCTCCAATGCAAGCCTATGGGTGCGAGGAAAACTCGGACACCACACAGACCATCCGTATAGCATGAGACAAATTTGCACACACTTTCCTGAAGGAAATTGCATCAGCGAAGAACAGGAAGCTTGGCATGCAAATTGTCCTGGCAACCAATAAAAAAGCCAGGAACACGCCTCCACGGATCCACAATCACTGGGTAAGGCTCCCCAAAACATTGACACAAGACCCAATGTCGAAGAACCCTCTAAGTTGTGTTTAAGGTTAGGCTGTCACATGTTTATCACAAACCAGGAAAAACAAGACACCAGCAGGGCCTCAATGTGAAAGATTTAAGGAATAAACTTCTTGTGGAGCCAATCTATGGCCTTCTTGATTAGTTTTTATTAATTTCAGACCATTGAGCTTGTTAATTTAATGGGACGGTACATAGGGAAAATCATTGAGAAATGTGAAGCCATATGGATGTCATACGGATAAATGGCTGAGAGAAAATCGCATCATCGCATTACACACGGATTACCATACGGAGAACACTCATGTGACTCTTGGCAGTGAGAATCTGACAGATTTTTTTTATACGTTTAGTTTGACTTTGGCCTTACCTTAAGGATTCGCTCACATCTGCGTATATAATGTAGCCGAGATTCTCATCCAGAAACGTTGTAGTGTCAGGAGAGTGTCATGCGTTTTTTTTCTCACCAGCATCCATATGACATGCGTATGCAATCTGTATGTAATGCGTTTCTAACATCAGATTTCACATACAGTAATTCTCTGTCATTTCAATCTAGTTTGTGAACTAATAAAACAATCTTATATACAAAGATAGATAGATAAATGGATAGATAGATAGATAGATAGATAGATAGATAGATAGTAGATAGATAGATAGATAGATAGATAGGAATTAAAAGGATGATTAGTGGCACTAGTATAAAGAGACGCTCCTGGGATAGAGACCGCCCAACATGACACACGTGTATGGAATGGATCTCCCCAGGCGAAATGAATCATGCCCATAATATGAAACCGCAGATGAGTATCACAAATATTTGATAACCACAGTGGGGGTTAATATTGACTGGGCCCAAGTTACCCTGTTACCCCCCTGATGGGATTGTGTTTATTCTGCTATGAGGAGCATTTAAATTTATGGATTCATGTGACAGGAGAAAATATCCTTTATAGCTCCAAATTTTGAAGGAGCAATTTATCTATTTCCATAAAAACCAGGTTCATAAGAGTTGTATATGGACAACGTGCACACAAGGGGTCATTATATATGAGAGGTTTAAAACGCTGATTTCAGTATTAAGGCTCACTTGAAAGAAAGGAATATTATTCCTGACAAATACCGCCAATATAAGGGAAACTCATTTTTGGTACAGTCCCATTTAATAGTGCGGGTAATATGTCAATATAGATGCATTGCTGTCCATCTAAGGGTTTCTCGTAAACCATTGGATTTCTTGTCTTTTAAGTATATAGACACTTTTTGTTTGTTTGGTTTTTCTGTTGTTTTGCACATGCACTTTCAGCACAAATTGCACCTTTGTTCTGTGTTTTTAATATTAGATTAAAGGTTAAGTTTTATTATTTCAATCAGCTTCTCTCTAAACCTTTTTTGATTGAATACGATTGCCTTTGCTCATACATACTAGTATAAAGAGGAATTATTCAGCTTCAAATAGGACAACAACCACAATAGTGTCAATAGTGGACAATATAAAAACATATATATACTGTATATATATACAGTACAGACCATAAGTTTGGACACACCTTCTCATTTAAAGATTTTTCTGTATTTTCATGACTATGAAAATTGTACATTCACACTGAAGGCATCAAAACTATGAATTAACACATGTGAATTATATACTTAACAAAAAAGTGTGAAACAACTGAAAATATGTCTTATATTCTAGATTCTACAAAGTAGCCACCTTTTGCTATGATGACTGCTTTGCACACTCTTGGCATTCTCTTGATGAGCTTCAAGAGGTATTCACCGGGAATGGTCTTCCAACAGTCTTGAAGGAGTTCCCAGAGATGCTTAGCACTTGTTGGCCTTTTGCCTTCACTCCGTGGTCCAGTTCACCCCAAACCATCTCGATTGGGTTCAGGTCTGGTGACTGTGGAGGCCAGGTCATCTGGCATAGCACCCCATCACTCTCCTTCTTGGTCAAATAGCCCTTACACAGCCTGGAGGTGTGTTTGGGGTCATTGTCCTGTTGAAAAATAAATGATGGTCCAACTAAATGCAAACCGGATGGAATAGCATGCCGCTGCAAGATGCTGTGGAAGCCATGCTGGTTCAGTATTCCTTCAATTTTGAACAAATCCCAACAGTGTCACCAGCAAAGCACCCCCACACCATCACACCTCCTCCTTCATGCTTCACGGTGGGAACCAGGCTTGTAGAGTCCATCCGTTCACCTTTTCTGCGTCGCACAAAGACACGGTGGTTGGAACTAAAGATCTCAAATTTGGACTCATCAGACCAAAGCACAGATTTCCACTGGTCTAATGTCCATTCCTTGTGTTCTTTAGCCCAAACAAGTCTCTTCTGCTTGTTGCCTGTCCTTATCAGTGGTTTCCTGAAGGCCTGCTGCACAAAGTTTCCTCTTAACAGTTGTTGTAGAGATGTGTCTGCTGCTAGAACTCTGTGTAGCATTGACCTGGTCTCTAATCTGAGCTGCTGTAAATCTGCGATTTCTGAGGCTGGTGACTCGGATAAACTTATCCTCAGAAGCAGAGGTGACTCTTGGTCTTCCTTTCCTGGGGTGGTCCTCATGTGAGCCAGTTTCTTTGTAGCGCTTTATGGTTTTTGCAACTACACTTGGGGACACTTTCAAAGTTTTCCCAATTTTTCGGACTGACTGACCTTCATTTCTTAAAGTAATGATGGCCACTCGTTTTTCTTTACTTAGCTGTTTTTTTCTTGCCATAATACAAATTCTAACAGTCTATTCAGTAGAACTATCAGTGTCAGGATCCCGTCTAGGTTGGAGCCGATGTTACTGCAAACACTAGGGGAAGCAGAGGCAGGTAACGTAGTCAGAGGATAACCGGGTCGGTACACTGGAAAGGCGTTATTAGAAGCACTGGATCAGGCAGAGAGAGTAGTCAGAATGGCAGGCCGAGGTCAGTTCACAGGAGAGCGGTATTGGTAGCAATGGATCAGGCGGAGAGCGTAGTCAGAAGGGCAGGCCGAGGTCAGTTCACAGGAGAGCGGTATTGGTATTGGGAGCAGCAGGAACAGCAGGAAACGCTTGACTAGAGGCTAGAAGCACAATAATCTCGCAATGACACACCCACAGGGCCAGGTTTATATAGGGTGTGTAATTGGCAATCAGAGGCCAATCAAGAGAACACTGGGTGGAGCCGATCAGGAAGAACAGTCAATGGTATCTGGGTTCAGCAAGGAACCTTGCAGCCAGCAGAATAGATCAGATGGTAGAGCTGCTGGCCGGTGGACAAGAGGTACTGGGTTCGATTTCTGACAGTACTCCCCTCCTTCCAGGATGGCCTCTGGACATCTCAGGAGCTGGCTTATCTGGGTACCTCTGATGAAAGGCTCTTGTAAGTCTAGGAGCATGGACGTTGTCCTTTGGTTCCATGAATTTTCCTCTGGTCCATAACCCTTCCACTGCACCAGATACTGCAGCTTACCTCTGAATTTTCGGGAGTCCAGAATCCACAATGTATTCTTCTTCACCACGGATCCTTTCTGGTGGAGGAGGTGGCTGAATTCTTCCTGGAAACGGGTTTTCACAAAAGGGTTTGAGCAAGGATATGTGAAATACTGGATGAATCTTTAGATTGTTGGGAAGATTTAAACGAAAAGCAACCTGGTTAATTTTTGCAGAAATTTGAAAAGGTCCAATGAATTGTTGACCCAATTTGGAGGATGGTACATGTGTCTTTAGATTTTTAGTGGACAGCCAAACTTTGTCTCCAACCTGAAGAGCAGGGGGCACTCTCCGATGTTTATCTGCTGCTTCCTTATATTCTTCCTGGGTCTTGAGTAACATCTCTGATAGTTCCTTCTGGGACCTGTAATTTTGCAAGCCTGTCATTAACAGCAGGAATGGGAGTGTTCACTGGCAGATTAGGGATAAATACTGGATGTAATCCATAGTTAACAAAAAATGGGGTTTGAGATGTAGCGCTATGTATGGAGTTGTTGTAGGCAAACTCTGCTGTTGGTAAATAGTCCACCCAGTCATCCTGAAGATAGGAAATGAAGCAACGGAGGTATTGCTCCAAAGTCTGGTTCGTTCTCTCTGTCTGGCCATTGGACTGAGGATGGAAAGCGGTAGAAAGATTCACCGTGACTCCCAAGGCTGTACAGAAACTCTTCCAAAATTTTGACGTAAACTGAACGCCTCTGTCAGACACCACGCTGTCAGGAATTCCATGTAACCTGAATACCTCTTTGATCATCAGTTCTGCAGTTTTTTCAGCAGTAGGAATTCATTCAGTTGGGATAAAATGGGCCATTTTTGTGAGTCGGTCCACTATGACAAGGATGACGGTCATCTGTTTGGAAGGGGGTAGTTCCACAATAAAATCCATGGAAATAGATCCCCAAGGCCTGGATGGAACTGGGAGTGGTTGCAGGAGTCCTAGAGGAGACGATCGTGGGGTCTTGTTTCGTGCGCATGTTAAACAGGTTGAAACATATTTCCTCACGTCCTTCCTACAATTAGGCCACCAAAAGAAACAAAGTAGTAAGTCTTGTGTTTTTGCAACTCCCGGATGTCCTGCCAGTTTAGAATCATGGACACTTTTGAGGACTTCAAGGCGAGAAGATTCAGGTACATATATTTTGTGTTTCTGCATCCAAAACCCCTCTTTGAATGAAAGATCGACGTCTTCCGAAGGATGGTTAAGGAAAGAGTACTCTTGGTATCCATCTTTAATTCTATTACATAGTCTTTTAGAGTGCAATATTCCCAAAAAATTTTAGTGCCTAGAATTGTATCGTCATTACTAGACCTCTCCTGAGGTTCCGAACACATCCTGGACAGGGCATCAGCCTTGCCATTTCTT
The DNA here is from genome assembly GCA_033576555.1 of Oophaga sylvatica. NCBI lineage: Eukaryota > Metazoa > Chordata > Amphibia > Anura > Dendrobatidae > Oophaga > Oophaga sylvatica. Next base: position 162,044,567 of record JARQOD010000007.1, on the reverse strand, counting down.
GAACCAGGCCGGTAAGAAATTATAAAATTGAATCTTGAGAAAAATAAGGCCCATCGTGCTTGTCTTGCAGACAATCTTTTTGCTGTACGGAGGAATTCAAGATTCTTGTGGTCCGTGAGGACAGTCACAGGGTGATTGCCACCTTCCAGAAGATGTCTCCACTCGGAGAAGGCAACTTTAATGGCTAACAGTTCTTTATTACCGATGTCGTAGTTTTTTTTCTGCAGATGACATGGTGTGGGAAAGAAACGCACATGGGTGAAGTTGCATCTTGTCCCCAACTCGCTGAGACAGAATGGCTCCCACTGCAGAGTCCGAGGCGTCCACTTCGACAGTAAATGGCAATTCAGGATTTGAGTGTACTAACAATGGAGCAGACGTAAAAAGAGTTTTCAACTTGTCAAAAGCCTCTGTGCCTCCGGAGACCAGAAAAATGCTTTGGTCTTTTTTGTTAGTGTAGTAATTGGTAGTATGATCCGTGAAAAGTTCTTTATAAATTTTCGGTAAAAATTTGCAAATCCTATGAAACGCTGGACGTCTTTTAAATTTCTTGGAACAGGCCAGTCCACTACAGCATTGATTTTGCTGGGATCCATGCTCAGACCTTCTGGGGAGATGATATATCCCAGAAATTGGATACTGGTTTGTTCAAACTCACATTTTTCAAGTTTAATGTAAAGATGGTTCTCCTGTAGTCGTTCCAAGACTAACTGGACGTGCCTGCGATGCTCTTCCAAGGTGTCTGAAAATATAAGAATGTCATCGAGATAAGCCACAACGAATTGATCCAAGAAATCTCGAAATACATCATTAATAAAATGTTGAAAGGTGGCTGGGGCATTGCTAAGGCCAAAGGGCATAACCAGAGATTCAAAATGTCCATATCTCGTTCTGAAGGCGGTCTTCCACTCATCTCCTGGGCGAATCCGTATGAGGTTGTAAGCCCTCTAAGATCCAGCTTCGTAAAGATTTTCGCAGAACGGAGTCTCTCGAATAGTTCAGGAATCAAGGGTAGCGGGTAGCGATTCTTGACGGTGATATTATTAATCTCTCTGTAGTCAATACATGGCCACAGAGTGGAGTCTTTCTTTTCAACAAAGAACAGGGGTGCCCCAGCTGGAGATGTGGAAGGTCGAATAAAGCCTTTCTCTAAATTTTCATCCAGTAACTCTCTTAATACCTTCAATTCAGGTTCGGAAAGATTGTAAATCCGCCCAAATGGAATGGTTGTTCCTGGCAGCAATTCAATGGGACAGTCGTAAGGACGGTGAGGAGGTAATTGATCCGCTTTCTTCTTACTGCAGACATCAGAGAACTGCTGATATTGAGGTGGTAGTTTCTCTTCCTTCTCATGCGAAATCTCAGAGATTTGGACTTGTTGGAGAACAGGGGGTTCCTTATGACAATTATTCTTGCAGTAGTCAGATGGAAAGGTGATGGTCCTTGATGCCCAGTTGATGGAAGGGTTATGGACTGAAAACCAGGGGATCCCTAGGATAACCGGAAATTTCGGAGATGAAATAAGGTGAAAACTGACAGCTTCATGATGATCCGGTTCGATACAAATCTCAAGTTTGATTGTCTCATGCGTGACAGGTCCAGAAGACAAGGGTGATCCATCCACAGTTTCCATTTCAATTGGTGTGGATTTGATCCTACTGGGAATATTGTTATCACGTGTAAATTTTAAGTCCATAAAATTTCCTCCTGCTCCCGAATCCAACAGGGCAGAGCATTGTATTTTTTGGGTGCCCATTACAACCTGAATGGGGATTACAAAATGAGATGATGTAGTATGTATTTTGTCTGTTTCTGGTGTTACTGATGAGATAGTCTGCATGATGGAATCCGACTGCTGAGAAAGGTCCATATTGCTGGCAGACCTGTTGTTGGTAAAGGCTATAGTCCTTTTGTTAGGACAGTTGATGGCATAGTGTCCAGGTTCCCCACAATAGAGGCAGAGATGTTCTGCACGTCACCTCTCCTTCTCCTGTGCAGAGAGTGGTCTTCGGATGACGTCGATCTGCATCGGTTCAGACACGCCTTGCGTCTTTTCTTGGTGGTCTGATGCTGAAAATGAGAAGCCAGGGCTATTCCCAAGTGCTCGCAGTCTCTCCTTTCTCCTTTCAGTAAGTCTCTGGTCTATCCGGATACACAGTTGAATAAAGTCCTCCAACTGGTCAGGGGTCTCAACCCTGGCAAGCTCGTCTTTCACTGGTTCTGATAACCCTCGTCGAAATTGACTTCTCTGGGCCGCTGAATTCCAGGTGGTGTCGGCCACCCAGCGACGGAACTCCGATGTATATTCCGCAACAGAGCGACGTCCTTGACGCAAATTATGTAATTTGGTTTCTGCTGTGGCACAGCGGTTTGGGTCATCAAAAACTTGATTCATAGCTGCGGTGAAAGCTTCCAGGTCATTAAGGAGGTCATAGTCCTTTTCTACATAAGGTGAAGCCCAAGCAAGAGCTTCATCCGTCAGGAGATTTATCATGAAAAAAACTTTCTTCCTCTCACTGGTAAAGGGAGCAGGTTGCATCTGGAAGTATATGCGGCATTGATTGAGGAATCCTCGGTACTGCTGGCAATCCCCACTGAACTTTGCAGGCAGCAGAAGCCGCGCGTTTGATTCGGACCCTGAATTGCGCACGTCCAGAAGTTGTTTTTGTAGCTCAATTACTTCCTGTTGTAGAACCGTGAACTCAGTTTGTAACTTGGAATATTTTCCTTGATAGTTAGTACAAAAATTTTGAAGTTCCATAACTTGCTGCCTCAGGGTGTTTACAGCGGACTCCATTTTGGCGCGAGATTATTCTGTCAGGATCCCGTCTGGGTTGGAGCCGATGTTATTGCAAACACTAGGGGAAGCAGAGGCAGGTAACGTAGTCAGAGGATAACCGGGTCGGTACACTGGAAAGGCGTTATTAGAAGCACTGGATCAGGCAGAGAGAGTAGTCAGAATGGCAGGCCGAGGTCAGTTCACAGGAGAGCGGTATTGGTAGCAATGGATCAGGTGGAGAGCGTAGTCAGAAGGGCAGGCCGAGGTCAGTTCACAGGAGAGCGGTATTGGTATTGGGAGCAGCAGGAACAGCAGGAAACGCTTGACTAGAGGCTAGAAGCACAATAATCTCGCAATGACACACCCACAGGGCCAGGTTTATATAGGGTGTGTAATTGGCAATCAGAGGCCAATCAAGAGAACACTGGGTGGAGCCGGTCAGGAAGAACAGTCAATTGTATCTGGGTTCAGCAAGGAACCTTGCAGCCAGCAGAATAGCTCAGATGGTAGAGCTGCTGGCCGGTGGACAAGAGGTACTGGGTTCGATTCCTGACAATCAGCTGTGTATCCACCAGACTTCTGCACAACACAACTGATGGTCCCAACCCCATTTATAAGGCCAGAAATCCCACTTATTAAACCTGACAGGGCACACCCGTGAAGTGAAAACTATTTCTGGTGACTACCTCTTGAAGCTCATCAAGAGAATGACAAGAGTGTGCAAAGCAGTCATCAAACAAAAAAGTGGCTGCTTTTAAGAACCTAGGATATAAGACATAATTTCAGTTGTTACACATTTTTTTGTTAAGTATATAATTCCACGTGTGTTAATTCATAGTTTTGATGCCTTCAGTGTGAATTTACAATTTTCTTAGTCATGAAAATGCAGAAAAATCTTTGAATGAGATGTGTCCAAACTTTTGGTCTGTACTGTATATATATATATATATGTACTGCTCAAAAAAATAAAGGGAACACTCAAATAACACATCCTAGATCTAAATGAATGAAATATTCTCATTGAATTCTTTGTTCTGTACAAAGTTGAATGTGCTGTCAACATAATCACACTAAAATCATCAATGGAAATCAAGTTTTTTAACCAATGGAGGCCTGGATTTGGAGAGACCCCAAAATGAAAGTTGAAACAAGTCAAAATGAAAATCAAAACAAGTCAAAATTAAAGTGGAAACAAGTCAAAATGATGCTCAGTATTGTGTATGACCTCCCTGTGCCTGTATGACCTCCCTACAATGCCTGGGCATGCTCCTGATAAGGCGGCGGATGGTCTCCTGAGGGATCTCGTCCTAGACCTGGACTAAAGCATCCGTCAACTCCTGGACAGTCTGTGGTGCAACGTGATGTTGGTGAATGGAGCGAGACATGCTGTCCCAGATGTGCTCAATCGGATTCAGGACTGGGGAGCGGGCAGGCCAGTCCATAGCTTCAATGCCTTCATCTTGCAGGAACTGCTGACACACTCCAGCCACATGAGGTCTGGCATTGTCCTGCATCAGGAGGAACCCAAGGCCAATCGCTCCAGCATACGGTCTCACAAGGGGTCTGAGGATCTCATCTTGGTACCTAATGGCAGTCAGGCAGGGCCGGCTCCAGGTTTTTATGGGCCCGGGCGAAAGAGCCTCAGTGGGCCCCTTTAACACAGACCACGATTCATGATGCACAGATACGGCAGAGAAATATGGGTATAGTACTATGCCAAACACTTCTTTTCTTCCATTACATGACTGATATCTATTGTAAATTGTACAATAGCTCAAAAACCGCCAAATCCTCACAGCGCACAGTACAGACTGGACAGTACAGTCCTCCATACAATATTATGGGCACCACAGTCTCCCCCTCATCACCCATATAATACCCCATGCAGGATGTCACCTCCCATATAATGCTCCATACAGAATACTGGACCCAAAATAATGCTCCATACAGAATACTGGACCCAAAATAATGCTCCATACAGGATACTGGTCCCCATATAATGCTCCATACAAAATATGGAGCTCTCCTCTGCGCTGTACTGCGTTCTGCACTGTTACGGCTCAGGAAAGGGCGCTGTGGAAAGACTCCCCATTATCATCATGATTGTCTCCCCATCATCATCATTGCCTCCATATCATCATCATTGCCTCCCCATCATCATCATGGCCTCCCCATTATCATCAATGCCTGCCCATCATCATCATCTCCTCCCCATCATCATCTTCTCCCCATCATCATCAATGCCTCCCCATTATCAGCAATGCCTGCCCATCATCATCTTCTCCCCATCATCAATGCCTGCCAATTATCATCAATGCCTGCCCATTATCATCATCTTCTCCCCATCATCATCAATGCCTCCCCATTATCAGCAATGCCTGCCCATCATCATCTTCTCCCCATCATCAATGCCTGCCCATTATCATCAATGCCTGCCCATTATCATCAATGCCTGCCCATTATCATCATCTTCTCCCCATCATCATCATCAATGCCTCCCCATTATCAGCAATGCCTGCCCATCATCACACACAGACAGCACACAAGCACTCTCTCACATACATACACACACACATACACACACACACATACATACACACACAAAGCACCGCACTACATACACACAGAGACACACACGTCTTACCTGTCCGGCGTCCCCGCGCTCTGTGCCATAGCCGGCCACTGAATGATGACGTCATTCAGCGGCGCTGCTGTGAGAGGAAGCGCCGGCGCCCCCTGGAGCCCGGAGCTGCGGCAGCGGAGGCACGGGAGAGGTAAGTATTGTGCCAGCTGCTGCCGGGGCCTGAGCAGGCGGGGGGGGGCAGTGGTGGCGCTGACACCGCTCTCCTCCGCTAACGGGCGCGGGGGTGCCAGACTGCGAGTGGGCCCCCCCGCCTGCTCAGGGCCCCGGCACTTGCCCGGGTGTGCGGGTGCTGATGCCGGCTCTGCAGTCAGGCTACCTCTGGCGAGCACATGGAGGGCTGTGCCGCCCTCCAAAGAAATGTCACCCCACACCATTACTGACCCAAAGCCAAACCGGTCATGCTGAAGGAGGTCGCATTCGTGTTAGATGGTATAGGCATGGTTTAAATTGAGGTAGATGATCACAATCTTGCCGTACATAGATAAATAAGGTACAGATTAAGATTCTCTCGTCTGATAACCCTCTTCTTAAGCAGGTAAAGAAAAGACTGTTACCTTTCCAATCTGTTCTCATACATTATCATGTTATTAGCAGCATGTCTGCAGTTTTCACTAGGTGATGTGCTGCTGAAAACAATGATTTCTGTCCCGGCATAAACAATACAATCACTCAATGAATAGGCAGCATTTTGCTCATCTAGTATAATGAATCCCATAGTCTTCCACATAGTATAATTCACCCCCATAGTCCTCCATATAGTATAAAGCACCCCAAAGTCCTCGATATAGTATAATGCAGGTTTCATATAGTATAATGTAACCCCCATATAGTATAATGCCCTCCTCATGGTCCTTGATAGAGCATAATGCAGCCCTATATAGTATAATGCAACCAAAAGTCCCCCACATAGTATAATACATACTCCATAATGCTCTACATAGTATAATACACACTCCATAGTGCTCCATACAGTATAATACACACCCCATAGTGCTCCACGTAGTATAATACACACCTCATAGTCCTCCATATAGTATAATACACACAACATAGTGCTCCACATAGTATAATACACACAACATAGTGCTCCACATAGTATAATACACACCCCATAGTCCTCCATATAGTATAATACGCACCACCCTAGAGCTCCACATAGTATAATACACACACCCTAGAGCTCCACATAGTATAATACACACCCCATAGTGCTCCATACTGTAAATACACAAGGACCCAAGATGCTCGTGGAAACAAATCTCAGCATGCTCTATTCTGGTTGCATTTATTGCCTGCACTACTGCATGTAAATATAGGCAGCTCTCGCATCTGTCCGCACGCAGATCTGTACATGGAGCCAGTCATATTCATCATTTGCAGACACTACTGGTCCTCCAAGTGCAGCGCTCATCTGAACCTAACCTGGAAGCATTTCCAGGACCATTTTTCTAGCGTTGCTTCCTTACTGATACAATGTGGTTCTCTCTCTGTGTTTCTTTTATCTTAGTGTTATTTTTCTATATACAAGGTTGTGTCAAATGAATAATTGTCTTTTCCTTCACAGTGATCATGGCTCCTGTCACATCAACGGTGATCATGACCACATCATTTGCTGACACCCCAGTATCATGCACCTGTCCTGTGTGCCGCCAGAATATAGTGACACGTGTAGAGTATAACACAGGGCTTCTCGTCTGGCTTATATTCGGCATCCTGTGTCTGCTTGGGTAAGCATTGACATAAACAGACTACACCATTAATCCTGAACTATAAAAGTGAAGAAGGTACATTTAGGCTGTGTTTCCACAAAGAGCATTTGGTGAGTTTTTGATGCTGCGTGTTCCAGCAAAGTGGATGAGATTCATAGAGAGCTCATGACCACTGTTCTTTTTTTTACTCAGCATAAACTGACCTGAGGTGCGTGTTTCAAATCTGCAACATGTCAACTTCTCTTACGGGTGCACTGAGTTTAATTTGTGGATTTTTCCCATAGACTTGCATTAGGTATGGAAAATCCACAGTTAAAAAAACACATGCTGTTTTAATGTATTTCTGCATACAGAAGACATGAAGGGCCTGTGCACACGTTGCGGATTCCTAGCGGTTTTTCACGGCGGAAATGCTGCGAAACCGCGGCAAAACCGCTTACACAATACAACACATTATGCCCTATGGGATTCCACAATGCTGTGCACATGCTGCGGGTTTTTCCGCGGCGGAATCGCATCGCGAAAGAATCCGCAGCATGTTCATTCTTTTTTGCGGAACCGCGGCGATTCCGCCGCCATAGGATTGCATTGAACCGATTACTTTCCGCATGTGGCTGTGCCCACCATGCGCAAAGTAAGCGGTTCATGTGCGGATGGTACCCAGGGCCTGGAGGAGAGAAGACTCCCTCCAGGCCCTGGGTACCATATCCATGTAAAAACAATAATTAAAATAAAAAATAGTGATATTCTCACCTTCCGGCGGCCCCGAAGCTTTCCCGCCTCTCAGCGACGCTCCCGGCCAATCCGTTCCCAGTAATGCATTGCGAGAATCACCCGAGATGACGTAGCGGTCTCGCGTGATGCTACGTCATCGGGGTGATTGTTTCAAAGGACGCCTAGGAACGGGATTGGCCGGGAGCGTTGCTGAGAGGCGGGACAGCTGCGGGGGCCGCCGGAAGGTGAGAATAGCATGATTTATTATTTTTTTTATTATTTTTACATTAGATCTTTTTACTATTGATGCGGCATAGGCGGCATCAATAGTAAAAAGTTGGTCACACTTGTCAAACACTTGTTTGACTCGTGTGGACCAACCTGTCAGATCGCTTGTAAAACGCTAGCATTCTGCAAGCTAATTACGCTTGCAAAACGCTAGTTTTTAGCGTGAATACGCATTCCTATAATTATAGGCATGCATGCAATATTATGCATGTAAAAGTGTAAAAATATGAGTCATAAATAGGCCTAATAGTCAGTATGAAAACTGCAGGATTACAATTTAGTTTTTTAATGAAAGAAAAATTGTCAAAAACTTGTCAAAATTTGTAAAAAAAAATACACCAAACTCAAAAACCTAATTTAACCCTAGTGACAGAGCCAATTTGCAGCTTAATGACCGGGCCAATTTTTACAATTCTGACCACTGTCCACTTTATGAGGTTATAACTCTGGAACGCTTTAACGAATCCCGCTGATTCTGAGAATGTTTTTTCATGACATTTTGTACTTCACGTTAGTGGTAAAATTTTATGATATGACTTGCGTTTATTTATGAAAAAAAACGGATATAAGGGAAAAATTTTGAAAATTTAGCAATTTTCAAACTTTAAATTTTTATGCCCTTAAATCAGAGAGATATGCCACACAAATTTCTTAATAAATAACATTTCCCACATGTCTACTTTACATCAGCACAATTTTGGGGACAAAATTTTTTTTTGTTACGAAGTTATAAGGGTTAAAATTTCACCAGCGATTTCTCATTTTTTACAACATACAACACTATTTTTTTTAGGGACCACATCACATTTGAAGTCACTTTGAGGGGTCTATTTGATAGAAAATACCAAAAGTGACACCATTCTAAAACTGCACCCCTCAAGGTGCTCAAAACTGCATTCAAGAAGTTTATTAACCCTTTACGTGCTTCACAGGAACTGAAGCAATACGGAAGGAAAAAAATTAACATTTAACTTTTTTTGCAAAAAAATTTAATTCAGAACCAATTTTTTTTATCTTCACAAGTGTTAAAAGAAATAATGAACCCAAAAAATTGTTGTCCAATTTCTCCTGAATACGCCGATACTCCATATGTGGTGGTAAACCACTTTTTGGGTGCACGGCAGAGGTCGGAAGGGAAGGAGCGCCGTTTGACTTTTTCAACGCAGAATTGGCTGGACGCCATGTCGCGTTTGGAGAGCCCCTGATGTGCATAAACAGTGGAAACCCCCAACAAGTGACCCCATTTTGGAAACTAGACCCCTTAGGAACTTATCTAGATGTGTGGTGAGCACTTTGAACCTCCAAGTGCTTCACAGAAGTTAATAACTTAGAGCCGTGAAAATAAAAAAATCATTTTTTTCCTCAAAAATATTTTTTTATTTTCCCAAGGGTAACAGGAGAAATTGGACCCAAAAGTTGTTGTGCAATTTTTCCTGAGTACGCTGATACCCCATATGTTGGGGTAAAACCACTATTTGGGCGTACAGCAGGGCTTGGAAGGGAGCGAGCGCCATTTGACTTTTTGAACGCCATGTCGTGTTGGAGACCCCGATGTGCCTAAATAGTGGAAACCCCTCAATTCTAGCTCCAACCATAATCCCAACACACCCCTAACCCTAATCCTACCCTAATTCCAACCCTAATTGTATCCCTAACCCATAATTGTATCCTAAACCTCATTGTATCCCTAACCCTAATTGTAACCCTAACCCTATTTGTAACCTAATGCTAACCTTAATTCCAACCCTAATTCTAACCCTAACCCTAATTCTAACCCTAACCCTAATTATAACCCTAACCCTAACCCTAATAATAAATACAATTTCTTTATTTTATTATATGTCCCTAACTAAGGGGGTGATAAACGGGGGGTTTATTTACTATTTTTTTTATTTTTATCACTGTGATAGGGTTTATCCGACTGGGCGGGTGCATGCGCACTGCCCATGCGCCCGCCATTTTCTTTGCCGGAGAAGACGTGGGAGCTCTGGGAGACATCAGAGGGACAGGGGGGACGCCGGGGGGCACGGGGGACAGATCGGGGTTCCCGGGGATCCTATTTCTCTCCCCTCTGATGTGCGATCACATCAGAGGAGAAAGAAATTAAACGGAGAATCGCGACTTTTTTTTTTCTTTGCGGTCGCCGTTATAGGGTTAATAACGGCGATCGCAAAAGCGGGGTCAGTAAAAACCGACCCGAATCATGTTCTCTGGGGTCTCGAGACCCCCGAGAAAATGCGACTCTGGGGGGCGCTGTACACTTTCTCCACAGCGCCGTTCG
>JARQOD010000007.1:161969110-162034052 GCA_033576555.1 Oophaga sylvatica | reverse complement strand
GGCACACAGGGACTCTCTAAATGCGACATAGCAACCGCTAAATATTCCAGCATATTTTCCATTCAAAAAGTCAAATGGCGCTCCTTCCCTTCTGAGCCCTGCCGTGCGCCCAAACAGTGGTTTATGACCACATATGAGGTATCTGTGTACTCAGGAGAAATTGCCCAACAAATTTTAGGATCCAATTTATACTGTTGCCCATGTGAAAATGAAAATAACTGAGGCTAAAAGAAAATTTTTGTGAAAAAAAAGTACTTTCTTTTATTTACGGATCAATTTGTGAAGCACCTGGGAGTTCAAAGTGCTCACTATGCATCTAGATAAGTTCCTTAGGGGTCTAGTTTCCAAAATGGGGTCACTTGTGGGGGAGCTCCAATGTTTAGGCACACAGGGACTCTCCAAATGCGACATGGCAACCGCTAAATATTCCAGCATATTTTCTATTCAAAAAGTCAAATGGCGCTCCTTCCCTTCTGAGCCCTGCCGTGCGCCCATACAGTGGTTTATGACCACATATGAGGTATCTGTGTATTCAGGAGAAATTGCCCAACAAATTTTAGGATCCAATTTATACTGTTGCCCATGTGAAAATGAAAAAAACTGAGGCTAAAAGAAAATTTTTGTGAAAAAAAAGTACTTTCTTTTTTTTACGGATCAATTTGTGAAGCACCTGGGGGTTCAAAGTGCTCACTATGCATCTAGATAAGTTCCTTAGGGGGTCTAGTTTCCAAAATGGGGTCACTTGTGTGGGAGCTCCAATGTTTAGGCACACAGGGACTCTCCAAATGCGACATGGCAACCGCTAAATATTCCAGCATATTTTCCATTCAAAAAGTCAAATGGCGCTCCTTCCCTTCTGAGCCCTGCCGTGCGCCCAAACAGTGGTTTATGACCACATATGAGGTATCTGTGTACTCGGGAGAAATTGCCCAACAAATTTTAGGATCCAATTTATACTGTTGCCCATGTGAAAATGAAAAAACTGAGGCTAAAAGAAAATTTTTTTGAAAAAAAAGTACTTTCTTTTTTTTACAGATCAATTTGTGAAGCACCTGGGGGTTCAAAGTGATCACTATGCATCTAGATAAGTTCCTTAGGGGTCTAGTTTCCAAAATGGGGTCACTTGTGGGGGAGCTCCAATGTTTAGGCACACAGGAACTCTCCAAATGCGACATGGCAACCGCTAAATATTCCCGCATATTTTCCATTCAAAAAGTCAAATGGCGCTCCTTCCCTTCTGAGCCCTGCCGTGCGCCCATACAGTGGTTTATGACCACATATGAGGTATCTGTGTACTCAGGAGAAATTGCCCAACAAATTTTAGGATCCATTTTATCCTGATGCCCATGTAAAAATGAAAAAAATTGATGCTAAAAGAAAATTTTTGTTGGAAAAATTAAAATGTCCATTTTTTCCTTCCACGTTGCTTTAGTTCCTGTGTCGCACCTGAAGGGTTAATAATCTTCTTGAATGTAGTTTTGAGTAGCTTGAGGGGTGCAGTTTTTATAAAGGTGTCACTTTTGGGTATTTTCTGTCATATAGACCCCTCAAAGTGACTTCAAATGTGAGGTGGTCCCTAAAAAAAATGGTTTTGTAAATTTTGCTGTAAAAATGAGAAATCGCTGGTCAACTTTTAACCCTTATAACTTCCTAACAAAAAAAAATGTTGTTCCCAAAATTGTGCTGATGTAAAGTAGACATGTGGGAAATGTTATTTATTAACTATTTTGTGCCACATAACTCTCTGGTTTAACAGAATAAAAATTAAAAATTTGAAAATTACAAAATTTTCAGAATTTTCGCCAAATTTCCATTTTTTTCACAAATAAACGCAAAAATTATCGACCTAAATTTACCACTAACATGAAGCCCAATATGTCACGAAAAAACAATCTCAGAATCGCTAGGATCCGTTGAAGCGTTCCTGAGTTATTACCTCATAAAGGGACACTGGTCAGAATTGCAAAAAATGGCAAGGTCTTTGAGGTCAAAATAGGCTGGGTCTTGAAGGGGTTAATTCTATTACATAGTCTTTTAGAGTGCAATATTCCCAAAAAATTTTTAGTGCCTAGAATTGTATCGTCATTACTAGACCTCTCCTGAGGTTCCGAACACATCCTGGACAGGGCATCAGCCTTGCCATTTCTTGAACCAGGCCGGTAAGAAATTATAAAATTGAATCTTGAGAAAAATAAGGCCCATCGTGCTTGTCTTGCAGACAATCTTTTTGCTGTACGGAGGAATTCAAGATTCTTGTGGTCCGTGAGGACAGTCACAGGGTGATTGCCACCTTCCAGAAGATGTCTCCACTCGGAGAAGGCAACTTTAATGGCTAACAGTTCTTTATTACCGATGTCGTAGTTTTTTTTCTGCAGATGACATGGTGTGGGAAAGAAACGCACATGGGTGAAGTTGCATCTTGTCCCCAACTCGCTGAGACAGAATGGCTCCCACTGCAGAGTCCGAGGCGTCCACTTCGACAGTAAATGGCAATTCAGGATTTGAGTGTACTAACAATGGAGCAGACGTAAAAAGAGTTTTCAACTTGTCAAAAGCCTCCTGTGCCTCCGGAGACCAGAAAAATGCTTTGGTCTTTTTTGTTAGTGTAGTAATTGGTAGTATGATCCGTGAAAAGTTCTTTATAAATTTTCGGTAAAAATTTGCAAATCCTATGAAACGCTGGACGTCTTTTAAATTTCTTGGAACAGGCCAGTCCACTACAGCATTGATTTTGCTGGGATCCATGCTCAGACCTTCTGGGGAGATGATATATCCCAGAAATTGGATACTGGTTTGTTCAAACTCACATTTTTCAAGTTTAATGTAAAGATGGTTCTCCTGTAGTCGTTCCAAGACTAACTGGACGTGCCTGCGATGCTCTTCCAAGGTGTCTGAAAATATAAGAATGTCATCGAGATAAGCCACAACGAATTGATCCAAGAAATCTCGAAATACATCATTAATAAAATGTTGAAAGGTGGCTGGGGCATTGCTAAGGCCAAAGGGCATAACCAGAGATTCAAAATGTCCATATCTCGTTCTGAAGGCGGTCTTCCACTCATCTCCTGGGCGAATCCGTATGAGGTTGTAAGCCCCTCTAAGATCCAGCTTCGTAAAGATTTTCGCAGAACGGAGTCTCTCGAATAGTTCAGGAATCAAGGGTAGCGGGTAGCGATTCTTGACGGTGATATTATTAATCTCTCTGTAGTCAATACATGGCCGCAGAGTGGAGTCTTTCTTTTCAACAAAGAACAGGGGTGCCCCAGCTGGAGATGTGGAAGGTCGAATAAAGCCTTTCTCTAAATTTTCATCCAGGAACTCTCTTAATACCTTCAATTCAGGTTCGGAAAGATTGTAAATCCGCCCAAATGGAATGGTTGTTCCTGGCAGCAATTCAATGGGACAGTCGTAAGGACGGTGAGGAGGTAATTGATCCGCTTTCTTCTTACTGCAGACATCAGAGAACTGCTGATATTGAGGTGGTAGTTTCTCTTCCTTCTCATGCGAAATCTCAGAGATTTGGACTTGTTGGAGAACAGGGGGTTCCTTATGACAATTATTCTTGCAGTAGTCAGATGGAAAGGTGATGGTCCTTGATGCCCAGTTGATGGAAGGGTTATGGACTGAAAACCAGGGGATCCCTAGGATAACCGGAAATTTCGGAGATGAAATAAGGTGAAAACTGACAGCTTCATGATGATCCGGTTCGATACAAATCTCAAGTTTGATTGTCTCATGCGTGACAGGTCCAGAAGACAAGGGTGATCCATCCACAGTTTCCATTTCAATTGGTGTGGATTTGATCCTACTGGGAATATTGTTATCACGTGTAAATTTTAAGTCCATAAAATTTCCTCCTGCTCCCGAATCCAACAGGGCAGAGCATTGTATTTTTTGGGTGCCCATTACAACCTGAATGGGGATTACAAAATGAGATGATGTAGTATGTATTTTGTCTGTTTCTGGTGTTACTGATGAGATAGTCTGCATGATGGAATCCGACTGCTGAGAAAGGTCCATATTGCTGGCAGACCTGTTGTTGGTAAAGGCTATAGTCCTTTTGTTAGGACAGTTGATGGCATAGTGTCCAGGTTCCCCACAATAGAGGCAGAGATGTTCTGCACGTCACCTCTCCTTCTCCTGTGCAGAGAGTGGTCTTCGGATGACGTCGATCTGCATCGGTTCAGACACGCCTTGCGTCTTTTCTTGGTGGTCTGATGCTGAAAATGAGAAGCCAGGGCTATTCCCAAGTGCTCGCAGTCTCTCCTTTCTCCTTTCAGTAAGTCTCTGGTCTATCCGGATACACAGTTGAATAAAGTCCTCCAACTGGTCAGGGGTCTCAACCCTGGCAAGCTCGTCTTTCACTGGTTCTGATAACCCTCGTCGAAATTGACTTCTCTGGGCCGCTGAATTCCAGGTGGTGTCGGCCACCCAGCGACGGAACTCCGATGTATATTCCGCAACAGAGCGACGTCCTTGACGCAAATTATGTAATTTGGTTTCTGCTGTGGCACAGCGGTTTGGGTCATCAAAAACTTGATTCATAGCTGCGGTGAAAGCTTCCAGGTCATTAAGGAGGTCATAGTCCTTTTCTACATAAGGTGAAGCCCAAGCAAGAGCTTCATCCGTCAGGAGATTTATCATGAAAAAAACTTTCTTCCTCTCACTGGTAAAGGGAGCAGGTTGCATCTGGAAGTATATGCGGCATTGATTGAGGAATCCTCGGTACTGCTGGCAATCCCCACTGAACTTTGCAGGCAGCAGAAGCCGCGCGTTTGATTCGGACCCTGAATTGCGCACGTCCAGAAGTTGTTTTTGTAGCTCAATTACTTCCTGTTGTAGACCCGTGAACTCAGTTTGTAACTTGGAATATTTTCCTTGATAGTTAGTACAAAAATTTTGAAGTTCCATAACTTGCTGCCTCAGGGTGTTTACAGCGGACTCCATTTTGGCGCGAGATTATTCTGTCAGGATCCCGTCTGGGTTGGAGCCGATGTTATTGCAAACACTAGGGGAAGCAGAGGCAGGTAACGTAGTCAGAGGATAACCGGGTCGGTACACTGGAAAGGCGTTATTAGAAGCACTGGATCAGGCAGAGAGAGTAGTCAGAATGGCAGGCCGAGGTCAGTTCACAGGAGAGCGGTATTGGTAGCAATGGATCAGGTGGAGAGCGTAGTCAGAAGGGCAGGCCGAGGTCAGTTCACAGGAGAGCGGTATTGGTATTGGGAGCAGCAGGAACAGCAGGAAACGCTTGACTAGAGGCTAGAAGCACAATAATCTCGCAATGACACACCCACAGGGCCAGGTTTATATAGGGTGTGTAATTGGCAATCAGAGGCCAATCAAGAGAACACTGGGTGGAGCCGGTCAGGAAGAACAGTCAATTGTATCTGGGTTCAGCAAGGAACCTTGCAGCCAGCAGAATAGCTCAGATGGTAGAGCTGCTGGCCGGTGGACAAGAGGTACTGGGTTCGATTCCTGACAATCAGCTGTGTATCCACCAGACTTCTGCACAACACAACTGATGGTCCCAACCCCATTTATAAGGCCAGAAATCCCACTTATTAAACCTGACAGGGCACACCCGTGAAGTGAAAACTATTTCTGGTGACTACCTCTTGAAGCTCATCAAGAGAATGACAAGAGTGTGCAAAGCAGTCATCAAACAAAAAAGTGGCTGCTTTTAAGAACCTAGGATATAAGACATAATTTCAGTTGTTACACATTTTTTTGTTAAGTATATAATTCCACGTGTGTTAATTCATAGTTTTGATGCCTTCAGTGTGAATTTACAATTTTCTTAGTCATGAAAATGCAGAAAAATCTTTGAATGAGATGTGTCCAAACTTTTGGTCTGTACTGTATATATATATATATATATATATATGTACTGCTCAAAAAAATAAAGGAACACTCAAATAACACATCCTAGATCTAAATGAATGAAATATTCTCATTGAATTCTTTGTTCTGTACAAAGTTGAATGTGCTGTCAACATAATCACACTAAAATCATCAATGGAAATCAAGTTTTTTAACCAATGGAGGCCTGGATTTGGAGAGACCCCCAAAATGAAAGTTGAAACAAGTCAAAATGAAAATCAAAACAAGTCAAAATTAAAGTGGAAACAAGTCAAAATGATGCTCAGTATTGTGTATGACCTCCCTGTGCCTGTATGACCTCCCTACAATGCCTGGGCATGCTCCTGATAAGGCGGCGGATGGTCTCCTGAGGGATCTCGTCCTAGACCTGGACTAAAGCATCCGTCAACTCCTGGACAGTCTGTGGTGCAACGTGATGTTGGTGAATGGAGCGAGACATGCTGTCCCAGATGTGCTCAATCGGATTCAGGACTGGGGAGCGGGCAGGCCAGTCCATAGCTTCAATGCCTTCATCTTGCAGGAACTGCTGACACACTCCAGCCACATGAGGTCTGGCATTGTCCTGCATCAGGAGGAACCCAAGGCCAATCGCTCCAGCATACGGTCTCACAAGGGGTCTGAGGATCTCATCTCGGTACCTAATGGCAGTCAGGCAGGGCCGGCTCCAGGTTTTTATGGGCCCCGGGCGAAAGAGCCTCAGTGGGCCCCTTTAACACAGACCACGATTCATGATGCACAGATACGGCAGAGAAATATGGGTATAGTACTATGCCAAACACTTCTTTTCTTCCATTACATGACTGATATCTATTGTAAATTGTACAATAGCTCAAAAACCGCCAAATCCTCACAGCGCACAGTACAGACTGGACAGTACAGTCCTCCATACAATATTATGGGCACCACAGTCTCCCCCTCATCACCCATATAATACCCCATGCAGGATGTCACCTCCCATATAATGCTCCATACAGAATACTGGACCCAAAATAATGCTCCATACAGAATACTGGACCCAAAATAATGCTCCATACAGGATACTGGTCCCCATATAATGCTCCATACAAAATATGGAGCTCTCCTCTGCGCTGTACTGCGTTCTGCACTGTTACGGCTCAGGAAAGGGCGCTGTGGAAAGACTCCCCATTATCATCATGATTGTCTCCCCATCATCATCATTGCCTCCATATCATCATCATTGCCTCCCCATCATCATCATGGCCTCCCCATTATCATCAATGCCTGCCCATCATCATCATCTCCTCCCCATCATCATCTTCTCCCCATCATCATCAATGCCTCCCCATTATCAGCAATGCCTGCCCATCATCATCTTCTCCCCATCATCAATGCCTGCCCATTATCATCAATGCCTGCCCATTATCATCATCTTCTCCCCATCATCATCAATGCCTCCCCATTATCAGCAATGCCTGCCCATCATCATCTTCTCCCCATCATCAATGCCTGCCCATTATCATCAATGCCTGCCCATTATCATCATCTTCTCCCCATCATCATCATCATCAATGCCTCCCCATTATCAGCAATGCCTGCCCATCATCACACACAGACAGCACACAAGCACTCTCTCACATACATACACACACACATACACACACACACATACATACACACACAAAGCACCGCACTACATACACACAGAGACACACACGTCTTACCTGTCCGGCGTCCCCGCGCTCTGTGCCATAGCCGGCCACTGAATGATGACGTCATTCAGCGGCGCTGCTGTGAGAGGAAGCGCCGGCGCCCCCTGGAGCCCGGAGCTGCGGCAGCGGAGGCACGGGAGAGGTAAGTATTGTGCCAGCTGCTGCCGGGGCCCTGAGCAGGCGGGGGGGGCAGTGGTGGCGCTGACACCGCTCTCCTCCGCTAACGGGCGCGGGGGTGCCAGACTGCGAGTGGGCCCCCCCGCCTGCTCAGGGCCCCGGCACTTGCCCGGGTGTGCCGGGTGCTGATGCCGGCTCTGCAGTCAGGCTACCTCTGGCGAGCACATGGAGGGCTGTGCCGCCCTCCAAAGAAATGTCACCCCACACCATTACTGACCCAAAGCCAAACCGGTCATGCTGAAGGAGGTCGCATTCGTGTTAGATGGTATAGGCATGGTTTAAATTGAGGTAGATGATCACAATCTTGCCGTACATAGATAAATAAGGTACAGATTAAGATTCTCTCGTCTGATAACCCTCTTCTTAAGCAGGTAAAAGAAAAGACTGTTACCTTTCCAATCTGTTCTCATACATTATCATGTTATTAGCAGCATGTCTGCAGTTTTCACTAGGTGATGTGCTGCTGAAAACAATGATTTCTGTCCCGGCATAAACAATACAATCACTCAATGAATAGGCAGCATTTTGCTCATCTAGTATAATGAATCCCATAGTCTTCCACATAGTATAATTCACCCCCATAGTCCTCCATATAGTATAAAGCACCCCCAAAGTCCTCGATATAGTATAATGCAGGTTTCATATAGTATAATGTAACCCCCATATAGTATAATGCCCTCCTCATGGTCCTTGATAGAGCATAATGCAGCCCCTATATAGTATAATGCAACCAAAAGTCCCCCACATAGTATAATACATACTCCATAATGCTCTACATAGTATAATACACACTCCATAGTGCTCCATACAGTATAATACACACCCCATAGTGCTCCACGTAGTATAATACACACCTCATAGTCCTCCATATAGTATAATACACACAACATAGTGCTCCACATAGTATAATACACACAACATAGTGCTCCACATAGTATAATACACACCCCATAGTCCTCCATATAGTATAATACGCACACCCTAGAGCTCCACATAGTATAATACACACACCCTAGAGCTCCACATAGTATAATACACACCCCATAGTGCTCCATACTGTAAATACACAAGGACCCAAGATGCTCGTGGAAACAAATCTCAGCATGCTCTATTCTGGTTGCATTTATTGCCTGCACTACTGCATGTAAATAATAGGCAGCTCTCGCATCTGTCCGCACGCAGATCTGTACATGGAGCCAGTCATATTCATCATTTGCAGACACTACTGGTCCTCCAAGTGCAGCGCTCATCTGAACCTAACCTGGAAGCATTTCCAGGACCATTTTTCTAGCGTTGCTTCCTTACTGATACAATGTGGTTCTCTCTCTGTGTTTCTTTTATCTTAGTGTTATTTTTCTATATACAAGGTTGTGTCAAATGAATAATTGTCTTTTCCTTCACAGTGATCATGGCTCCTGTCACATCAACGGTGATCATGACCACATCATTTGCTGACACCCCAGTATCATGCACCTGTCCTGTGTGCCGCCAGAATATAGTGACACGTGTAGAGTATAACACAGGGCTTCTCGTCTGGCTTATATTCGGCATCCTGTGTCTGCTTGGGTAAGCATTGACATAAACAGACTACACCATTAATCCTGAACTATAAAAGTGAAGAAGGTACATTTAGGCTGTGTTTCCACAAAGAGCATTTGGTGAGTTTTTGATGCTGCGTGTTCCAGCAAAGTGGATGAGATTCATAGAGAGCTCATGACCACTGTTCTTTTTTTTACTCAGCATAAACTGACCTGAGGTGCGTGTTTCAAATCTGCAACATGTCAACTTCTCTTACGGGTGCACTGAGTTTAATTTGTGGATTTTTCCCATAGACTTGCATTAGGTATGGAAAATCCACAGTTAAAAAAACACATGCTGTTTTAATGTATTTCTGCATACAGAAGACATGAAGGGCCTGTGCACACGTTGCGGATTCCTAGCGGTTTTTCACGGCGGAAATGCTGCGAAACCGCGGCAAAACCGCTTACACAATACAACACATTATGCCCTATGGGATTCCACAATGCTGTGCACATGCTGCGGGTTTTTCCGCGGCGGAATAGCATCGCGAAAGAATCCGCAGCATGTTCATTCTTTTTTGCGGAACCGCGGCGATTCCGCCGCCATAGGATTGCATTGAACCGATTACTTTCCGCATGTGGCTGTGCCCACCATGCGCAAAGTAAGCGGTTCATGTGCGGATGGTACCCAGGGCCTGGAGGAGAGAAGACTCTCCTCCAGGCCCTGGGTACCATATCCATGTAAAAACAATAATTAAAATAAAAAATAGTGATATTCTCACCTTCCGGCGGCCCCCGAAGCTTTCCCGCCTCTCAGCGACGCTCCCGGCCAATCCCGTTCCCAGTAATGCATTGCGAGAATCACCCGAGATGATGTAGCGGTCTCGCGTGATGCTACGTCATCGGGGTGATTGTCGCAAAGGACGCCTAGGAACGGGATTGGCCGGAGCGTTGCTGAGAGGCGGGACAGCTGCGGGGGCCGCCGGAAGGTGAGAATAGCATGATTTATTATTTTTTTTTATTATTTTTACATTAGATCTTTTTACTATTGATGCGGCATAGGCGGCATCAATAGTAAAAAGTTGGTCACACTTGTCAAACACTTGTTTGACTCGTGTGACCAACCTGTCAGATCGCTTGTAAAACGCTAGCATTCTGCAAGCTAATTACGCTTGCAAAACGCTAGTTTTTAGCGGGAATACGCATACCTATAATATAGGCATGCATGCAATATTATGCATGTAAAAGTGTAAAAATATGAGTCATAAATAGGCCTAATAGTCAGTATGAAAACTGCAGGATTACAATTTAGTTTTTTAATGAAAGAAAAATTGTCAAAAACTTGTCAAAAATTAGTAAAAAAAATACACCAACTCAAAAACCTAATTTAACCCCTAGTGACAGAGCCAATTTGCAGCTTAATGACCGGGCCAATTTTTACAATTCTGACCACTGTCACTTTATGAGGTTATAACTCTGGAACGCTTTAACGAATCCCGCTGATTCTGAGAATGTTTTTTCATGACATTTTGTACTTCACGTTAGTGGTAAAAATTTTATGATATGACTTGCGTTTATTTATGAAAAAAACGGATATAAGGGAAAAATTTTGAAAATTTAGCAATTTTCAAACTTTAAATTTTTATGCCCTTAAATCAGAGAGATATGCCACACAAATTTCTTAATAAATAACATTTCCCACATGTCTACTTTACATCAGCACAATTTTGGGGACAAAATTTTTTTTGTTACGAAGTTATAAGGCCGGTGTCACACACAACCACAAAAAATCGGTCCGTTTTAGACGGTCGACAATCGGATCAAAATAAAAACATCACACATCCTTCTGGCATCCGATTTTCCTTCAAAGATGCGATTTAATCGCATGTGTGTGTACCTTGTAACATCCGATTTTCATCCGACTTGCGAGATTTTCTCGCAGGCTTGCAAAACTGACATATAATGGATCCAAAAGAATAGTATTTAAATGCCAAAAGAAAGAATAGATATATACACATAGAGCACATATATATATGTATATGTCATTGTGACATATATATATACATATATTTATAATTCTTACACTTCTACATACTGTTATAGCCGCTAATTCAATTGCCGGCTTCAGTGAAATCACAGAAGCCGACATGAAATGATACATTGTTTCCACACATTTAACCATGTAATTTCATGTATTTTTATATATGTTTGAAACATACAATTACATGAGTATATGTGTGCTAAATTTCAGACATGTAGGGGTTAATTAAAGGTGTAAATTCGTTGAAAAAAAATGCGTGGGCTCCCGCTGTATTTTCTCCACCAGACAGACAAAGCAAAGCGAGTGGGGCAGATAATAATAGCCCAGGGAGGGTACTTTTTTTTTGTGCCCCCCCTGGCTACTAACATCTGCCCCCAGACACCCCAGAAAGGGCAAATCTATAATTAGATTCGCCCTTTCTGGCACTTTGCCCGTCTATTCCCATTGCCCTGTAGCGGTGGCGAATGGGTTAATAAGGGGTTAAAATGACCTTGCAATTGAAAGGTCACTTTAAGCCAGGTTAATAATTGATAGCTGTCAATTAGACAACTATCAATTATTAATCCTATTGTATGAAAGAAAAATCAAACACACACAGTTTAATAAAAAATAAGTTTAATTAAATAATCACACAGTTTTTGACCATATTTTATTTTCCTGCTAAAACCATTTCCTGTAATAAAAATAAAATAAAAAAGCAAAATTATACTTACCAATCCGATGTACAGTCAGGTCCCACGGTGTAATCCATCAGAAAGGGTTAACAGGTTACAGGTCGCAGAGAGCTAATAATGCTGTCTCAGACCTGTATTCCCCTGAATGAATAAGTTCCTCTCCCAGCGAAAGTAGAGGAATAGATTCATGAATGGAGCTTAATTGATTTATTGCCAATTTAACTGTAGTGACCTGACCTAAAGGGAAAGTGGACACAATCAATTAAGCTTCATTCATGAAACACATCCTCTCCTGTCGCCAGGAGAGGAACTTATTCATTCAGGAGCTTTGAGCTGAGCATGCAGGATTACTTGCACAGCTTGGCTCAAAGCTAGTTAACCCTTTGTGAAGGATTACAGCGTGGGACGTGACAGATCGGCGGAATAGGTAAGAATAATGTTGTTTTATTTCTTTTTCTTTATTTTAGGAGATCAATGGCTTCGCACAGATTAAGTGTAAAATAAAATATGGTAAAAAAAATGTGTTTTTATTTCATTAAAATTATTTATTCTTAAAGTGTGTGTGTTTTTTTATTTACTTCAATAGGATTAATAATTGATAGTTGTCTAATTGACAGCTATCAATCATTAACCTGCCTTAAGGTCACCTTTCAATTGCAAGGTGACAGTAAGGTGAGATTAACCCATTCGCCACCGCTACAGGGCAATGGGAATAGACGGGCAAAGTGCCAGAAAGGGCGAATCTAATTATAGATTTGCCCTTTCTGGGTGTCTGGGGGCAGATGTTAGTAGCCAGGGGGGGCACAAAAAAATGCACCCTCCCTGGGCTATTATTATCTGCCCCCACTCGCTTTGCTTTGTCTGTCTGGTGGAGAAAATACAGCGGGAGCCCACGCATTTTTTTTCAACGAAATTACACCTTTAATTAACCCCTACATGTCTGAAATTTTGCACAAATATACTCATGTAATTGTATGTTTCAAACATATATAAAAATACATGAAATTACATGGTTAAATGTGTGGAAACAATGTATCATTTCATGTCGGCTTCTGTGATTTCACTGAAGCCGGCAATTGAATTAGCGGCTATTACAGTATGTAGAAGTCTAGGAACTATAAATATATGTATATGTATGTGTTACAATGACATGTATATATATATATATGTGTTCTATGTGTATATATCTATTCTTTCTAGTCTTTATTAAAGCTGTCAGTGTGATTTTACAGTATAGCCGGGGATGAATTGCCGGCTTTTCTAAAGGACACCGATGCGATTTCATCGCAAGTCACACAGTATGGTCCGTTTGTAATCCGATTTTTCATCGCTCCCATAGACTTGCATTGGCGATAGTCGACCCACAATCGGTGACAATCGCAGCATGCTGCGATTGTACACGGACGTTTAAAACGGACCACAAAAAATCTGATACTGGGAGCTGCTCCATAGATTAACATAGGTCCGACTGCAATGCGATATTTCATCGCATTGCAGTCGTCCGATTTTGTCGCCAGTGTGACGCCGGCCTTAGGGTTAAAATTTCACCAGCGATTTCTCATTTTTACAACATACAACACTATTTTTTTTAGGGACCACATCACATTTGAAGTCACTTTGAGGGGTCTATATGATAGAAAATACCCAAAAGTGACACCATTCTAAAACTGCACCCCTCAAGGTGCTCAAAACTGCATTCAAGAAGTTTATTAACCCTTTACGTGCTTCACAGGAACTGAAGCAATACGGAAGGAAAAAATTAACATTTAACTTTTTTTGCAAAAAATTTAATTCAGAACCAATTTTTTTTATCTTCACAAGTGTTAAAAGAAATAATGAACCCAAAAAATTGTTGTCCAATTTCTCCTGAATACGCCGATACTCCATATGTGGTGGTAAACCACTTTTTGGGTGCACGGCAGAGGTCGGAAGGGAAGGAGCGCCGTTTGACTTTTTCAACGCAGAATTGGCTGGACGCCATGTCGCGTTTGGAGAGCCCCTGATGTGCATAAACAGTGGAAACCCCCAACAAGTGACCCCATTTTGGAAACTAGACCCCTTAGGAACTTATCTAGATGTGTGGTGAGCACTTTGAACCTCCAAGTGCTTCACAGAAGTTAATAACTTAGAGCCGTGAAAATAAAAAAATCATTTTTTTCCTCAAAAATATTTTTTTATTTTCCCAAGGGTAACAGGAGAAATTGGACCCCAAAAGTTGTTGTGCAATTTTTCCTGAGTATGCCGATACCCCATATGTTGGGGTAAACCACTATTTGGGCGTACAGCAGGGCTTGGAAGGGAGCGAGCGCCATTTGACTTTTTGAACGCCATGTCGTGTTTGGAGACCCCCGATGTGCCTAAATAGTGGAAACCCCTCAATTCTAGCTCCAACCCTAATCCCAACACACCCCTAACCCTAATCCTAACCCTAATTCCAACCCTAATTGTATCCCTAACCCTAATTGTATCCCTAAACCTAATTGTATCCCTAACCCTAATTGTAACCCTAACCCTATTTGTAACCCTAATGCTAACCTTAATTCCAACCCTAATTCTAACCCTAACCCTAATTCTAACCCTAACCCTAATTATAACCCTAACCCTAATAATAAATACAATTTCTTTATTTTATTATATGTCCCTAACTAAGGGGGTGATAAAGGGGGTTTATTTACTATTTTTTTTATTTTGATCACTGTGATAGGGTTTATCCGACTGGGCGGGTGCACTGCGCACTGCCCATGCGCCCGCCATTTTCTTTGCCGGAGAAGACGCTGGGAGCTCTGGGAGACATCAGAGGACAGGGGGGACGCCGGGGGGCACGGGGGACAGATCGGGGTTCCCGGGGATCCTATTTCTCTCCCCTCTGATGTGCGATCACATCAGAGGAGAAAGAAATTAAACAGAGAATCGCGACTTTTTTTTTTCTTTGCGGTCGCCGTTATAGGGTTAATAACGGCGATCGCAAAAGCGGGGTCAGTAAAAACCGACCCGAATCATGTTCTCTGGGGTCTCGAGACCCCCGAGAAAATGCGACTCTGGGGGGCGCTGTACACTTTCTCCACAGCGCTGTTCGGCGCTGTGGTTTAAGTACCCTTAACTACCACCGTTAAAGGGCTTATCGGCGGTCGTTAAGGGGTTAAACAATAGGTCAATTTCTGACTGCACATTCCCTCTAAGACTGTAGTAACATTAGCATATAGCATCTGATAAAAGAGCATTGGATGCCCTGCTGCGAGCGTGAGCCGAGTGTCAGTGCTCGATGCTCCGATCCTCTCGCATGAGAGGATCAAAGCTTAGGTGTGGAGGAGACGGAGAAATTAATTTCTCCATTTCCTCCATTGCCGGCATCCGCAAGAATCGTACTGCATTCAGGTGACATTCGAGTACAGTGCGATGTTTCACACGCACCCACAGACTTGTATGGGTGCGATCCAATTCTTGCAGCAATTCGCAGCATGCTGCGATTGTTTTCACATGCCGAACCGGCATGCAAAAATAATTGCAGAAGTGCACTGCTTCATAGAGTAACGCCGGTCCGAGTGCTGTCCAATTTTTTAGCGGAGTGCACTAGTCCTATTTATGCACTCATGTAAGCGAGCCCTAATTCTCTAATTGTGAATCGAAAAGGAGAGGAGAACATAAAGAGATTCGCAGTATTTTTGGATCCAATCCTAGCCTGTGGTTTCTAATTTCTAAATTTACACTATATCAACACCACCAAGTTAGTTTATGAGCAACAGGCTGCAGACTTTCATTAACGACCGCCGATACGCCTTTTAACGGCGGTCATTAAGGGTACTTAAACCACAGCGCCGTTAATTAACGGCGCTGTGGAAAAAGTGAATAGCGCCCCCCAGAGGCGCATTTTCTCCGGGGTCTCGGCTACCGGGGGTAGCCGAGACCCCAGAGAACATGAATCGGGTCGGTTTTTACCGACACCGATGTTGCGATCGCCGTTATTAACCCTATAACGGCGACCGCAACAAAAAAAAAAAAAAAGTTGTGCCATTTAATTTCTCTGTCCTCTGATGTCATCGGACATCAGAGGACAGAGAAAAAGGGTCCCCAGGACCCCCATGTGGCCCCCAATAAGATCCATGTGGCCCCCGGGCCCTCCGGTGTCCCCCGGTGCCGGCGCCATTAAGACAATGGCGGGCGCATGCCCAGTGCGCCTGCCGCTATGTGCCGCTGTGCTGGTGGGGGGATGGGCAAATATTCTCTGGGGTCTCGGCTACCGGGGGTAGCCGAGACCCCAGAGAACATGATCCGGGTCGGTATTCACCGATCCCGGTGTTGCGATCGCGGCTATGCAAGCATAGCCGCGATCGCAAAAAAAAAAAAAATAAATGATTTCTCTCCCCTCTGATGTGATCGCACATCAGAGGGGAGAAAATGAGGGTCCCCCGATCGCCCCCCCATATACTTACCGGTGTCCTCCGTCCTCCCGCAGGCCCCAGGATCCCGGCGTCGTCTCCCTGCAAAAAAAAAATGGCGGGCGCATGCGCAGTGCGCCCGCCGATCTGCTTTGGCGGCAGATTCAAATTTTTTTTCATTCATTCTCATAAAAGTACATTTTGATCACTGTGATAAACTATCACAGTGATCAAAATAAAAAAAACAGTACATAACCCCCCCATTTATCACCCCCTTAGTTAGGGACATATAATAAAAAGTAGAAATTATATTTATTTTCATTTTTCTGTTAGGGTTAGGGTTATAATTAGGGTTAGGGTTATAATTAGGGTTAAGGTTATAATTAGGGTTAGGGTTAGCATTAGGCTGGTTTCACACATCCGGTGTGCGCCTGACGGCGCCCCCGGCATTTAGCCGCAGCGCCGCATCAGAAAATCTGATGCGCCGCATGCGTTTTTTTTGCATTGACTTGCATTAGCGCCGGATGGCGCCGCATGTCAATGCGTTGCATGCGGTTTTGTCCGGATGCGGCGCAAATGTACATTGCGGCGGCCGGACAAAACGCTGCATGTAACGTTTTTTTGTTTTTGCCGGATGGTTTCTGATGTCTCCGGGCATCAGAAACCAACCGGCAAAAAACCGCATGCGGCCGCCGGCGGTGCATCAGGTTTTCTGATGCGGCGCTGCGGCAAAATGCCGGGGGCGCCGACAGGTGCCCGCCGGAAGTGTGAAAGCAGCCTTAGGGTAAAGGTTATAATTAGGGTTATAATTAGGGTTAGTGTTATAATTAGGGTTAGCATTAGGGTTAGGGTTATAATTAGCGTTAGGGTTAGGCTGGGTTCATACTGCGTTATGGCAGTCCGTTAGACGGACTGCGTTACACCGCGGTATAACGCGGTGTAACGCAGTCCGTTAACGCTGCCATTCACCCCCATTTGAGGGCGCATCGCGACGCATGCCGTAAAGAGGCATGCGTTTGCGACGTGCCATCATTCAGTGACGGAGCCTCGGACGCGGGCTGCAGCGTTTGGGCTCCGTCACCGCTAGCGCAGATGAATCATCTGCTGATTCCTCTGCGCTAGCGGGTATAGCATAATGCGATCGCGTTATGCTATACCATTACCAGCCCGTCAACGCTATGTGTTGAACGGGCTGGTAAAACGCAAAATGAACCTAGCCTTAGGGTTATAATTAGGGTTAGAATTAGGGTTAGGGTTACAATTAGGGTTAGGGTTATAATTAAGGTTATAATTAAGGTTAGGGTTACAATTAGGGTTGGAATTAGGGTTGGGATTTAGGTTAGGATTAGGGTTGGGATTAGGGTTAGGGGTGTGTTGGGATTAGGGTTGGAGCTAGAATTGAGGGATTTCCACTGTTTAGGCACATCAGGGGGTCTCCAAACACGATGTGGCGTTCAAAAAGTCAAATGGCGCTCCCTCCCTTCCGAGCCCTGCCGTGCGCCCAAACAGTGGTTTACCCCAACATATGGGGTATCAGCGTACTCAGGACAAATTGCACACCAATTTTGGGGTTCTAATTTCTCCGATTACCCTTGGGAAAATAAAAAATAGCTGGCTAAAAAAATCATTTTTGAGAAAAAAAATGATTTTTCATTTTCACGGCTCTGCGTTTATAAATTTCTGTGAAGCACTAGGGGGTTCAAAGTGCTCACCACACATCTAGATAAGCTCCTTAAGGGGTCTAGTTTCCAAAATGGGGTCACTTGTGGGGGGTTTCCACTGTTTAGGCTCATCTGGGGCACTGCAAACGGAACATGACCCCCACCAACGTCTGCATTCCAAAACGTTATTACTTCCTTTCCAAGCCCTGCTGTGCGCCAAAACAGTTCCCCCCCCCACATATTTGGTATCAGCGTACTCAGGACAAATTGGACAACAACTTTTGGGGTCCAATTTCCTTGTGAAAAATCAAAAATTTGGGACTAAAAAATCATTTTTGTGGAAAATTGATTTTTTTTTTCACACCCAGGCATTATAAACTTTTGTGAAACACTTGGAGGTTCAAAGTGCTCACCACAGATCTAGATAAGTTCCTTATGGGGTCTAGTTTCCAAAATGGGGTCACTTGTGGGGGTTTTCCACTGTTTAGGCTCATCTGGGGCACTGCAAACGGAACATGACCCCCACCAACGTCTGCATTCCAAAACGTTATTACTTCCTTTCCAAGCCCTGCTGTGCACCAAAACAGTTTCCCCCCCCACATATTTGGTATCAGCGTACTCAGGACAAATTGGACAACAACTTTTGGGGTCCAATTTCCTTGTGAAAAATCAAAAATTTGGGACTAAAAAATCATTTTTGTGGAAAATTTTTTTTTTTTTTTTTCACACCCAGGCATTATAAACTTTTGTGAAACACTTGGGGGTTCAAAGTGCTCACAGTGGATCTAGATAAGTTCCATAGGTGATCTAGTTTCCAAAATGGTGTTACTTGTGGGGGGTTTCCACTGTTTAGGCGCATCAGGGGCTCTCCAAACGCGACATGGTGTCCAATCTCAATTCCAGCCAATTTTGGTTTGAAAAAGTCAAACGGTGCTGCTTCCATTCCAAGCCCTGCCGTGCGCCCAAACAGTGGTCCCCCCCCATATATGGGGTATCAGCATACTCAGGACAAATTGTACAACAACTTTTGTTGTCCAATTTCTCCTGTTACCCTTGTGAAAATAAAAAATTGGGGACTAAACGATCAGGTTTGTGGAAAAAATATGATTTTTTATTTTCACGCCCGGGCGTTATAAACTTCTGTGAAGCACTTGGGGCTTCAAAGTGCTCACCACACATCTAGATAAGTTCCTTAGGGGGTCTAGTTTCCAAAATGGGGTCACTTGTGGGGGGTTTCCACTGTTTAGACACATCAGGGCCTCTACAAATGCGACATGGCGTCCAGCCAATTCCGCGTTGAAAAAGTCAAACGGAGCTCCTTCCCTTGCGACCTCTGCCGTGCGCCCAAAAAGTGGTTTACCCCCACATATGGGGTATCAGCATGCTCAGGACAAATTGCACAAAAACTTTTGCGGTCTTATTACCCTTGGGAAAATAAAAATTGGGGTGAAAAGATCATTTTTGTGGAAAAAATATGATTTTTTATTTTCACGGCTCTACGTTATAAACTTGTGTGAATCACTTGGAGGTTCAAAGTGCTCACCACACATCTAGATAAGTTCCTTAGGGGGTCTAGTTTCCAAAATGGGGTCACTTGTTGGGGGTTTCCACTGTTTAGGCACATCAGGGGCTCTCTAAACGCGACATGGCATCCAGCCAATTCTGCGTTGAAAAAGTCAAACAGCGCTCCTTCCCTTGCGACCTCTGCCGTGCGCCCAAAAAGTGGTTTACCCCCACATATGGGGTATCGAAGTATTCAGAAGAAATTGCACAACAAATTTTGTGGTTCATTTTTTCTTTTAACACTTGTGAAAATAAAAAAACTTGGTTCCGAAGTAAAGCTTTTGCAAAAAAAGTTAAATGTCAATTTTTTCCTTCCACATTGCTTCAGCTCCTGTGAAACACCTGAAGGGTTAATAAACTTCTTGAATGTGGTTTTGAGCACCTTGAGGGTGCAGTTTTTAGAATGGTGTCACTTTTGGGTATTTTCTATCATATAGACCCCTCAAAGTGACTTCAAATGTGATGTGGTCCCTAAAAAAAAATGGTGTTGTAAAAATGAGAAATCGCTGGTCAACTTTTAACCCTTATAACTTCGTAACAAAAAAAAATTTTGGTCCCAAAATTGTGCTGATGTAAAGTAGACATGTGGGAAATGTTATTTATTAAGAAATTTGTGTGACATATCTCTCTGATTTAAGGGCATAAAAATTTAAAGTTTGAAAATTGTTAAATTTTCAAAATTTTCGCCATATTTACGTTTTTTTCATAAATAAACACAAGTCATATCAAAGAAATTTTACCACTAACGTGACGTACAATATGTCACGAAAAAACAATCTCAGAATCAGCGGGATTCGTTAAAGCGTTCCAGAGTTATAACCTCATAAAGTGACAGTGATCAGAATTGTAAAAATTGGCCCGGTCATTAAGCTGCAAAATGGCTCTGTCCTTAAGGGGTTAAATAGTTTATAGTCTGATGAATGGCTACAATCGGCAGTGTGCTTGGATTCAGCAATAAATGAATAGAGTGCAAATAATGAAATTGCTCTAAGATTTCAGCCCTGGTGATCTGGCACTACTCATTATTAGTTCTGTTGGTACAGTCAGTCCACAGACAGAACATAAAGCTCCTCAGTCAGAATGTAGAATCTGTAACATGGCCCTTATACCACTATATACCTGTAGTATATCTATATAATATTGTGTCCTTTGGGGCAGAATGTCTTCTGGGGGTCTTCAGGTTCCAGCTCAGGTCTCTAGATTCTAGAAGACTAGACACGCTGGCTTATTGCAATATCGCCATAGGAAATTACAGTGTATTATGTCTAATTAACAATAAGTAGCATAAGTTCAAAACCTTCATACGGATAAAACACAAACATTACTGGGCATGATTATTTTCGATGAAATCCAGAATTTTTTATTAACTTATTGTGTTTTCTCCCGTAGTTGCTGGTTTGGATGCTGCCTGATTCCTTTCTGTTTGGACAGCTGTAAGGATGTCGACCATTTTTGTCCCAGCTGCAATCATCATCTATCGAAATACAAAAGGCTTTGAATAAGATTCCTTAAAGGGGTTGGCTGGGACTTTTACTATACTGGCCTATGAGGTCATCAACATCTGATTGTGAGGGTGTGACTTGTGGTACCTCTGCCAATCAGTTGGTCCGGGTGCCGGTGATGGCCATATGTGCTCAGATGTAGCGTTGCACAGCACAGCTCCGTGAACAGTACAGTGGTCGTGGCCGGGAACTACATATCTGTCAGTTGCGGAGCTGCTCAGCACAACACTGTCAACAGTATAAGGCAGCCACTGTATCATTGATGGAGTTGTGCTGAGCAGCTCTGCAATGGAGTACTTTCAGTCACCGATGGCACTGAGAACAGCTGATCAGCAGGGGTGCAAGATGTCACACCGCCAACAATCATAAGGATCATCAATTTATAAAAGTCCTGGACAACCTATCTAACTGCAGAAAAAAATGATATTTTCTTTTACTAGTAAAATGTAAAGCTATTACGCCAATAGTTTTATTCAGTATAAAAATGATCTCCATGTATGAATTCCTGAGAATGTGATCTGGTTTACTCATATGCATTGTCGATTTTATATGGCATGGTAAATTGCACTGGTTTTCCCTGTCTATTTTTCTTTATATTTTCATTTGCAAAATTTACCCAACTTTTATAAAGAATTATTTCCAAATATCTTGTCTGGTTTCCGATTTTGTCTCAGCTAAATTATTTGAGAATATAATTTTAAATATAAGTTTACACTGTAAAATAATTTGCAGTTAGTAAAATATGGTAGATATAGTACATTATGGTTGCTTTACAGATCATAGAATGTTGGAAGGGACCTCAAGGGTCATCGTGTCCAACCCCCTGCTCAATGCAGGATTCACTAAACCATCTCAGACAGAAGCCTGTCTAGCCTCTGTTTGAAGACTTCCATTGAAGGAGAACTCACCACGTCTCGTGGCAGCCTGTTCCACTCATTGATCACCCTCACTGTCAAAAAGGTTTACTAATATCTAATCTGTATCTTCTCTCTTACAGTTTCATTCCATTGTTTCTCGTCTTACCATGTGCAAATGAGAGTAAGGATAATCCTTCTACAATGTGACATCCCTTCAGATATTTGTAGACAACTATTAAGTCTCCTCTTAGCCTTCTTCTTTGCATGCAAAACACTTCCAGATCCTTTAACCGTTCCTCATAAGACATAGTTTGCAGTCCGCTCACCATCCTGGTAGCTCTTGTCTGAACTTGCTCCAGTTTTTCAATGGCTTTTTTAAAATGTTGCACTCGGAACTGGACACAGTATTCCAGATGAGGTCTGACCAAGGAGGAGTAGAGGGGGATAATTACTTCACGTGCTCTAGACTCTATGCTTCTCTTAAAAATCGCAGAACTGTGAGTTGCCTTTTTTTGCTGCTGCATCACACTGTTGATTCATATGCAGTCTGTGATATATTAGTATACTCAAGTCTTTTTCACACGTGCTGTTGCTTAGTTCTATTTCTCCCATTTTGTAGATGTAATTTCCATTTTTCTTGCCCAGATGTAGAATCTTGCATTTCTCCCTGTTAAATACTATTCTATTAGTCGCTGCACATTGTTCAAGCTTATACAGATCCTTCTGAATCCTTTCTCTGTCTTCTCTAGTGTTAGCTATCCCTACTAGCTTTGTATCGTCTGAAAATTTGAGTAATTTATCTTCAGTTCTTCAATTCTCTTATCTAGATCATTATAATAATGTTGAACAACACTGTGGCCAGGACAGAACCTTGTGGCACCCCACTTGAAACAGTCTTCAAATTGGATGTGCAACCATTTATTACCAACCTTTGAGTACGATCACTGAGTGATTTATGAATCCACCTAACTGTAGCCTTCTCAATACCATACTTGGTCATTTTTTAATAAAGAAAGTGTGAAATACTTTATCAAATGTTTGCTGAAGTCGAGATATACTATATATACAGTATGCAATTTATCCACCCAGTCAGTGCTGACTCTGGTTAATTACTGTATTCATATCTGTGACGCTAAGTCATTACTCATGGGAAAGTCGTGAAACAGGGTAGTCAGGAGTTCCGAGGTGAAATACCAGGAGGGCTCGTAGTACAGATAGGTAAATCAAAGGCATGGCCAGGAAACAGTCCAGGGTTAAATGCCAGGAGGGTATGTCAAAACCAGGGAGTATACCAAATGGATAGTCAGAGGCAAAGACAAGGGTCAGATACCTGAAGTCAGAGAGCATCAAATACAGAAGGGATAATCCACGATTTGTCACAACAGATCAAAGGTCATAAACAAGATCAGAAGTCAGACACAGCAAGCCCACACACCTAACTAAAGCAAAGCTACATCTGACAATCTGCTGCTCACAGGAAGCCAGCTAAATACCTAGCAAATCATCTGAGAATGGGAGGCACCTGGTGAAACGCTCGCAAACTAGACCAGCTTGAGAAGAAGGGTTGTCATTTAAAATGATAACAGCCCAGCATGCCCTAGGATCAGATTGGATGACTGACCTGTCACTCACAAAACCAAAAGTCTAACACACTCCAGATTCCATAAAGCTGCTGACCTATGACTCATAGTGTCCCAAGGCCACAGTCAGTTATCAATCCATGATAATACCCCCTCTTCTGGGTGGCCACTGGACCCCCAGGCTTCCCAGGAAACCTAGCAAGAAAGGCCCTAACCAGTTGATCGGCCCTCATGGATCGAGCTGGAACCCAGGACCTCTCCTCCGGTCCATATCCATTCCAATCTATGAGGTACTGGAGGGAATTTCGGACCTTCTGGGAATCTACAACTCTTTGTACCTCATACTCTAAAATGCAATCAAAAGCACCTGGAGTAGGCGGGGATGAGGGCGACAGCACTGAGGAAACAAATTTCTTCAACAGGGCTCTATGGAAGACATTAAGGATGCGGAGAGATGGAGGAAGCTTCAACCTAAATGCCACCGATTTAACCATTTCCAGGACCTCATAGGGACTGATAAATTTCAGACCTAACTTCACTGACAATACCTTAGGTTTAATGTTTCTGGATGATAGCCAGACCCTATTGCCCACCTTAAAATCAGCAACTGCCAAAAGTCTTCTATCAGCCTTCTATTTTTGGCAAACTTGAGAAACCCAAATATTCCTTTGAACCTTCTTTCAAACCTTCCCAGGCTTCTGTATAGCAACCTCAACCCCCGGACTCTCAGAACTTAGTCTGGAAAACTCATCAAACTAGAGATGAAAACTGTAAATACAAAAATGATGAATTTCCAGTGGATTGATTGACCCAACCATTAAAGGCGAACTCTGCAAGAGGCAGGAAAGAGGACCAGTCCTCCTGCTGAGCCGCAGTAAAACACCTCAAAATTTGCTCCAAAGATTGAGTTGTCTTCTCTGTCTCACCTTTTGTTTAAAGGTGGCAAGCAGAGAAAAAGACAAGTCAATCCTGAGTTTACTAGAAAACTTGGAGACAAATTGCACTCCCCTATCAGACACAATGTTAAGAGGAATTCCATGCAAATTCACCATCACATGACGAATAAACAACATGGAGAGTGTCTCTGCATTAGGTAACCCTGACAAAGGAACAAAATGAGCTTGTTTACTTAAACAAAACTGTCCACTGCCACCCAGATAACAGTTTTCTCATCAGACAGAGACAAATCCGTGATGAAATCCATGGACAGATGAGTCAACAGTCTTTCCAGAATTGTGGATGGAACCAATTACTTGGCCAGACGGTGAAATCTGTGCTCCCAAATCCATGTACCTCCCTCCTTCTGAACCCCACCGTGCCTTAACCACAGCAAGCGGCTGTATGTTTAACATTATTGTAGTAGGGGAGCGCTCAATTAACAATGTAAGGGGTGCGTGTCTCCAGAAGCACAAGCTGGGCACAATGGCACTACAATATGTGGGGCTCTACACTGTATGGCGGTACAATGTATGGGCACTAAATTGGCATATTTGCAATTCTCCAAAATAAAGCATGATGAGGATGTTACAAAATAGTCACCTCAGCCATATATGCATTCATTGAGAGGTGCAACTTCTACTATGGGGTCACTTTTGTTTTTTTTTTCTGCTGTTCCGGCACCTTAAGATCTTTTCAAATGTCGCCTGCAAACTATTCTATCAAAATGGCAAAAAGCCAAATAGTGCTCCTTCCTTCTCAGCCCCGACGTGTGGCCAAACAGTAATTTCTGATGATATATAAGGCATCATCAGTCACGTTCGGAAGAATTTGCGTTATAAATTCTATAATTCTAGTCTAGTTTCACCTATTACCCCTTGTGTAACTGGCACATTTGCAACTAATAAAACAATTACATTTTTACCACTAAAAAGTCATATTTAAACATACCAATGTCATAAAATTCTGTGGGGCACCTATGGTTCAAAACCCCTACGTTTTTTATTTTCACGGCCCAATCTAAAATTCTGAGATGTAGTTTGTATGTCAAAATGCTCACCACACCCATAGATGAATTTGTTATGGGTTTAGTTTGCCAAATGGGGTCACGTGTTGGTGTTTCTGCTTTTTTGGCAGCTTAGGGGTTCTGAAAATGCAACACTGTGTCCAAATTTGTGCTCCAAAAATTAAATAGCGCTCCTTGCTTTCCGAGTTTTGCTGTGTGCCCAAACATTGGTCTTTTTTACCACATATGGGGTTTTGCTGTGTTGTGAGAAACTGCATTAGAAATTATAGGGTATATTTTTTCCTATTACCCCTCGTGTCATTTATAAATTTGGTGCTAATACTGTATTTTAGTGGAGAAATTTCACATCTAAGGCTGGTTTCACATTGGCGTTTTTTAGCGCAGTGCATCGTGCTGATCCGATCGCAAGTGCCATGCGCACCTATCTTTAGCAGGCTGGGCGCATGGTTTAGCGTTAGCATGCGATCTTTAGCGTTTTTGTGCGCTTGCGTTTTTTTGTCGTCAGTGACCGGGCGCGGCCGAAGCAACTTGTTGCATTTTTTGGTCCGTCCAAACTCGTTAAAAGGGCGCATGCGTTCGCATCGCGCATGGAAAGCGCCCAAACAACACATTACAGTCTATGTGATCGCAGACGTGCGCTGGGTCAGGCGCAGGTCAGCGTTCTACAACGCATGCGTTGTTAGAGATAACACATGTCTAGACACTGGTAAAACCACCCACAATAAAGAAACATTGTATGGGGTAGGTTATATAAGGTGTTGGCACTAGTCCACTACTCTACAGCCAGCCAGAGTCAGCAGCTACTGCATTCAAAAATCTTGAACAGCAAAGAAAACTTGGATAATGTGAGTATACAGTAAAACCTAATGTCTTTCTTTCCTTTTTTCTCAATTTCTTATGTAATAATGTCTATGTTTTTATTGCAGCATGTCTTCTGGAGAAGAGTACCAGCCGGCCCCCAGTGAACTGGCCCAAGCAGCGGGTGAAGTGAGTACCTTCCTTCCACAGTGATTGGTAAGTATTTGCTGTTGCATGGACACATGTGGCAATTTTTTTTTCTTTTTCAGTCCACATCGTCCACAGGAGCAGAGGAAGAGCGGGAGCAGCCAGTCCGAGTGCAGGCGGGGAGGCGGTCTGTAAGTATAGAGTGCCTTTCTTTTTTTTTTGCCCATGACTTTTTTCTTGCCTGTTTCTCCTATTCAATCTTGCTTATTCTCAATCTGTCTTCTCTCTTGTTTTCCATCTTTTTCATATACAAATGTTGACAAAAGTAATGTTTTACTTTCTTTTCTAGGCTCCACAACTGGATGAGGAACTCGCCCTGGATAATGACTCCCTAATCCAGTTGGTCCAGGAGCGAGTCCCGTTGTGGGACAGTCGTCATCCAATGCACTGTGACAACGTGGTGATCCAGCGGCTCTGGAATGAGGCGGCTGCAGCGCTGATGGATGGCTGGGACAATGCTCTTCCCCGGGTCCGCAAGGATTTTAGTAAGTATTTCAATGGTGTGTGATGCTGCAGTCACCTTGGCCGGGATCACACAACTGTGTGGGATGCTAGTAACTCATATGAGTTTCTAGCATCCCACACAGTTGTGTGATCATGGCCTACAGTGCATTTTCTTAATTATTTTTATTTTTTCCACAGTGAACAAGGTCCGAACCCATTGGCGCTCAATGAAGGACCGCTTCAACAGGGACCTGAGGCAGGAGAACCGGGTTGCCAGTGGTGCTGCAGCAAAGACCACAAGAAAGTATCGCTATCATCGGGCTTTGGCTTTCTTAAGACCGGTCCTTGCC
Source organism: Oophaga sylvatica (assembly GCA_033576555.1). Taxonomy (NCBI): domain Eukaryota; kingdom Metazoa; phylum Chordata; class Amphibia; order Anura; family Dendrobatidae; genus Oophaga; species Oophaga sylvatica. Next base: position 162,006,786 of record JARQOD010000007.1, on the reverse strand, counting down.
ACCAGAACGTAAGTATTGTGTGGTTGTATAGTGTTTTTAATCGGTGTTTTTCTATTCCACAGGACCTGGCGTTTGTAAATGCTTGATAGTAATGTTTTTTTTTTGTTTTTTTCACAGCATCTGGAGCAGCACCCTGCAACCTGGTCCTGAAGCAGTCCCTCAGAGAGCTGCCTCGGACCTGTCCCAGCCATCCACCAGCCAGCTGTGGATCAGGAAGCTGGTCCATCAGGTATTCCCCTGTCACAGGTCTCTGCCACAGGTTATGCGGGTACTTCCCGCCCGCGGCAGAAGGCCTCTGACAGGAATCTCATGCCCGAGTTTTTGCATCTGAGCTCGGTTTTTCAAGATAACCAGAAGGCGTTGGGCGACAGAGTGGATAGCGGTTTGGCACTAGTGGTCCAAAGCATCCATTCTGTCGAGCGACTCCTTAACTGTCTTGAAGCCGAGCTCAAAAGACCAGCGCACCATTTTTTTCAACAAATTGAAAGGGGCATGGCGGAATACCTTACTCCTGATCTCCAGCTGACTGTTATGCATGCCTGCAACAATGCTTACACGCAGGCTATGCAGCAGAGTCAGTACGTGCAGCAGCAGCAGCCAGTGGTGCCTTTCCCAACCGTTCCGCCACTGACTCGCTTCACCGCACTACCGACTTCTGCTGTATACCACTGCACGGCCACCAGCATTCCAAGCCATGCTGGACCACAGTACACCACACACAGTCACAGTGCAGCTGGACACTCCCCCGCCACCACGATGCCAAGCGCTGCTCCTGTTTGGAGTTCCTCCACCCCTGCTTGGCCCTCCACCCCTTCTTGGACCGCGTCCACTTCACGGGACGCCACCACCACCGAGCAGCAGCTGGGGGACCCTCATTCAATTTTCAGGGCCTCAGACCCTGGCAGGAGGTCCGGCAGCCCACGGAGGTCCCCAAGCCACAGCAGGTCCCCAAGCCACAGGAGGTCCCCAAGCCACAGGAGGTCCCCAAGCCACTGGAGGTCTCCAAGCCACACGACGTCTCCAAGCCACAAGAGGTCTCCAAGCCACATGAGGTCTCCAAGACACACCAGGTCTCCAAGCCACACCAGGTCCCCAAGCCACACCAGGTCCCCAAGCCACACCAGGTCCCCAAGCAGCAGGGCCTCAAGCAGCAGGGACTCAAGCAGCAGAACAAAAAAGGAAACAAAGACGGGACGAAAAGACCAGAAAAAGAGTTTTGTCCTCCCAGTCCTTGCACCACCCTTACCTCCCACTGTGTTTTTTCCGCTGCCTTCCCCCAGCACTTTCGTCGCCCCTTCCCCTCGGACCCCTTCGTCTCCCTCCCATAGTCAATCCTCGTCGCTCCACACACCCAAGTTACCTCCTTCTTCACCCAAACGTCGTCCACATTAATTTTTTTTTGTTTTGTCTTGTCAAAATAAATGTAATGTTTTTTTGCCCCCAGTCTGTTTTCATTGTGTCTTTCGCCGCCTACACACACTGCGCCGTACACACACTGCGCCGTACACTTTGTGATTTTGCCAGCACATAGCTCCAGTACTGACACATGCTTCTTGTGTCAGTCCTGGAACTATGTGGTGGCAAAATCACAAATATATGACTTCTATTTTCAAAAACAGTCTCTTCAGTCTTGAAATATTATTAGACTGAATAGAGGATGTTGGTGAGTGCAAGGCATATCTATTCTCACCTTGCCAGGTCTCATAAACAGTGATTTGAGGATGGTGTGTTTTGCCCATCTACATTTCACTATTTGTGACACAAGGCCAGGGGATTCTAGATATATATCTTTAGTAACCACATCCTCTATTCAGTCTACTAATATTTCTACACTGAAGAGACTGGTTTGACATTACAGGTCATGTGTGATTTTGCCAGCACATCGCTCCAGTACTGACGCATGCTTCTTGTGTCAGTCCTGGAGCTATGTGGTGGCAAAATCACAAATATATGACTTGTATTTTCAAAAACAGTCTCTTCAGTCTTATTATGAATAGAGGATGTTTGTGAGTGCAAGGCATATCTATTCTCACCTTTCCAGGTCTCATAAACAGTGATTTGAGGATGGTGTGTTTTGCTCATGTACATTTCACTTTTTGTGACACAAGGCCAGGGGATTGTAGATATACCTTGTAATTAACCACATCCTCTATTCAGTGTGTGTTGAATAAACTGAAGAGATGATGGCGAAAATACACGTCATATCTACAATCTCCTGACCTAGTATCATAACTATTTATCACACCTGGCCAGGTGACTATACCTATGAGTTGTCATCTGCAGCGTTGCTTCAGTCTGCATCATCTATTGCACGCAGACTGAAGAGATGCTGCTGGTTACTCATGTGTATGTCACCTGCCCAGGTGTCATAAATTGTGACGTGAGGATGCTTTTTTTGGCAACCTCACTTCAGCATGACACCAGGCCAGGGGCTTGTAGAAGTTGTCTAAACTTTATCATCTCTCCAGTGTGTGTGCATACTGAAGCCACAGTGGAGATACTACAAATAATATTTATACTCATATGGTCAGGTGTCATAAAGAGAGAGGATGCTAGTGCATTCCAAACTCTCTATTTGTAACATCAGGCCAGGTGTATAATATTTGTGGTATCTCCAGCTGCGATGCTATATAGACTGGAGAGATGATGAAGGTCATACAACTTTTATCTGTTGACTCACCTGGTAGGAGTCTTATAAAGTCACGATGCAGAAAACACAGCATCCTGACTTCACTGGGACACCTGGGCAGGTGAATATTGTGTTGGAGTGTGTAAAAAGAGAGTGCACTCAGTATAGGTATGAAAACAGGTTTTTTATTAAGAACAACACAAGAAAATAATAGTATTACACCATTTGATCTTGCCATTCCACACGTCCCACATCAGATAGAAAGTAGGCCGCAAATTGGTCCCTCATTTGGCCTACTTCAACAGATGACCTGAGAGGGTGCTGAGTGAATTCAGGCAGTGGGTTGACAAGTGTTTCATCGAGTTCAAAGGTTGGGTGGTCTTTAGCCATCACAAAATTGTGAAGAACCAAACACACTTTCATCACCTCATCCACAGTTTCTAGTTTCAGATTGATGGCTGTGCCTAGAATGCGCCATCTGGACACAAGAATCCCAAAGGCACACTCGACAGTTCTTTGGGCCCTGGTCAGTCTGTAATTAAAATTTGTTTTGCTGTGGTCCAAGTCACGGCTGGAGTACGGTTTCAACAGGTTTGTGCACATTTGAAAGGCCTCATCACCAACCATTACAAATGGCAGTGGCGGACCTTCAGTGTGGGGAATAGGCCGTGGCAGGGGGAAATTAAAATGGTTGCCGTACAACCTACGGCCCATGTCAGAGTTCTTAAAGGTCTGTGAGTCATTGCCCCAACCAAATGCCCCAATGTCCACCGCAATAAACCTGCAGTCTGCATCCGCAATGGCCATGAGTACCGTAGAAAAGTACTTTTTATAATTAAAGTACTCAGAGCCACTTCTTGGGGGTTTTGTTATCCGGATGTGTTTCCCATCCACCGCTCCCAAACAGTTGGGGAAATTGCAGACTGTAAAGAATTTTTCTGAAATATCCATCCACTTTTCCACGGTGGGCAGGGACATAAATTCAGGACAGAACGTCCCACAAAGCCCGGCAGGTGTCTGCAACTATTCGGCTCTCCCGGACTTCAATAATCGAATGTCTCCAAAAACGCCGCCGCTGCCGTCTTTGCTCTATCTCTCCCTTTGTTGCTGGCAAGCAAAAGCCTGAAACAGCGCGATGTCTAGATCCAAGTTTATGCGAAAACTCTCCCAACGCAGATCCATGGTGACACAGGGAACACCAGCAAAATCTAAAGAATTCAGCTGAACAGGGTCTATTTCAAAAAATCCCATGACACTCCCCCACTTGTGTCCCATTGGTGGGGTCTGTTTCAAGGATTTTCCTCTTGTGCAATGTGTGACTCATGCATCTAAAAAACGCAAATGCATGCAAAACGCTGTATAAACACATGTAAAGCTACATTTTTTTGGCGTTATGCGTACTTTGATGCGTTAAAAAAAACCATGCGCTTTTTTGCGCTTATTTGCGTTTTTGCACACGTTTTCGGTAGCGCACGAAGCGCCGCACGAAAAGACGCTAATGTGAAATTAGCCTAATTGATATAACATTTTCTGAATCACCTGTAGGTTAAAAATGCTCAGTACACCACAAGATGAATTCCTTGAGTGGTCTAGTTTCCAAAATGGGGTCATTTGTGAGGAGTTTCTGCTGTTTTGGGATGTCAGGGGCTCTGCAAATGCAACATGGCATTCACAATCCATTCCAGACATATAATGCTCCAAAAATCCTTCTTTTCTGAGCTCTTCTAAGTGCCCAAACAGCAGTTTGGTCCATAAACGGGGCATTATCAAGTTCGGGAGATATTGTGCAACAAATTATGGTGTGCGGTTTCTCCTAGTATCCATTGTGAAAATTACAAATTTGGCACCTAAACATCATTTTAGAGGAAAAAACAATTTTTGTTTTCACATCTGAGTCGCTCACGTACCAGGGCTTATGGGGTACTCGGCACCGAGCCCGTTCACTTCAATGGGGGAGAGGTCACGGGTAGCGCAGCTCGGTCCGTTGCCCTGGGCGCTCATTCAAAGGGGGATATTTACAGGGGATTGTAGGAATTGTTCGTGACGCCACCTGTGGTTTCTGATCAGGGTGACCAGCGCTGCAGGGTGAATCCTCTGAGGGGATGTTATTGGGCAGCAAGGTGTTAAGTCTCCCACAGGCGAGACTGGATCCCTCAAGGTATATGGCGGTGCAGGGTGCAGGCAATAAGGCAGACACACACAAGTCAGTCTCTTTCCATACCTTTACTGGTGGTATTTGCAGGTATGTCCCGGGAAGCTGCTCAGGGTGGAGGATGCACATCCAGTAATCACTGAGTAGGTTTAAGGCCTCCTTTCTTCCAATGTGTGTGAGTTTCTAACCTGCATGAAGCCAAGTTTAACTCCGTGTAGAACAGCTACGCCCGGCCGACATTGTGGTGGAGCCTTCTTTTGGAGAGAACTAAGTCTATGTGGCTGATCAGGCCTGACTCCTGTTCTTCCTGACCCTGGTTACGTATCAGCACTGAAGGGCCCCCTCTGCGACCTGAAGTCCAGCAGGGTCCCCGGTTTCTCCACTAGCCGTGAAGGAACTAGCAAGCTCGGACCCGGTGTCCGGTAGTACAGAGTGGAGGTCAGCTATCGTTGCTATATCACCTCAGTCACTCTTTCTTCTTCTTTACCACTCGCCTGTCGCCCTACTCACACCCTTAACATAAGCACAGGCAACAGTAGGTGTAGTCGTCAGCTTCCTTCTATCCACAGCTCACTGACCGTTTCTCAGTCGACTCGTTGTTACAAATAACTGTAGTCCCCTTCCTTCTGCTCCTTCATAGGCTCTGTCCAGAGTAGCTATCAGGACCTTCCGTCAGACTGATTTTGTGCTCACTCCGAGAGTCACTTTCCACGTTCATAGGGAACTAACAGTTAGCCTGTTCTGAGGTAACAGCTTGTCTTTCTTCCTCTGTCTCATCTGACAGGAATCACCGTCTGTCTGAACACGCACTAGCTCAGACCAAGCTCTGACTAGCAAAAAGCCCACTGCTACGTCTCCCACACCCTTATATAGTCTAAGGCTCCCTCTAGTGGCACTATAGGGAAGTGTGGAGTGTGAATGAATATCAGGTGAGTGTGAAATTACCTTTCTGTGCATCCTCCAGGGAACATGTGTCACCAAGCGCAGCTGGGCCACACACATCCATATTTTAAAATGTACTGTGAAGCCCCTACAGGTTCAACAAGTTCAACACAGCCCTTGATGAATTCTATGCCATGTTCGTGTGCCTCTACCATGATGTTGGCAAGCCATGTCCTTTTAAAAGCCATACAGTAATTTTCCTGAAACCCTTTGCTTGAACATCACCCTATAAAGCATACATGTCAAGCTCAGACCCACGGGCCAAATGTGGCCCGCAGTGTAATTATATTTAGAATCATAGAATGTTAGAGTTGGAAGGGGCGTCATGTCCAACCACCTGCTCAATGCCAGATTCACTAAAACATCTCCGACAGAGGTCTATCCAGTCTCTGTTTTATATTTGGCCTTCGAGAAAATACCAAATGTCTACTAGAGCTGGAGCGCTGGTAGACAGCGAATGTTAATACTACAAATCCCGCATTTCTGGTCTGGCTCACTCCCTTGTTACTACAATGCTGATTACAACACGCCCCATAGTAACACACTCCCCTGCTATGACATACTTCCTGACTGTCATTCACCTGAACCGGACTTTCCCTCCTCTTCTCCCTACATCAGCGCACACTCCCCTTACGCTCTCCAATATATCTAATCGCACACAGTGCCTACTACCTTCAAGCCATGATTTAATACAGTTTTACCACAAATGGAGATGAATGACCTTGGAAAGGTATGTAGTCTAGTCTAAAAAGGCCTGAAGGGGCAAAAAAACCCATTAGAAATAACCACTCTCAAGCAGATCAATAAAACTTAGCTTTTATTGTTCTACATTACAAGTCATTTTATGGACTAATAAATTACAATGACTCCTAATTTGCCATTAATAGATTAGATTATACACATATATCGAATAACCTAATCTATTTATGGGAAATTAGGAGTCATTGTAATTCATTACCCCATAAATGAACTATGTTAATGTAGTACAATAAAAGCTTAGTTTTATTGACCTGCTAGACAGGGGTAGTTTTCAGTGGGGCTTTTCCCCTTTAGTCTTTTTATGGATCATGCTATGATTTATTTTATCGCTGTATTTGGGGCCTTATCTTTCCTGTGAAACCATAAAAACACAGATTTCTACTGTCGTGTTGCCAAGTGCACAGTTTACTGAAAAACTTGGGACACTCAGCGCTGAGTTTACCTGGCGATTTGCTGACTTTGATGCCTAGAAATGTAGGTTTGAACTGCTTAGTAATCTGTCTATATTTGACGTGGAATGTGCACAAAGTAACCTACAAATGGAGCTGATTGAACTCCAGTATAGTGACGCGCTGAAGTCAAAGTCCACGTCACTGATGAGCACCTTCACTCAATCCTGATGATTTCCTCAGCTCACAGCCTGACCCCACACATTGATGAGATAGTATCCAAGAAAAGATGCCAGATATTTGGTTTGGACCAGTTTGCATCAGAGTAGATCAGAGTTTTCCTTATGCACTGTTCCTTTCTACTCCAAGGCATGGACTTGAATGGGTATATTTTCATTGAAGGAAATCATTATTGTTAGCCTATCAAAAAAATTACCATCGAAATGTAACGCAGGCTACAAACAAAGAAAGAGACGTAATTTTTTTTTGTTTTCATTTTATTTAAGAAATGAATGTCACAGGTGCCTTTTACTTGACATTTGATTTTACATGTGTTTATGGTATTAACACCTTTACACCCCAAGGCTCTTTGCATCTTCATGACCATTCCAAATTTTACAATTCTGACCACTGTCATTTATGAGGTAATAACTCTGGAATGCTTCAATGGATCCTACTGATTCTGAGAAAGTTTTTTCGTGACATATTGTACTTTTTGATAGTGGTCAAATTTCTTCTATATGACTTGCGTTTATTTGTGAAAAAAAGGAAATTTGTCAAAAATGTTGCAATTTTCAAACTTTAAATCAGAGAATTATATTGGACAAAATAGTTAATGAATAACATTTCCCACATGTCTACTTTACATCAGCACAATTTTTGAAATATAATTTTCTTTTGTTAGGAAGTTAAAAGGTGACCAGCGATTTCTCATTTTTCCAACAAAATTTACAAAAAACATTTTTTATGGACCACATCACATTTGAAGTGACTTTTCATTCGAAAAACTGCACCCCTCAAGGTGCTCAAAACTGCATTCACAAAGTTTATTAACTCTTCAGCTGCTTCACAAGAATTTTTGGAATGTGGAAGGAAAAAATGGACATTTAACTTTTTGTCACAAAAATTTTAATTTGGACTCTTTTTTTATTTTCACAAGGGTAACGGGAAAAAATGGACCACAAAATTTGTTGTGCAATTTCTCCTGAGCATGCTGATACTTCATATGTGCGGTAAAAAACACTGTTTGGGCACCGAAAGAGAGGCGCGCCATTTGACTTTTAGAATGTAAATTTGCTGGAATAATTAGTGGACACCATGTTGCGATTAGAGAGCCCTTAATGTGTCTAAACAGTGGAAATCTACCACAATTGACACCATTTTGGAAACTAGACCCTTCAGGGAGTTTATCCAGTGTTTCAGAGAAATTATCACGTGGAGCCGTGAAAATAAAAAAAAAAAATCACATTTTCAACACAAAAATATTTATTAAACACAAATTTTGCATTTTTACAGGTTTAACAGGAGAAATTGCACAATGCAATTTGTTGTGAAATTTCTCCTGAGTATGTCAAATACCCCATATGTGGGCGAAAACTACTGTTCGGGCGCACAGCAGGACTTGCAAGGGAAGGTGCACAATTTGAGTTTTTGAATGCAATAATTGCTGTAATAATTAGCGGACATCTCGTTTGAAGAGCCGCTGATCTGCCTAAACAGTGAACACCCCCACAATTGACACCATTTGGCAACTAGACCCTTAGAAAACATATCTAGATGTGTGGTGAACACTTTGAAACCTTAGGTTCTTCACAGAAGTTTATAACATTGAGCTGTGAAAATAAAAAAAAATAAAATTTTTCCCACAAAAATGTTATTTAGTTTCAATTTTTTTATTTGCACAAGGATAGCAGGAGAAAATAGATCCCAAACTTTGTCATGCAATTTGTCCTGCATTAATACCCCATATCTAGGGGTAAACTACTGTTTAGGCTCACGGCAGGGTTTAGAAAAGGAGTGACGATTTGGAATGCAGACTTTGATGGAATGGTCTGCCGATGTCATGTCTCGCTTTGAGAGCCCCTGATGTGCCTTAACAGTGGAAAAACCCCACAAGTGACACTATTTTGGAAGCTAGACCCATCAAGGAATGTATCTAGAGGTGTGGGGAGCACCTTAAACCCCCAAATTCTTCACAGAAGTTTATAATGTAGAGCCGTGAAAATAACAAAATCACATTTTTGCCACAAAAATGTTATTTTAGCCCCAATTTTTTATTTTCACAAGGATAGCAGGAGAAAATGGACCCCAAAATTTGTTTTTCAATTTCTCCTGAGTATGGTGATACCCCATATGTGGTCAAAAACTACTTCTGAGGTACAGTGCAAAGCTCAGAAGGATAGAAGCGCCATATTGGAGTTCACATTTTGCTGCACCTGTTTGAGGGTGCCATGTCAAATTGGCAAAGCCCATGAGGTGCCACAACAGCATTACCCACATAAGAGACCCCATTTTACAAACTACACCTCTGAATGGATTCATCTAGGGGTGCACTGATCATATTGACACCACAGGTGGGTCACAGAATTTTATACTATTGGGAAATAAAGAAAAAAATAATTACATTTTTACCACAAAAATTTAGTTACGGGCCCCAGATTTTCGATTTTCACACTGGGAAATGGGTACAAAATGGAAATAAAATGTGTCCCACAATTTCTGCTGAATGTAGAAATACCCCATATGTGGCTGTACAGTATTGGTTAAATATACGGCGAGACTTTGGAGGGATGGAATGCTATTGGCATATAGCGCTCCATCCTTCCAGAGTCTCGCCATATGCCTAAACAGTATTGTTATACAGGATGTATCCTGGAGTGCAGAAATTTCTTTAATAAACTCAAGTGACCCAATTTTGGAAATTATACCCCTTTGTCATAACGATTTTGACTTCATGGGTGTTTTCCAGAAAAAAGCAGCAGTGGATGTCACTGAGTCAAAATTGCAAACAGTCAATGTAGTGACCAGTACGTTGTGCCCAGCTTATGCACCCATAAATTAGGTGTGCTCTCATCCTACAGAAATGCCAAGCATGTGGATGCTAACTGATGTTTAGGCATACTGTGAGGCTCAGAATGGAGAGGGGCATTTGGATTTGGGAGGTCAGAACCTGCTGAATTTCTTTTTGGGGATCAAGGGCCATTTTGTTTTTCCAGAGCCTTTGTGCTACCAGTAACGTGGAAGCTCTCTATATTTCCATTAACAGATGATGGACCAGAGTGGGGACTTCCTTTTTAGTGGATTGAGTTGAAGCTTTCATTTGAAACATTTTACATAACATTTTGGATCACATTTATCCAGCACTCTGCGCTGAGCACTTACATTGGGGGTTTGCTTTAAATCTCCAACAGATGTAATTCAGATGAAAACCCTGACAGAGGCTGTGAGGACACAGGGGTCAGTGGGTGCTCTAGTTCGCTAGACGAAACCGCATGGACCAAGGATCATCCTACCAAATGCCCACTCTCCATTTACCGTGAGCATAATACTACTCAGACAAAACAGGGTGAGGGTAAAACAGTGTGGCTACTCTTTATTGAACCACAAAACATGAAAATAACACATAGAACAATCCCAACAAAATAACTTAGATGGTGCAAAATTACCAAGTCTCACCTTTCCGCTGACTCGCCAGGATTAAAACAGGCTGCGACTTCCATGGCTGACTACTCCCACCTGTGGCACACATAGAGAGGAGGTAATGATAAGCTGAGGAAGCTGTAATTCCATTGAGGTACAAGGCCAGGTGACCGGAGGGTCACAACTTGGCTTCTCCGAACATCTCCACGGAGCCTGGTGACTGGAGGGTCCAAATCCTGGCTTTTCCAAAGGTATCCATGGAGATCAGGTGACCGGTGGGTCCACATCCTGATTTCCCCAAATGTATCCATGGGTTCAGTGATGGTCAATGAAGCAGATTTGTATTCTTTCAGTCGGGGTCATGGTTGGCTAAGCTGGCATCCTGTAGAATGTCAAATCTCTGTCCCTCGTGATGGAGCCATAATATGGCAGCTATCCTGTACTGTTTTCATGGCAGTGATTTTATAAATAGTTTCTGGTTCTCTGGATCTCTGGATCTTTAGATATCTTGTTACAGAGGCATATCCCCATTACATAGCTCGCAACAGTTGTCTTTCAAACCAGCATCCACAGGTCAAGAGGAAGCGGTGTTCAGCAGTGTCCTTTTTACACAGGTGCCCAAAACTGTGGCCGATGGCACTTTCATGCACTCCTAATAAAAAGACGGACACCGCCGGATCACAGGTCAGAAGGCGTCCACAGTGCCTACATTTGCTTCATTATAGGGAATCTTCTGGTGGGGGTTCTGTCTGAATCAAGAATTTCAGAGATTTAGACGGAAACCACGGTGACCATGACTTTTTTAACGTTTTCGATTTCGATTTTTGGGAGGCAAAATAAACTAAACAAAAATCAACAATGCAGGAATTTTTTTTATTTTTTATGCTGTTCTGCTTGTGGTAAAATTGATAAGGCAGCTTTATTCTTTGAGGCGGTAGGATTACAGCGATAGCATATTTATATCGTTTTTTTATCTTTTGGCATTATTACATAATTAAAACTATTTTATAAAAAAAATATTACTTTGCATCATTTTATTCTAAGAGCTATAACTTTTTTATGTTTTGGCTGATGAAGCTGTTTAGTGGCTTGTTTTGCGGAACAAGATGACATTTTCAGCAATACCATTAGTATTTTCATTCGTATAGTTGATCATGTTTTATTCCACTTTATGTTTAGCGATATGCTATTTTTTTGTCTTGGTTTTATTTTTTTACATTGTTCACTAAAGGGGTTAACTAACAGGACAGTTTTATAGGTCAGGTCATTCCAGATGAGGTGATACCAAATATGTGTGCTTTTATTGCTTAATTATTTTTTTGAATAATTCTATTTATTTATGGGTACAATATATAAAGTTGAAACCAGAAGTTTACATACACTATATAAAAATGCATGTTTTTCTCAATATCTGACATGAAATCAGAATAAACCTTTTCCATTTTAGGTCAATTGCTATTTATAATTATAAATTAAAATGCCAGAATAATGAGATAATGTTTTAAGGCATTTTTAATACTTACTACAAAAAGGTTACATACAATAAGATTACTATGCCTTTAAACAATACTGGACTGCCCATTTGATGATGTCATGTGTTTGGAAGCTTCTGTTTTTTTGGCAACATCTGAGTTAATTAGAGACACACCTGTGGATGTATTTTAATTCACACCTGAAACACACCGCTTCTTTGTGTAGCATCATGGGCAAGTCCAAAGAAATTAGCCAAGATATCAGGAAGAGAATTGTGGACTTGCACAAGTCTGGCTCATCCTTGGGTACAATTTCAATATACCTGAAGGTGCCTCGTTCATCTGTACAATTATACGCAAGTACAAACAAGATGGGAATGTCCAGCCATCATGCCGCTTAGTAAAGAGGCGGGTTCTGTGTCCCAGATATGAACGTGCTTTGGTCCGACATGTGCATATCAACTCAAGGACAAACGTAAAATACCTTGTGAAGATGATAGCGGAAGCTGGTTGACTGTGTCAATATCCACAGTGAAATGAGTACTGTATCAACATACGTAACTCTGCCAAGAAGAAGCGGTGCAGGCATCGCTCCTGGCATAGAGAGCCGAGTGTCAGCTGTCAGAATCCGCTGACACCCGGTGGCGATCGAGCGCAGGTAACCATACATCCAAGGTCATTTAGTACCAGGCGACCTGGATGTATGGCTACGTCTAAGGTCGTAAAAAGGTGTATAACATAGCCATCATTTTAACTTTTATTTAATAAATTAATAGTACATGTGAAAATAGGCAACTTTAAGCTTGTCTTGTTCCAAATTCAATATTTAAGCGAAACTTAAGTTTGCTTCCATATTTTATTATTATTATTATACATTTATATAGCGCCATTTATTCCATGGCGCTTTACATATGAAAAGGGAAAAATATAGACAGGTACAATAAACATGTGCTAGACAAGGGACACACAAGTACAGAAGGAGAGAGGACCCTGCCCGCGAGGGCTCACAGTCTACAGGGATGGGTGAGGATACACTAGGAGAGGGTAGAGCTGGTCGTGCGATGGTTCAGTACACTGAGGATCATTGCAGGTTGTAGGCTTGTCGGAACAGGTGGGTCTTCAGGTTCATCATTATATTTGATGATAAGGAAAAACTTTGTCAATTGTAGATATTTTTCTAATAGATATCAAGGTTGGCCTGAGGCTTTGTCCCAGTTTTTAATTTTGGCCCTTTGTGTATGTGAATTTGACCTCCCTGTAGGGGACTCCCATGCAGCCTCAAAGTGTTGAAATGCTGCAGATCTGGAATACAACACTTTACTTTCTTGCTGATAGGAAAATGACCTGTGGTATCACACCTAGAGCAAACTGCTTTCATTTCAGCCAACCACGGCTAGCATTTCCCATATACATCACTGCCTGTTCGGGTCTTAGAAAAGATGCTCTCAAAATATTTCAAGAGGAATTACTAAGAGACATGATAGTTTCCCTTTGAATCTTTTATGACTATGTAAGGTGGTCAAGGGTATTAACCCTTGAAATGTTTCATTCTTTTTATGTGTGTAAATGTATGCCTTCTATGTACCTGTATGTTGTCATCTTCTAGTGTTATGTCTGATTAGTGGGGTATGGATATAGGTAGACAGTGCGTTCTTGGGGACATTAGAGGGGGCACTAGTAGTGTAGAACATATATATATATATGGTAGATATAGTTTTGCGAGTGATCACTAATTGGGGGCATGTTAGAGATCCAGTTAGGCTGTTATAAAATAAGTCAGTGCAGTACTTGGGTAGGACTCTAGATGGGGGCAGTAGGGACAAATGATTAGGGACTTTTTGTCAGGGAAAGATCTCCTTGTAGCGGAGGTCGGTCAGGAAGATTTCCTCATAGCGGAAGTCAGTCGGGGTTGACCTTGCTAGAATAAAGACGTCCACGTTACTGGGCCCTGAAGCAGAGACAAGTAGAGTGGAAGGTACCAGCAACCCGAGAGCAGCCGGTGAAGGATTCACCCTGGGAACGTGAGCTCAAAGTCTGTGGGCTGACATAGCAGAGGCCAGTGGAAGATCCACTGTGGGAACGCTCAGCAGAAGTGTGCGTGTATTAGCATAGCAGTAAGTGGGCCACCAGCGAGTAACTGGGCAGGATAACCAGAAGGGGGTGGACGACCTAGTAGATGTGTATTTCTATACTGGATTGAAGTGTCTCGAGGGAAAGAGATCGAAGTGCCGTTTTCACTGGGCTCCTCGTCCCGTCAATACTTTGTGGTCAATTCTGGTGTAGTAGAAGAGAAGAAGCGGAGTTGTGGAAAATGTACTGCTGGTACTGTATAAGACGTGCTGATGGTGTTTTGGATGTGCTGTGTCTGGAGGAAAATAAAGCAGAACTGTTTGACGTGAGATATTGGACTCTGATTCTAATTATTCTGTATACTCTGCCACAGGGGAAGAACATTCCAAGAAAATAGAGGTAACCGGAGTGAAGAATGCAGCTGCCCCTAGTAAGTTCACCCCTCGGCAAACCCTTTACAACTACATTATTGAGAAAACAAAAAACAAGAAACAAATATCCTAAAATAAAATAAAAAATATATTGCAAAAAATGCATGAAAGTAGTAATAATAATAAGGGTATTTGGTAAACATAATTTTGATCAAAAGAATGTACAAGCCATCCCGCCACATCAAGGCAACCCTTTGTGGGACAGTCCTAACTTGTATTAAAAACCTTTTCACTTGTCAAGTGACAAATGTGAACAAGGACAGAGAGACTGAACCACCAGTAAAAGCATAGGCCAGACAGGATGGATTTCTCAGCTCAGAAGCAGGGCGGTCACACCCTTATATGCACAAGATGCACTAAGAACTAAATGAAAAACTAGGTCTGAGCTGAAAAAGTAAGTTTATGTGTATGCAAAATGTAAATGCATATTAACACATGACCATTACACAGAGAAAACAAAAAACAAGAAACAAATATCCTAAAATAAAATAAAAAATATATTGCAAAAAATGCATGAAGGTAGTAATATTAATAAGGGTATTTGGTAAACATAATTTTGATCAAAAGAATGTACAAGCCATCCCGCCACGTCAAGGCAACCCTTTGTGGGACAGTCCTAACTCTTGTATTAAAAACCTTTCCCCTTGTCAAGTGACAAATGTGAACAAGGACAGAGAGACTGAACCCACCAGTAAAAGCATAGGCCAGACAGAATGGATTTCTCAGCTCAGAAGCAGGGCGGTCACACCATTATATGCACAAGATGCACTAAGAACAAGATGAAAAACTAGGTCTGAGCTGAAAAAGTAAGTTGATGTGTATGCAAAATGTAAATGCATATTAACACATGACCATTACACAGAGAAAACAAAAAAGAAGAAACAAATATCCTAAAATAAAATAAAAAAAAAATATATTGCAAAAAATGCATAAAGGTAGTAATAATAATAAGGGTATTTGGTTAACATAATTTTGATCAAAAGAATGTATAAGCCATCCCGCCACGTCAAGGCAACCCTTTGTGAGACAGTCCTAACTCTTATATTAAAAAACCTTTCCACTTGTCAAGTGACAAATGTGAATAAGGACAGAGAGACTGAACCCACCAGTAAAAGCATAGGCCAGACAGGATGGATTTCTCAGCTCAGAAGCAGGGCGGTCACACCCTTATATGCACAAGATGCACTAAGAACTAAATGAAAAACTAGGTCTGAGCTGAAAAAGTAAGTTGATGTGTATGCAAAATGTAAATGCATATTAACACATGACCATTACACAGAGAAAACAAAAAACAAGAAACAAATATCCTAAAATAAAATAAAATAAAAAATATATTGCAAAAAATGCATGAAGGTAGTAATATTAATAAGGGTATTTGGTAAACATAATTTTGATCAAAAGAATGTACAAGCCATCCCGCCACGTCAAGGCAACCCTTTGTGGGACAGTCCTAACTTGTATTAAAAACCTTTCCACTTGTCAAGTGACAAATGTGAACAAGGACAGAGAGACTGAACCCACCAGTAAAAGCATAGGCCAGACAGGATGGATTTCTCAGCTCAGAAGCAGGGCGGTCACACCCTCTGTGTAATGGTCATGTGTTAATATGCATTTACATTTTGCACACACATCAACTTACTTTTTCAGCTCAGACCTAGTTTTGCAACTACATTATTGATGTCAGAATAACTAAGGCATTTTACTGTGCTCTTACACAATCATAACAAGTTGGGTCATGCCCTTATACAAAGGCATTAGGTGTGACGACTCAGGCCTTAGTCAAACATACAGTCTCGAACAGATCAAATTCCATTTGTGATATAATAGTTACCATGAAAAAGTCAGGATAGCCGACTCCATAGACACGCTGGATCTCTGATCTCTAGGGCAGGGCAACACACTTTTCGAAATGAGATTTTCCCATGATGCCTATTAACCCCTTAAGGACTTGTTTATTTCAGGCCTATAGAACAAAATAATTTTTCTTTTTCATTTTTTCCATTGACACATTCCAGGAGAAATAGTATTTTTCTTCTTTCATCAATGTAGCGTTATGAGGGCTTGTTTTTTTTCAGGATAAGTTGTATTTGTCAGTGGCAGCATTTTGGACTTTATAACTAATTACCTAACTTTTATTAACTCTTTATAGGGGAAAATAGATTAAAACAGCAATTTTGTTGTTTTTTGGTGTTTTATATTTTCCGCTATCCACATGCTGCACAAACAAGGGGTTAATTTTATTTGGTGGGCCAGTACGTATATAAGGTGATCAGGGCCGGCTCCAGGTTTTTATGGGCCCCTTTAACACAGACCACAATTCATGATGCTCCGATACGGCAGAGAAATGTGGGTATAGTACAATGCCAAACACTTCTCTTTTTCCATTACATGAGTGATATCTATTGTAAATTGTACAATAGCTCAAAAACCGCCAAATCCTCACAGAGCACAGTACAGACCGGACAGTACAGTCCTCCATACAATATTATGGGCACCACATAGTCCTCCATACAGTATTATGGGCCAAATATAATGCTCCATAAAGAATATTGGACCCCAAATAATGCTCCATGCAGGATACTGGTCCCCATATAATGCTCCATACAAAATATGGAGCTCTCCTCTGCACTGTGCTGCGTTCTGCACTGTTATGGCTCAGGAAAGGGCGCTGTGGAAAGACTCCCCATCATCATTATCATTGCTTCCCCATTATCATCATCATCGCCTCCCCATCATCATCATCACTGCCTCCCCATCATCATCGCCTCCCCATCATAATCATCATTGACTCCCCATCATCATTGCCTCCCCATCATCATCATCATTGCCTCCCCATCATCATCGTCTCCCCATCATCATTGCTTCCCCATCATCATCGCCTCCCCATCATCATCGCCTCCCCATCATAATCATCATCGCCTCCCATCATCATCGTCTCCCCATCATCATTGCCTCCCTATCATCATCACCTCCCCATCATCATCATCATTGCCTCCCCATGATCATCGCCTCCCCAATATCATCATCATTGCCTCCCCATTATCATCATCATTGCCTCCCCATCATCATCGTCTCCCCATCATCATTGCCTCCCCATCATCATCGCCTCCCCATCATAATCGCCTCCCCATCATAATCATCATCGCCTCCCATTATCATCATCTTTGTCTCCCCATCATCATCGCCTCCCCATCATCATCACCTCCCCATCATCATCATCATTGCCTCCCCATGATCATCGCCTCCCCAATATCATCATCATTGCCTCCCCATTATCATCGCCTCCCCATCATCATTATCATTGCCTGCCCATCATCATCGCCTCCCCATCATCATCATTGCCTCCCGCCACCAGCATCACACATGATACAGCACTCTCTCACATACACACACACAAAGCACCGCACTACATACACACACACACCTCACCTGTCCGGTGTCCGCGCTCTCTGAGCAAGCGGGGGGCCAGAGGCGGCGCTGGCACCGCTCTCATCTACTAACGGGCGCAGGGGTGCCCGACGGCGAGTGGGCCCCCCCGCCTGCTCAGGGCCCCGGCACTTCCCCGGGGTATGCCGGGTGCTGACGTCGGCCCTGATGGTGATAACAAATTTATAGAGGTCCATTAATTATGGTGTCTATTTTCACCTATTACCCCTCATGTAAATGATACATTTTAGGCTGAAACAATATTTTATTGAAAAAAAATTATTTTTTCTTTTCACATCTAAGTGTTTTAAAGTTTTGTGAATCACCTGTAGGTTAAAAATGTTCAGTACACCACTAGTTGAATTCCTTGAGGGGTCTATTTTTCCAAAATAACCACACTTGTGGGGGTTTCTGCTGTTTTGGCAAAAAAATTTTGCTGTTCATTTTGTCATTTTATCCATTGTTAAAACAGAAAAAAAATTGGGACAAAAGCAACATTTTTACTGGAATAAAATACATTTCTATTTTTTTCATTCCACTTTGCATTCACTTCTAATGACAAGTTCCCTTTAAATTCTTTGTGCTTTTCGTTTCGATGAAACCAGATTGGAGCAAACTGGAATACTGTGAAAGTGGGTGATGTGATTTATTCTTCTTTTACGGTGGTAAAATACACGCAAAGCCTCTCAAGTTAAAAATTGTCATTCCTCCAACCAGTTCATGCACATATAAAGTCTATATTCTGTTCTTTGCTCAGTGACTTCAGAGATATAAAACCACCACAACAGTAGATAAAACGCATGCTGTTCCTCTGTACTCAAATTCACAGTAATAATTATTGCCATTTGTAATGACACCAGTGCTCTGGGACGCACCCACCAATTTAACTTGGTGGAAAGGGCTCCAGGGTCCTAGAGATTGGGACAAATGATATGTGCAATGTAGTGTAAAAGGCTGATTTGTTGTACAACTAAAAGCGTGGCGAATGGCAACCAATACTGTGGCGGAGTCCACCTAGTAGAAGAGATGTCCTATGCCCGGCAATGCAGAGTACTGCTGTCGCTGTGCACGATTAGGTGTGCAAAGATCCCCAATGTCCTTTGCGTGGTCTATGCGCAGTAAAATGAAATCCTCCGATATCCTGGTTGTACAGTCGGTAATGAGAAAAAGAATAGTGGAAGAACTATATAGTCCAATAGCAATTGGAGAAAATAAGATGAGATGAACATGCTCCTTAAATGAAAGAAAAAGGTCTCTTTTCATAATTGATAAAGTCATTTGCACCATCATGAAGGGAGCAAAAAGGGAATGATACAGGAGAAAGTTTAAAAAAGCATATGTAGGAGAATATGAGTGTTAAAAATATGTGTATAGATATATATGAGTGAAAAATACATTTATGCAAAAAACATTCATATGTAAAAGTGTATATACAGTATATATACAGTACAGACCAAAAGTTTGCACACACCTTCTCATTCAATGATTTTTCTGTATTTTCATGACTATGAAAATTGTAGAATCACACTGAAGGCATCAAAACTATGAATTAACACATGTGGAATTATACATTACACTTTACAAAAAAGTGTGAAACAACTGAAAATATGTCTTATATTTTAGGTTCTTCAAAGTAGCCACCTTTTGCTTTGAATACTGCTTTGCACGCAGAAAAGGTGAACGAATGGACTCTACATGCCTGGTTCCCACCGTGAAGCATGGAGGAGGTGGTGTGATGATGTGGGGGTGCTTTGCTGGTGACACTGTTGGGGATTTATTCAAAATTGAAGGCATAGTGAACCAGCATGGCTACCACAGCAATGTGCAGCAGCATGCTATTCCATCCGGTTTGCGTTTAGTTGGACCATCATTTATTTTTCAACAGGACAATGACCCCAAACACACCTCCAGACTGTGTAAGGGCTATTTGACCAAGAAGGAGAGTGATGGGGTGCTACGCCAGATGACCTGGCCTCCACAGTCACCAGACCTGAACCCAATCGAGATGGTTTGGGGTGAGCTGGACTGCTCACCGCTTCAATTTTGAATAAATCCCCAACAGTGTCACCAGCAAAGCACCCCCACACCATCACACCACCTCCTCCATGCTTCACGGTGGGAACCAGGCATGTAGAGTCCATGTGTTCACCTTTTCAGCATGCAAAGCAGTAATCAAAGCAAAAGATGGCTACTTTGAAGAACCTAGAATATAAGACATATTTTCAGTTGTTTCACACTTTTTTGTAAAGTGTAATGTATAATTCCACATGTGTTAATTCATAGTTTTGATGCCTTCAGTGTGATTTTACATTTTTCATAGTCATGAAAATACAGGAAAACATTAGAATGAGAAGCTGTGTCCAAACTTTTGGTCTGTACTGTATATGTACACAGTGCCTTGTGAAAGTATTCGGCCCCCTGGAACTTTTCAACCTTTTCCCACATATCATGCTTCAAACATAAAGATACCAAATGTAAATTTTTGGTGAAGAATCAACAACAAGTGGGACATAATTGTGAAGTTGAATGAAATTTATTGGTTATTTTAAATTTTTGTAGAAATACAAAAACTGAAAAGTGGGGCGTGCAAAATTAATGCTCTCAATGCTGGAATGAACCTATCACATGAATTTATGACTTTTTACATCAATTAAGGAATTTTCTCCCAGGACCCTGTGGGAACATCACAAAACATTACCAGACCCCAATCAGAGGGCAATAAAACTTTCACACTCCTTATCTATGAACTGGTCCAATATTTATTGCCACAACTGTTCATCCCTCTCCCATATGAATAGTTCTGCTTTACGTCACTTGTCTTATCCATTGCACTATTCCTGTGTCCTGTTATGTATAAACATGTGATTCTTCAGATGTTGTATTAGTCTTTGCCTGATGAAGAGACCGAGTAGTCTCGAAAGCTTGCAATTTGTTACCATCTTTTCAGTTAGCCATTAAAAGGTATCAACCACTGAGGACTCTCAATTCTAAATATTTTTTTTAGTATGGACATGCTCACTCTGGGCTATTAAGCTAAGCAAAGGTGTGCAGCATACTAACTGAGTGGGGAAAGGTGCAAAGAACGAGCCCTCATTTGTATATGAAATAAAAGAGTTTTCTGAAAAACAAAACAAGTAAAATCTGCGCAAGGGCTAAGCCATTTTAAGTAGATTACATTGAGCTTTGGCAGTGATAGACTCCCATTAAGACTATTGTGCAAACTCACTTATCTAAATTGATATACTAATTTCCTTGTTTGATCTGATTTCCACACACTGAGTAAATTTTCCTACAGGCCATGGGCCAAGATTATATTATCACCTCTTTGGCTCCTGTCTTTAAAAGATTTCTGAAGCAGCATTATCACATGGATAAGAAAGGAGTGTATTGTGTTGTAACATAGCTCGCAGCCATCCGGATTCAGCAAGATTGTCCCGATTTCATCATGTGGGGCTCAGTACATACATTTAATTGTATCACTCACCTCATCTTAGGGTCCCGTCATACTCAGCGACGCAGCAGCGATCCCGACAACGATACGACCTGGCAGGGATCATTGCTTCGTCGCTTTGTGGTCACTGGTGAGCTGTCACATAGGCAGACTCACCAGCGATCAGAACCAGCGAGCACGCTGGTATCCAGTGTAAACAGTGGGTAACTAAGCGCCGTGCGGCACCTAGTTACCCGATATGTACCCTAGATACCGGCTCTCAGCTTCTGCTGTAGAGCGCTGAGAGCCGGTATCCAATGTATATATCGGTAACTAAGCACCGCGTGGCACTTAGTTACCCGATATGTACCCTAGATACCGGCTCTCAGCGCTCTACAGCAGAAGCTGAGAGCCGGTAACCAGGGTACATATCGGGTAACTAGGTGCCATGCGGTGCTTAGTTACCCGATATGTACATTGGATACTAGCTCCCAGCACGCTGATCGTTGGTCTCCCGATGTCACACGCAGCGATGCGCGCTGGCCAGTGGGAGACCAACGATGAAAAAATGGTCCAGGACATTCAGCGACGATCAGCGATACCCAGCAGGGGGGCTGATCGTCGCTGCGTGTCACACATAGCGAGATCGCTGGCTAGGTCGCTGTTGCGTCACAAAATCTGTGATGCTTCAGTGATCTCGCTTAGTGTGACAGGGCTTTACATCTGTGATCAGATCTCCTCAGGACTCAAGCTCACAAATCCTCATGTTTGTGCTCACAGGTTGTTGCTCTGTTGATAGGAGATTTTGGTTATCTTGACCACTATTGCAGGAAATGAATCTGGATCGCCCGCCAGGGATACTCGGTACCGGGCTGCTTCTTAAAGGGGAAGTGTAAAAGCAGCAGTGACCCGGTCCGTGGACCTGGGTCACTGGGTGTCCAATAAAAGGGGTATATTTACAAGGAATAATAGAGTTTATAATAAAGTGTTCATGACGCCACCTGTGGTTTCAGGTCAGAGGTGACCAGTGCTGCAGTGCAGATGCTCTGGGACTGGTGGTGATGCAGCAGAGTTGGTATAGCTCTCCATAGGCAGAGCTTAGTCCGAGGGCAGATGTAGGATATGGAAGATGGTAATGTTGGTAGATATAGCAGTATTGGGTGGGTGACGCAGGAATGGTTAGAGGACACAGCTGGGGTGCAGTTTCCAAAACTTTACTCACAGTTCTGGTGCGCACAGATGCCCGCTTGGTGCCATGTCCTCCAGATGAGGGGTCCAGCAAACTCCCAGGTAGTTCAGGATACACCTTTCCAGGACTCCCTTCAATATGTTACTTTCTCGGTCGTCTCACTGTGCTGACTTTCCACCTTTCCTTTCTGTCCATCACCTCACAGTCAGTGTCCCAAGCCGGTAGCCGCGGACCTGGTCGGGCGATGTTCTCTCAGTCCCCTTGCTCCATTATGGTTACCTTTTCGGAGAACATAACTGTGGCTTGTGGCTGAAGCACCTAAAGGTGCCCATGCCTTCGGCTTGCTAGCTGAGTCTTGAAGTTCTCCACTAGGCTTGGGGGCCGGTACCCCTACTGCGACCTGGTCCCTCCACTATTGGATCGGGCCCCACAGATGGACTACTCATTATCCGTGCCCCTAGGACCTCTTCTATCATTCCGGAAGCTTGTCTCTGCTTCGTGCTTAACTCTAACTGTTATGATTTGGTAGCTGAGGAGAGCAGGCAAAAAAAGGCAATACACCAGAGAGGTTGGAATCTATTGGATTGCAGTACCCTGACTAACCACCACAACTAAAGGCAGCCATGGAGCGTACCTACGTTGGTCCTAGACGTCTCGTCACAGCCTGAGAAGCTAACTACACCTAAAGATAGAAAGAGGAAAACTATCTGCCCCGGAGCAGATCCCCAAAGAACATAGGAAGCCCCCAAACATGTAATGGCGGTTAGACAAGAGGAAATACAGACACAGACAGAAAATAGTATGAGCAAACGCTGGGGCCCAATCTTCCTAGACAGAAAAGGATAGGAAGGTCACTGCAATCCAAAAAACCCTAAAAAAATACCAACACACTAATTGCAAAAACACCTGAGATCACACGACCTCTACCACCTAAATTAGTTCTCTGGTGTAACAAAACTAAGCCGCAGCCACAGAAAAAACTGGAAAAGGCAAATGAACAAACTACTGGCTGAACTAAACTGAGAGGAGCACAAGCCCCCGGAGGGGCCTGGCAGACCCCCACAGAAGTGCAGGACAAAATGCAAAAAGCAAGCACAAAAAACTAAAAGAAGAAAATGTCTTATCTGTTAGCAGAAGATGCAGGCACGAAACAGCAAGCTTCAAAGTGAACCAGGAACAAAAGTTGAGACCAGAACAATTGATCACCGGCAACCCTGCTGGGAGGATACCTCCCTTATATAAGACCAGTCAGTAACACCTGATCGCCAATCTTCACAATCTTCATTGAATAGTTCAGTACTGTTTGTAACTACCAGAGGGAGCTTCTGCTCAGAATTCATTTCTAGCACATTCACAACAGTACCCCCCCTTGAGGAGGGGTCACCGAACCCTCATTTGGGCAACCAGGTCGGCCAGGATGAGCTCTGTGATATGCACGGATGAGACTTCTAGCATGGATGTCCGAAGCAAACACCCAAGAATTGTCCTCCTGACCATAACCTCTCCACTTAACAAAATATTAGAGTTTCCGTCTAGAAAAACGAGAATCCAATATTTTCTCAACCACATACTCCAGATTGCCCTCAACCAAAACAGGGTCAGGAGGCACAGCCATAGGAACCACTGGCTCGACAAACCTCTTCAATAAGGACTTGTGGAACACGTTATGGATCTTAAATGTCCCTGGAAGAAGTAAATGAAAGGAAACAGGATTAAGAATCTCCATGATCTTATAAGGTCCAATGAACCTAGGCTTAAACTTAGGAGATGCAACTCTCATAGGGATATTTCTTGAGGACAACCAGACCAAGTCCCCCACTTCAAACCGAGGACCATCAGTCCTATGCCGGTTGGCAAACCGCTGGGCCCTCTCCTGAGAGAGGGACAACCTCTCCACTACTTGGTCCCAAATCTGCTGCATACGCTCCACAACACCTGGACAGACAGAAGCCTCCGTCTGTCCTGAAGAAAATCGAGGGTGAAACCCAAAATTGCAGAAAAATGGAGACATCAAGGTTGCAGAGCTAGCCCTATTATTAAGGGCAAACTCAGCCAAAGGCAAAAAAGAGACCCAGTCATCCTGATCAGCAGACACAAAGCATCTCAGATAAGTCTCCAATAGGGTTGAGCATTCCGATAATTCCGATACCTGAAATCCAATGTAAGTCTATGGGAACAAAATATCGGAAGTAAATACTTCCGATATTTTGTTCCCATAGACTTACATTGGATTTCAGGTATCGGAACTGGGTTTCGGTATCGGAATGCTCAACCCTAGTCTCCAATGTTTGGTTTGTTCTCTCAGTTTGTCCATTGGTCTGAGGATGAAAAGCTGAGGAGAAAGACAATTGAACACCAAGTTTAGAACAAAAAGTCCTCCAAAATCTGGAAACAAACTGGACTCCTCTGTCAGACACAATGTTCTCAGGAATACCTGTTAACCGAACCACGTGCTGAAGGAACAAAGGCACCAATTCGGAGGAGGAGGGCAATTTAGGTAATGGCACAAGATGTATCATCTTGGAAAACCTATCACAAATCACCCAGATAACGGTCATTCTCTGAGAAACAGGGAGGTCGGAAATGAAATCCATAGAGATATGGGTCCATGCTCTCTTGGGCACAGGCAATGGCATCAACAAACCACTAGGGCGAGAGCAAGGCTTGGAGCGAGAGCAAGTCCCGCAGGACTGCATAAATTCCCTGACGTCGCAAGACAAAGTAGGCCACCAAAAGGACCGACTAACCAAGTCTCTGGTACCAAAAATTCTGGTACCAAAAATTCTGGGATGACCGGCCAATGCGGAACAATGAATCTCAGACATCACACTCTTTTTCCACCGGTCTGGGACAAACAATTTCCCAATAGGGCAGAGTTCGGGTTTATCCCCCTGACACCCTTCCAGAGCCAGTCTCAAATTGGGCGAGATGGCGGAAAGAACTACACCCTCTTTCAAAATAACAGTAGGATCAGATAACTCAGGAGAGTCAGCAAGGAAACTCCTTGAGAGGGCATCCGCTTTAACATTCTTAGTGCCAGGAAGAAAGGAAACCACAAAATTAAAACGTGTGAAAAACAAGGCCCACCTGGCCTGTCTAGGATTAAGTCGCTTGGCTGATTCCAGATAAACCAGATTCTTATGGTCCATGAGGACCATCACCTGATGTTTGGCTCCTTCCAGCCAATGTCTCCACTCTTCAAAAGCCCACTTCATGGCCAATAACTCCCGATTACCCACGTCATAATTACGTTCAGTTGGAGAAAATTTTCGAGAGAAAAAGGCACAAGGGTTACTTTTAGAGGTCTCTGGATCTCTTTGGGACAAAACGGCACCTGCCCCAATTTCAGAGGCATCAACCTCCACCTGAAATGGCAGAGAAACATCAGACTGCCGTAGAACAGGAGCAGAAGTGAATCTCTGCTTAAGTTCCTGAAACGCAGAAACTGCCTCAGGAGGCCAATTCACCACATCAGAACCCTTCTTGGTCAAATCAGTCAATGGTTTAACAATAACAGAGAAATTACCAATAAATTTACGATAAAAATTGGCAAAACCCAAGAATCTCTGAAGAGCCTTTAATGAAGTAGGTTGGACCCAATCACAGATGGCCTGAACCTTGACCGGGTCCATTTCAATAACAGATGGGGACAAAATGAATCCCAGAAATGAGATCCTCTGTACGCCAAAAAGACACTTCGATCCCTTCACATACAGAGCATTCTCTCTCAAAATCTGGAACACAGTCCGAACATGTTTCACATGAGAGTCCCAATCATTGGAAAAAATCAAGATATCATCCAAATAAACAATCAGAAATTTATCCACAAAATCCCTGAAAATGTCATTCATGAAGGACTGGAAGACAGAAGGAGCATTAGTGAGCCCAAAGGGCATCACTAGGTACTCAAAATGCCCCTCTGGGGTATTAAATGCCGTCTTCCATTCATCCCCGTGCTTAATGCGAATAAGGTTATATGCCCCCCTGAGGTCAAGCTTGGTAAACCAAGTAGCACTTTTCACCCTGGAAAACAGGTCAGAAATCAAGGGTAACGGATATTGATATTTCACAGTGATATTGTTCAAGAGACGATAATCAATACACGGCCTTAATGAACCATCCTTTTTGGCCACAAAGAAAAAACCGGCACCCAATGGTGAAGAGGATGGTCTGATATTACCCTTCTCCAATGACTCCTTCATATAAGTCTGCATAGCGTCATGTTCAGGTACAGACAAGTTAAAAAGGCGACCTTTAGGGAATTTACTACCAGGCACTAATTCAATAGCGCAGTCATAGCTCCTAAGGGGGGGCAAGGATGCAGATTTACTTTCGCTAAACACATCAGAAAAATCAGTCAAAAAGTCAGGAACATCCTGAGCCTGGGGGGAGGCAGAAAAAACAGGAGTGTTGGCATTAACACATTGGCAGCCCCAACTGGTTACAGACACAGATTTCCAATCCAAAACAGGATTATGAGACTGTAACCAAGGGAAACCCAGTACAATAATGTCATGCAGATTATACAGCACCAAAAATTTGCAACTCTCCTGATGATCAGGTTCAACCCTCATTATCACCTGAGTAGAGAACTGGGGTTTATTCTCAGCTAAAGGGGTAGAATCGATCCCAGTAGGGGAATAGACTTCCGTAGGGGTATCAAGGGAAACCCACAACGTTTAGCAAAATCAAAATCCATCAGGTTAACAGCTGCTCCCGAATCAACAAAAGCCTGAGCAGAAAATGTGGACAGGGAGCAAATCAGGGTAACAGTCAACAAAAATTTAGTTTGAACACTACCCAAGACAACTGAACGTGCAAAACTTCTTCCCCGCTTAGTGCAGACTGAAATAGCATGAGAGGCATCACCACAGTAGAAACATAACCCATTGCGTTTTCGAAACTCATGACGCTGTGCTTCAGGAGCCACTCTATCACACTGCATGGGTTCAGAAGCTGGTTCACAAGGCAACACTATTCCACGCATACCTCTACGCTCACGCAAACGTCTGTCAATTTGAATCGCTAATGACATAGAATCACTGAGACCAGAGGGGACAGGGATTCCCACCATAACATCCTTTACATTCTCTGACAGACTCTTCCGAAAAAGGGCTGCCAAAGCATCGTCATTCCATTTGGTCAGGACTGCCCACCTTCGGAATCTCTGACAGTATAACTCAGCGTCCTCAAGCCCCTGATTTAATGCCAACAAGGCTTTTTCAGCTTGATCAGTGACATTAGGCTCATCGTACAATAACCCCAGAGCCTGAAAAAATGCATCAACATTACTCAAAACAGGGTCCCCAGGTGTCAGGGAAAAATCCCAATCCTGAGGATCGCCGCGCAGGAGAGAGATGACAATTTGAACCTGCTGTGCTGCGTTCCCTGAGGACTTAGATTTTAAGGCAAAAAACAACTTACAGTTATTTTTGAAATTCAGAAATTTAGCTCGATCCCCTAAAAACAAATCTGGCATGGGAATCCTAGGTTCCACAACAGGCAACCCTGCAAGATAGGTAGCAATACTCCGAACTTCAGTGGCAAGTTGATCCACACGGCCAGACAACTGTGCAAACTCCATTGAGAGAAAAAAAAATCCTCCTCAGCACCCAGAGATACAGAGGGAAAAAAAAAAAAAAAATCTCTAACAACTCTGACAATCTTCTTTCTTTCACACTATTTTTCCCTTCTGTGAGTACCATATAATTATCAGTTTTAGGCCGGTGATACTGTTATGATTTGGTAGCTGAGGAGAGCAGGCAAAAAAAGGCAATACACCAGAGAGGTTGGAATCAATTGGATTGCAGTACCCTGACTAACCACCACAACTAAAGGCAGCCGTGGAGCGTACCTACGTTGGTCCTAGACGCCTCGTCACAGCCTGAGAAGCTAACTACACCTAAAGATAGAAAGAGGAAAACTATCTGCCCCGGAGCAGATCCCCAAAGAACATAGGAAGCCCCCAAACATGTAATGGCGGTTAGACAAGAGGAAATACAGACACAGACAGAAAATAGTATGAGCAAACGCTGGGGCCCAATCTTCCTAGACAGAAAAGGATAGGAAGGTCACTTACTGCAATCCAAAAAACCCTAAAAAAATACCAACACACTAATTGCAAAAACACCTGGGATCACACGACCTCTACCACCTAAATTAGTTCTCTGGTGTAACAAAACTAAGCCGCAGCCACAGAAAAAACTGGAAAAGGCAAATGAACAAACTACTGGCTGAACTAAACTGAGAGGAGCACAAGCCCCCGGAGGGGACCTGGCAGACCCCCACAGAAGTGCAGGACAAAATGCAAAAAGCAAGCACAAAAAACTAAAAGAAGAAAATGTCTTACCTGTTAGCAGAAGATGCAGGCACGAAACAGCAAGCTTCAAAGTGAACCAGGAACAAAAGTTGAGACCAGAACAATTGATCACCGGCAACCCTGCTGGGAGGGTACCTCCCTTATATAAGACCAGTCAGTAACACCTGATCGCCAATCTTCACAATCTTCATTGAATAGTTCAGTACTGTTTGTAACCACCAGAGGGAGCTTCTGCTCAGAATTCATTTCTAGCACATTCACAACATCTAACTTTCCCCTTCTGGTACAAGCTCCTCTCAGCTTGAGCTCCCCTCCTATTCTGAATCTACAGTCTCTTTCCCGATCTCTAAGCTCCACTACCTTCCTTCTACTTCCTCCACCCATTTCCCAACACTCTTTCCTACTCAGCCTGGGATGAGACCATCCTCCCTTAGGTTAAGTCTAGGGTGCCCGCTGCTATAGTCTGTGTTGGCTGCAGGTGTTAAGAGTCCTGGGTGGTGCTCCCTCCTTACCTGAGAGTGGGGTATCACACCTCTGGATGAGGTGCAATACCTCTTTCTCGACTGAACCCTCATGGGCGCCACAAATCCAGAAGCAGGTTTTAAATATCCACTGAAATACATGGTGTATATAACAATGTATTTTATGGTGCCTACATACTGAGGTGAAGAAAAAAGATTTGTTTGCTCCTATGAAAGTAGTAAAAATAACAATTTCAGTTCTTGAATCCATAACCTTAAAACATTACAGGCAGAGCACTTAGTCTACTGAGCCACAAGCCATGATGATGTCACAGGGAGACTTTTGTATACTTGATCTGTACTGCAGGCTTTGACTACAAGCAGATTATGCTGAGATAAATACACTGCTGTGCACAATGTATGTTTCTGTATTGTACACTGAGAATAAGGGATCTTTTCATCAAATAAAATTACTAAAAAACAATAATGAAAAACACTTGATAATGAAAAAAATTATGTAATTTTTAATGTGCTTTAAAAAAAATAATAATAAACATCACAAATCAGCAAATAGCATGGACATATTTGGTGTCCCTGTAATAGTAATGACCCGCACATCACAGGGGTCAGATTATTTACGGGAATTGGTAGATGACGTTAAAAAAATGGCGTGATTGATATTTTTCTCTATGAAACCCATAAAAAATGTAATAAAACTGTAATGCTGAGGCCATGTTCATACGTAGCGTAAATGTTGTGTTTTTTTCTGCTGCTTTTTATCTGCAGATGTCCGCACCAGACAAAGCAATAATAATCTCTGATTCTTACGTGCTTGCTGCGTTTCTTGTATGCGTTTTCCCTCTTATTTGATGGGATTTTGATATGATGTAATATGAAGCAGAGTTTTTACTGCTTTTTTAATAGTACAGAAAAGCTTCAAAGCTTAAAAATGCAACTGCTGTTTTTCTTCATGTGCTTTTTTCTTCATGTGTTTTTTTCTTCATGTTCTTTTTTCAGAAGAAGCCTATACAGAAAAAATACACCAAAACCCCAGAGTTCAGCAGTGTCTACAGACCACAGAGAGCAGAGATTTCATGGAATCACATCCACTTTGCTTACAGAAGGGATTTGTATCACTGAATAAATATTTCTCCTCCCATATCGCTATTACCAAATTAGCTAAGGAAGATCTAGTCCCCCATGCTCACTCCCTGTGTGTAGGGTACTGTGGAGGAATTCACTGTGGGGTATGATACTGTGTTTTGGGGGGCACTTTTGTTGGCATCATACTTTATTATCTAAATTATTTTGTAATTCAAAATTTTTTATCCTTTGTTATTAGATATTTAAATTAGGCCATTGGGCTATATGCTTTTTACTGCTATTACATAACATTATATTTTTCCAGTATGGCCCATTTGTGATTATGTGTTTATTTTAATCTAAGCTCTATTAAAGCACCACTCCAGTGTTATTTTTATTTTCACCTCTGGAGTGGTGCTTTAAATGCTAGTCACCTGCCACTAGTCATATACTCACCCTCCAGCATCTTCACTGTTTTTTGACACTGATCCGGTTCTGCAGCGCCATCTGGAGAGCACAGCTTCTGGCTGTCCAAAACTCAGAAATTACATCAATAGCTCTCAATACAAGTCTGTGAGAGCCAGAACGAGGCCAGAACAAGGCTCTCATAGACTTGTATTGAAAAGTAACCTCCGCGTCACTCCATGAAACACTGGAGCTGCGAGCAGGTCACTTTTCCCAGGAGACCGACCAGAGTGACGCTGGAAACGGATGAAGGCAGCGCAGGTGAGTATCAGACAGGGGGTAGGGGACTTACAGTTATAGCACCACTCCAGCGGTGGAATTTAAAAAAAGCTGGAATGGTGATTTAAGGAATTTTATATGTATTGTTGAATTCTAACCAGTTGTAGTAGGAATCCCAGCAGAGGGTCAAGAAAAAAAAACATGTTCTTGAGTATGACAATCAGAATCCCATCTTCAGAAATCTAATACCCATTACTTATAATATTATATTTTCCTAAATCGACATCCAGATTCTTCTTGAATGTGTTCAATGAATCAGCCATTATGGCATGGAGTGGCGGACAGTTCCATAGCATCATTGCTGGTGCAGTGAAGACTTCCATGTATTGTGATGGTGAAGCCTTCCTCCCCTGGAACACTGGTTGCAAACCTTTCTAATCTTGAGAGATTCAGCTTGGTTACCAAACCTATCCAGTCCCCCTTATCACAGTAGTAACATTCATCACCTCCACCCTAGAATAGTGACATCCAGAGCCACACATTTTACATTTAAGGACAGCCAAAGCTCCCCCCACAGTCATCACACCGAGACCCTGTGCCTTCACCTTACTTTCCAGGCACAATATTAACATTCTGAGCTTTATAGCTTAAACCCTAGCGGTATTCTTTCATCAAGCATCCCAACAGTGTTGCATTCTTTTTTTTTTTTTTAAAAGGACAGAGAAATAGTGGTGCTGTTTGCAAGAATCGCCATTTAGATCCCTGCTTTTGTTAGTGTCTGACCAGGCATTAATGCACTAAGAGAGGAGATAGCCATAAGCTACAGGTTAGGGACCCCTGATCTAGATATGTAAGGTGATCCCTTCTCGTGGTTACAGGCCTTGGTGTTAAATAAGATCCCTGCATTGTCTATTAAATATATTTCTGCATTGAAATTAAACTTTTTATATACTGCTACCCAAAAATGTCATACGTTCAAAAAAAAACCCAAGCCTATACATTTTGAACCAATATGTCTGAACAGTTTGAGATATGCCATGCCTAAAAACTGTTGAGATATGTCGTTTCAAAACAAGTAGGTAGAGTCATGTTTTTTCTTTCAGGGTATTCTGTATTTAATTGCCTAATTGTTTTTATCACAATAAGAATTTAAGAAAGTTTTTTTCATTTCATTTTACCTCTTTTTGGAGTTGAGTGCCAGACTATTCACACGTGTTTTCTTGGTAATGTTTTGGAGCTAATCTGAGGATTCTGGATACATTGGCCTTCTGTGGAGTCAAGCATGAAGTGAGCTGAATGTCATATATAATTTTGGGGGGATTGTGAATGTACCAAAAATTTTACTTATATTCCTAGTGTTGTCTTGTGATTTCTATGGATGCAAGAGTATCTTCTTGTCATGAATAATAGGGGAAAATGAAAAATAAATGTTATTACTTTTTAAAATTGTAATACCTACATGGAATCATGGGGCCCCACAGCAGAAGTCTTAATTGGGCCTCCAATTCCAAGAAAAAATAAAAAAGTAATATTTGATGGGGTCCCAGAAGAGCATATCTCACAACTTTGCTGCCCTTACAAAGTTGTTTTGCTCATATTGAGGACGCTCAGTCTTCCCATACACATTCCCAAGATGCAATATTCATAGCCACTATAAAGTATGATGCCACCAAAAATGCCCCCCAAACACAGTATACCTCACAGTGAATTCCTCTACATGCAAAAGTATGATGACCGTACAGTACCCTCTCTCGCAAAATATGATACCCCCACAGTGATCACACACAGTATGATGCCCCTACAGTGACTCAAACACAGTTTGATGGCTCCGACACAGCCTTCCACATAATCTTATGTCCCGACACAGCCCTCCATAGTGTATAATGGCCTTCCATACTGTATAATGACCCTCCATATAGTATAATGGCCCTCACCCCCATTCACACAGTTGATGGCCCATCACAACCCTCCACACAGTATTATGGACCCACTATAGCCCTCCATACACTATAATAGCCCTCCATACAGTATAATGGCCTGCAAACAGTATAATTGCCCCCCACATAGCCCTCCAAATAGTATAATGGCCCCCATCCAGCCCTCCATACAGTATGATGATCCCTACACAACCCTCATCACTGTATAATAGCCCGCATACAATTTAATGGACCCCACTAGTCATCCAAACAGTATAATTCCCCCCTAAATAGCCCTCCAAATAGTGTGATGGCCCTCACATAGCCCTCCAAACAGTAAAACTGACCCCCACACAAACCTCCAAACAGTACAATTGGCCCCCAAAAGCCCTCTAAACAGTACAATTGCCCCCCCACAGCCCTTCAAACAGTATAGTGGCCATCACACAGTATGATGCCCCCACATAGCCTTCCAAAGAGTATAATGGCCCCCACAGATTCCTCCAAATAGCATAAGGGCCCCCATGTAGCCCTCCAAAAAGCATCATGGCCCCACATAGCACCTCAAATAGTATAATGGCCTCACATAACCCTTCAAATAATATAATGCTCTCAACATAGCACTCAAAATATTATAATGGTCTCCACAAAGCCTTCCAAATAATATTATGGTCCTCACAGAGCTCTACAAATAGTATTATGGCCCCTCACAATGTACTCATTAATTTTATAAAATCAAAACAAAAACAACTCACATCTCCCTGTTCCCTCACTTCTCCGGTCTCTGCAGTGTATTGTCTGAAGGCTGCACAGCGGGCACGATGTAGTGACGTCATCACACCTGCTGCGTTGAGACATCAGAGCTCAGACGCAGAGGGAGAATGATGGAGGAGGGAGCTGATGGTTCCTTGTTCCTTCACTGCTTTCAACTGTATCTGCATCTAGGATGGTGAATAGTAGTTCACCGCAAAAGATAACGTGTATTTAAATTGCAAGGTTGGGGTAGGCACAGAAGCTGTATCTGCGCAATTTGCAGCAGGAGAAGGATGTTTCATGTAGGTGGACTCACGTTGTTCTAGCAAGTATCTCAGCTATATGTAAGCTATGAGAAAGTTACAGAAGATATATATATATATATATATATATATATTGTAAGCTTTTCAGGGGATATAGCTCTGGGATCGCCGTCCGGGTAGACGGAGTGGCTCGGAAACAGTTCATTCACAGACAGCAGTTCTGGTAAAAACTGGCCGCAACCAGTTTTATTAAAGTCCACAGCAAACAGAACATAATCAAAACCAAAACATAAACATAAGACCTGGGCTTGTCCAGCCACTTACTACACTTAGATAGATTTCCCTATCTACCTGGGACCAGACTCTAACAGCCTGGGCCAAAACAACACATATGTTCAGCATTTACCAGCATGGAGTTTCACAGAGTCTCCTCCTTGTGTCTGAAGGCACCTTCAACGTCCAGACTTGAGAGAGCTCCCCTCCTATTCAGCAGCTATCCGCATGGATTCTCACAGAGACTACTCCTGTGTCCGGGGTACATCGAGCACCCAGACTGAGACAGCTCATATTCCTGGAGACTCCTTCTTGTGCCTGGACTCCTTGTCCAGACTAAGCGAGCTCTCTGTCTGTGTTCGCAGACACCTACTTCTGGTCTCCTAATTAACAGCTGAGTGGTTTCAGGCCTGAGCTGCAAGTGTGTACTAAATGTAAGGTGTAGTGACCTTTCTCTACCACTAGGTTTACAAAGCCATACATTTCCCTTATACCAGTCAGCAAAGTATCTAGGTGAAATGTACACCCCATTCAACACACATACTCTCACTGTCTCACATATCCCCCCCTCTTCTCCAGACCGGAGGGCTGGTCATCCAGACCGGAGGGCTGGTCAACAATCCAAAAGAGACAGTGAACTCTGGACCAGTCATGGCCCTCATCAACTTCATCTTTACTACTGTCATCTGTATCTTCACCTGAGCCATAGCCAACATCAGCTTTCTCTTCATCTGAAGCATCCGCACTACCCTGTACCCTCCCAGGCCTATGCTCTCTGCGGGCCTTGGGTATCCTGCACGGTTTCATCTTGACCTTAGGGCCGGGCTCAGTTTCTATATAGTGCCTGGCCAGAGAAGTACGACCCGGCACATCAGAACACTTCTGCTGACTCTTCCTCAGAAACTCACGTACCTCCTGTCCTTGGTGCACTGACCATGTGTCACCAACTATCACAGAAGGTATAGGGGGTTTTTCACTTTTCTCTAGTTCCCCTTGAACCCTCTTTAGCACATCTATTTTCTTGAATATCGGTTGACTCATAAAGTCTATTTCACAGACCTTAAGCTCCTCTGCCATGGTCTCTGACCATTTTAAGCTACACTGTTCAAATGATTGGCACTGTAGAAGGAGCTGATCGTTTTTCTTTTGCAGTACACATAATTCATCCGCTAAGTCTCCAGCTGAATTGTAATGTTCTACCGTGACAACAGCATTCTTATATAGAGCCTTAGACTTATTGAGCAGCATTTGCTCTTGCAACGAAGAGATTCCCTGTATTCTTCCTTTTACTTCATTGACTTTCTCACGAAGATGCTCATGGCTTTCATCACACTCCTTCATCACAGTTTGGAGTTTTTTCTGAGAAGTAATCAATTCATCTGGTACCTGTTGGACGTCCTTTATGTCTTCGGCCCCTTCTTCAGGCTCTTCTGGTAGAACATGCTCAGAAGCCCTACCGTCAGTCTTACATTCTACCTCTTCAGTCACATCATTATGGTCTCCAATATCTCCATTTATTCCAGCTCTCAAGTTCTCCTTGATAGCTGCATCTGTATACTCAGAACCCGCCGGATTCTTCTCTTCCACCACGTTCTGCATCCCATCTGAGCTCCCGTGTGTCTGCAGCGGCAACGGAGTGACACACCGCTTTTCCCATTTGTTGGGACGTGGCTCCGATGTAGACTCCATGAAAGTGCGCTTGAGCTCACCAATGCCAGCCTGATGTCTCAAAATCTCGTCTTGTGATTTATCCAGATCCTTGGTATCACTCGGGAACACTGCTGGGGCTCCGGGCGCCGAACTTCCAGCCTGAGCTTCACGAGTTGCAGCTACTAATCCGGACCGTAACCCGTCCACGCCGCTGTCTTCGGCAGAAACAGATTCCTGGACAGAGTCAGACCCCATATCTTCAGTCTTGTTCCTCACAGCTTCACTTGAGACCTCAGCTTCTGATGAGGCATCTGGCTTGGTGACCACCACTTCCAAGGCTTTTTCCACCTCTGCAGCATTACCTTCAGAGTCCTGGGCATGATGCAGCTCCATACCATACATTGATAACTTCTCATCTTCAACAGCATCCACTTGTGCTGTGTTCAGTTTCAGAGTCCTGCCTTTAAAGCTCAGCTCTCCTCCTTTCATCCTAGTCTTCGCCAGGGAACCGGCCAACTGTAAAACATCTTCAGATGCCATCTTCTGTCCGGCTGCAAGGTCAGCATCAGCCTTCCTCTCAGGACTCTCAACCTCCTCTGCTACCATGCCTTCCTCATTTGCACTGGTTGCTTGATTGTCAACAGATGATTCACTATCACTACCACTATCCCTGTCTGACCCCTTTTTCTCAGCCACATCCGGCTCACTTTCAGGGTTATACAATTCATTCTCATTCTCATCCTGCTCACTTTCAGGGTATACAATTCATTCTCATTCACATCCTGATCTGGAACCTTAGTTAACATGTCATCCACAACATTAACTTCACCATCTGGTCCCTCAAGTATGTGACTATGTGACAACCCCAGCACTATACTTCTATATAGCTCAGGTACTAGGAGCTGGCTCACGACCTCTCCCTGGACTTCAGTGTCCCTATACAACAGGTGAGTGTTTATGGCAACATGAGGAAACCTCTCCTCAGAGCCAGGCTCTTGGGAATCCTCATTTAGAACAATTATATTTTCCTGTGCCGTTTTAAGAGTGGGGTCTCGCCATTGTTCACTCTCAAAATTGTCACAGGACACAGGTAAGTCAGGGACACTCGGGTTTCCCCGGGAACCCCCATCCCCGTTCCCAAAATCACCCGCAAAGGAATTTTTATTTTATCACAGTCATCATCTTATCATTTTCATCACAAAGTTTAAAGGCCCCCCCTAGCATTGTGTTCCCCCCCTCGGGGCTGCGCCCCTCAGTAGGAGTTCATCACACTGTCCATCAGAAAATTTTTCCCCCCGAGATCCCTTTGGGCCGGGGGGAAAATCATTACCCAATATGACGGGGTGCACCGGTTCTTCACTCCCCCCCTTCCCATGAAAAACCCCCCCGCATTTGGGGTAAGTCCCCGGGAGTCTCTGGGTAGACCCTTTTTTGGGCCCCCCCTGGATGACAACACTCAGGGGTTTTCAGGGGTGAAGTCCCTATCCCAAACCGGCTGACATACGGGAAATCATGGGGCTCTTGGTCCCAAGGGGGCCGTGCTGGGCCGGGATTAAACCCCCGGGGCCCCCCGTGGGCCGGGTTTTTCGGGGGAGGGGGACAACAAACGGTTTGCGCCGAGAAGAGAGGGAAATTTAAATCACAATCCTCCCCCTTTTTGGACAGTTGGCTGCCTTTAAGCCCTTCCAAACTGCCCCCCACTTTTACCCCCTGTCCCCCCGGGGCCCGAACCCCCTTATCAGATAA
>JARQOD010000007.1:161919721-161969010 GCA_033576555.1 Oophaga sylvatica | reverse complement strand
GGACCATCAGAAGCACCTCCTGTAGGGATCCCCGGTGAAGTGACTACACCGCCAGCCATCGTACGCTTTGCCAGATATAGAAAGATTGAGGCAGTTTTTAGTTTGCCGTTACGCGTTGTAGAAGATAAACTTTAATATACCTGAACTACTCCAGTAGATGAGCGAACCACAAAAGGGAATACCATTCGTTACCAGCAGTAATTATAACAAAAATGTGATTTAACCAGAAAAAAAAAGGTTCCTTTAAGTAAAAATTTGTAAAAAATATTAGTGTCCTTTTACTATTTATGGCTTAGAGGTTGTGGATTGCCAGCCCGAACTTTTCTTTGTATATAGTTGCATTTTTATGCATTTTCTTGGTTTTCATGAAACCCCCAACTACCTTGAAACAAAACCCGTGGGGTTTGTGGCACTGATGAGGTCTGTTCATTTCCGCAGCCCCCGACCCACGTTAAGGTTTGGTGGGGTCCTTCACAAGTATTGTCTCTAGTATTTGAAAAGTTATTTATATTTGGTATTTTTAAATTTTTTTTTTTGTTTTAATGGCAACGTTCAAAAATCCTACCTCCCGGTGGGACGAGTTAAGTTTTTGTTAATGCTAAACAAAATGTCTTTTTGTATTTACAGCCGGGGTGCTGTCTTTTACCATGGGGGAATGTGTAGCCGGTATTTAAGGTACACAATACCAGGAGGTGAGTGGGAGGTAACGGTTAAGGGTTAATGACATAAATACATTCGGACCCACCCAGCAGGGGTGTAGTGGGTGGGGGTTTTTTTGCCAAGGAGTCTGAAAGCGTTCCTGGGTGGAGGAATGGAGGGTAGTGCTTATGCTAAAAGCGCGGACAAGGCGAAGGGCACAGTGGAAGGTTTAAAAGTGCCTGAAGGATTGAACTATCCAGCACTAGAGTTTGGCGATATTTCCGTATCTAAAGTATCGGAATCGGAAATGGTATCGCCGATATCACTAAAATTCGGGTACCCGTACCGATCCGGAAGTCCCTGTAAGTCTAGGGAAAAAATATCGAAATTAAAAAAAAACCATTCTTGCCTTGTTGGTTAATTGTCATGAAGGAAAACAAGAAGAGTAATGTAGAATGTATTGGGGAAAGGTTGAGGAGACATTAAAGGCATAGATGTTTAACCAATCAATGGATAGCTAAATATTTTTTTTTTTAAAGAGTTCGGATTGACGAAGAATTGACAATGTTAACGTTTTTTATATTTTGGCAAATATGTTTTACACAATTCAATTGCTTTCTTCTTCACCTTTTTAACTTTTCACACATTTTCCTTCATAATCTTCTGCGCATCTTTCTTTTTCTCAAAATATTCTTTCTTCCTTCTTTATCTTCTTTTAAATTCTTGCTATTCAACTTTGTTAACTTACTCATATTCTTTTATTAAATTATTATTCTTATTATTTTGTTCATCTTTTCATATATTTTATTTGTGACAGGAATCCTGTACTTGGATTGTCAAGTATGAATTTTTCTCCTTCCGTTCTTGCTGTCACAAAAGATTTAAATTACAACAGTATTTGTCCGGTTCGTTTAGCCTGCGCAGCAGGCATTTTCCGGGGCACCCGGGAGGAACGGACTCACCCCCATACCTGTTGTTTCTTTGCTTAGAATTTAGAGCTATATTTTTGTCTTCTTTTGGTTTTTATTACTTCATGTTCTTCGCTTTTAGTCTTCTGCATTGTTCTTGTGTCTTTGTTCCGTATCTTGTATTTGTACAAATTTGTACCAGTGATGTTACGGGGCAGGTTACTAAGCAGGAGGTACCTGTGCTCCAAAGCACTACCAAGGCCAGCAAGTTGTGGAAACTCGGATACCGAGGATGGAGGCACCTGGCCAAGGCACTGCGGGAACCGTTGCGGTACTGGAACCGGACGGGTAGAAGAAGGTTCAAGAGCCAATGCAAGTAACGAGGACCAGTGACTGTGTGGAACCGGAGGGCAGCGAAGGAAAAGAGCCAATGGCACAACCGAGGACCAGCTGACGTTATGGGACACGGTTACTAAGCAGGAGGTACTGTGCTCCAAAGCACTACCAAGGACCAGCAGACGTTGCTGGAATCGGTACGGATGGAGGCACCTAGGCCAAAGGCACTGCGGAGAACAGTGACGGTACTGGAACCCGGACGGGTAGCAGAAGGTACAAGAGCCAATGCAAGTTAACGAGGACCAGTGACTGTGCTGGAACCCGGAGGGGCAGCAGAAGGAAAAGAGCCAATGGCACAACGAGGACCAGCTGACGTTACTGAACCCCAGTAACCAGGAGCAAGTGTTGACTGTGCTAACAGCACTTCCGAGAACAACAACTGGCGGTGTTGGAGCCCAGGGTCAAGGAGGATGTTTAAATATAGATCAAGTAATTTCCTTTGTTACCTGTCATTTTTAATGTTATACTTCAAACAAGAGAAAGATAACCTTTACTACCATAGATGATGATTTCATTTAAACTAATATCTAGATAAATAAAGAATTGACAAACATAAAACACATACATTAACATGTTGAACAGCAATGCAAACACAAATAAATTAGTTAAGGAATCTGCTATACGGTTGTACATAAAAGCTACAAAGTACATATCTGAATCCCATTAATGATGGATAGTAACAGTATGTCACCATTTTTATTGTATAGACAATGAATGCTGACTTCAAACATCACAGCTTACAAGTTTCTGTGATATTACTAAAATGTTCCATTTGCTGAATAATGTCCTAAATTATTTTATACAAAATTATACAATTTCCATCATGTAATACTCATAATATGTGGCAATAATCATTTTTATTAACAAAATACCTTTAAAAAAGTGCATAGTGCATAGTGAAAATTGCTATTTATGGCTGACTGTCGACTTGGAAGCATGACAACAGATAGATAAGGTATTATAGATGAACTGCATAGCCACAGATGGTGATGGCGTTGTAATACTGTACCTCAATAAAGTGGTGCGTCACTACTACAATTTTTTTTTTATATAGCTGTATAACAGGGTACATGGATGTATGCTTGTGCCTTTGTTTGACGCACAGACTGCCATCTGCTGAGACGCATTGGGTAGTGAACAGTTTTGTGCAGTGTTCACTGCAGTCTCTGCGGAATAACCACACTTAGACCTTATAACTTTTCAGACTTTCTTTATCAATCTACCAAGATGAAGAAGGCAGGGAGTAAGGCACGTGGTCGTGGAGTTTCTTCAGGGAGAGGGACGTGGGATTCTGTGGCTGCTGCGGCCCCCAGTGACACAGATCCACCAGTTTTCCCGGGCCGTGAGCGTTTCCTTTTGCGCACTTTTGTAGGAGCTCGGAGTACCCCCCTGCTGCTGGGAAGAACAATTGAAGCCGTTGTTGTTTGGATCTCAGCCAATGCATCGACTTCAATTGCTTCCACCTCCTCTCGGACCACAGCACTGTTGGGCAACATCTGTTCTTCACGCTGGCAAATTTGGCCCAGGCGTCAGAGAGTTTCTGTACAGGAGCCAGCTGAGTGTTGCTCTGTTCTCAGATTTATTGGCTTGCAAAAACAGGGGCCCCAGCAAGCAGCATTCTGTAATGTGAAGAAGAGGGAGTATGCAGTGATGCGCAACAGCTGTGTCTCTCTGAATCTGAAGAGGGGGTGAGACAGTGCCGATGGTCAGCACACCGCAGGAAGCATCTGATGATGATGGACCCAGGTGCCGTTTCTGTTGAGCATGGTGCTGGCCAGACCACCCAACAGCAGTGTTGGAGAGGGTAGTGGAGTATGATGAGGTCCAAGACCAACATGGCATGAGGAACAGGAAGGTGGTGGGAGCAGCTCAGAGATAATAATAATATTTATTTTTATAGCGCCATCATATTCCGCAGCGCTTTACAGTTTGCAGTTTCAGAACACAAGTATAAGTAACAACGTTAACAATACAAAATTTAAGCTAAATAAGTCGCCCTGCTCGTGACAGCTTACATGTACAATGAGATGGGGGAGATACAAAGTATAGGTGTTTATATCAATGGTGCATTTACAAT
The DNA here is from genome assembly GCA_033576555.1 of Oophaga sylvatica. Classification (NCBI taxonomy): domain Eukaryota; kingdom Metazoa; phylum Chordata; class Amphibia; order Anura; family Dendrobatidae; genus Oophaga; species Oophaga sylvatica. The sequence continues at coordinate 161,964,990 of JARQOD010000007.1, read as the reverse complement.
GATGTTCCAGCCATCTTAAGGGACTTGGGGATGGAGATAGTGAATGGGCTAGAGACACACCACACTTACACAGAATACATAGAATGACTTTGATTTGTGAATGTGATAGGCCGCTCTTGAACAAATGTTGTTTTGAGGGAGCGCCTGAAACCATGCAAATTGTGGATAGTCCTAATTTCTTGGGGTACGCATTCCAGAGGATTGGCGTTAGAGCAGGAGAAGTCTTGGAGTGGGAGTGGGAGGTACGTATTAGTGCAGAGGTTAGTCGAAAGTCGTTTGCAGAGCGCAGCAGTCGGTTAGGCCGATAGTAGAATTGAGGGAGGAGATGTAGGAGGGGTGCTGCACTGTGGAGAGCTTTGTGGGTGAGAAACCAGTACTTTGGTTGGAAAGCTGGGGAGGCCTAGAGAAATGGTTAGTGATAGAAGGAAGATAGAGGAAGACATTGCCCCAACGGTACAAACAGGAGGGAGAGTTAGGCTGCAGACTCGGTTGCCTGTAGCCTCCAGTTTGGCACCTGTTCGGAGCAGTTGTTTCCAAAAGTCAAAACGTGCGCTCCAGGACTTGCACTGCGTGGTCCTTTTTTCACACTTGCACATGATATTTGCTATGTGAAATGCAAGCTGTGTAATTAAAAATTAAAAAATAGCTAAAAGTGTCAGTCACCTCAATACCACAAATATGTGGAAACATGTGCGGACAAAGCACATAGTTGGTTACAAAGACACACTAGGATGTAGGCCAACCTAAGCAGCACTACATCTTCAGGTTGTGTTGAAGCCTCTTCATCGAGCTCACACAAGTGGTTATGCTTCCTCACAGGTTCGCCATGGAGAACCTCGGCCACTGTTGTCCAGAGACAAACTGTTATTCCACACACAGCAGCAAGTTCCCTGTCACCCCTCACACTCCAGGCCACAAAACAGCCATCGTTGCCAGGCATGGGATAAAGACGGCCTACTCCGCAACCATGCACGAGCACAGGCTCTGAATGCTGGCATTGCAAAACTCTGTCCCTGAAATGCTGTGATTCAGGCTGGTGAGACAGACAGTTTCCGTAACTGAATATCATTGTCAATCCCACAATACAATGTGCCAGCCGATTTCATTTCAGCAGGCAAGCCGTCCCTGGTCTGCAAAAGCATGTGAGGAAAAATTAAACAGGCGCTACTAAAAGCCCTCAGTAGCAAGGTCCACTGACCACGATGCGTGGACCAGTACCCATTGTTATGATCTGCTACAACCAGTAAGGAAAAAGGGAATTCTGTCCCTACATTACAACTAAGCTGAATCCCTACGATGTAACGGGGAACCTGATCCTGCGACCAGACCGCTAAAGTCCTCATCTAGTGTGAACGAAGACCTATAGTTGCGAGGGAAGAAATCCTACAAGATCTAGGGACTGTGAGAAAGGTGGACACCTTCTAACATAAATTGTAGCATGGATAATTAAACAGAAAAATAATACTTTGTGATCCTAACATCAGCAAAACTGACAGTTTAGGCACCTAAGCACCGGCTAGCTTTACAGTAGATAATACAATGAAGTCAAGCAAAGCCAGAAGGGCGGACCCAGACTAAATAGGGAAAAAGGTCATGTGACCAGAAAAACTGAAACAAAACCTAACAAGAGGGTTCTCACACCAGGGCAGGGACAATACCTTTCCCTCACTGCCCATTGGGTCAATGTTGTGCAGCCGGGTACTGATCTTGCGAGTGGCGCTGTACGTGTTCTGCCAACTCCAAGGATTGCAGGAATCAAGTCTGTACACATTGATCCTCCTCCTATTCCAGTTCCTCAGAATCATCGCTGCAGGAGCCGGGCACGGTCTTCCTCCACATGGACCCGTGAGTTTACCTGTTGCGACCGATATGAGCTCAGCGTGTCCAAATGTCAAAAGGCCATCCTGAAATTAATTTCCATGGGGAATCTTTAGCCAACAGCGCAGGAGCTCTGTAATGCCATAAAGCAGGAGAGCGACGTGTGGTTTTTGGAAGAGAATCTACAGGCAGGTTGGTAGTGTGTGACAATGGCCGAAATCTGGTGTCAGCTTGGGCCTTGGCAACCTCACTCACATACCATGTCTGTATATGTGCTCAACTTGGTCGTGCAGGTTTTTTTGAGGGACTATCCGGATCTTGATGCACTGCTGCACAAGGTCGCCTAGTGTGCGCTCACTTGCGACGTTCCCGCATGGCCAGATCGCTGATTGCAGCTCTGCAACGCAGATTTCACCTTCATGACATCGCATCATATGTGGGCGTACCCACAAGGTGGAATTCCTCGTTACATATGTTGGAGCGGTTGTGTGAGCAGCAAACCAACAGTAATGGAGTATCAGCTGCATCAGGCGCAGTCAACTCGCAATTTGCGGCGTTCACACTTCACCACTACTGAGTGGGCCTCTATAATAAGAATATTAATTTATTTATTTTTATAGCGCCATAATATTCCGCAGTGCTTTACAGTTTAACAGTTTCAAAAACGAGGTCATAAGTAACAACGTTAACAATACAATAATTAAAGCAAAATCAGCGCCCCTGCTGGTGAAAGCTTACAATCTACAATGAGGTGTGGGAGATACAAAGTACAGGTGTTTATATACAATGGGGTTTTTACAATGATGGTCCAGCCATTTTAAGGAAGTGAGGGATGCATGGAGGGTAGTGAATGGGCTACAAAACACACACGAATTACACATAGAATGACTTTGATTAGTGAATGTGATAGGCCCTGTGAACAAATGTGTTTTGAGGGGGCCTGAAAACCATCCAAATTGCGGATAGTCCTAATTTCTTGGGGTTGAGCATTCCAGAGGATTGGCGCAGCGCGGGTGAAGTCTTGGAGTTGGGAGTGGGAGGTACGGATTAGTGCAGAGGTTAGTCGAAGGTCGTTTGCAGAGTGCAGCAGTCGGTTAGGCCGATAAATATAAATAAGGGAGGAGATGTAGGGGGGTGCTGCGCTGTGGAGAGCTTTGTTGGTGAGAACCCAGTAATTAGAATTGGATCCTATAATGAATGGGCAGCCACTGCCAGTGTAATGAGTGGCGAATAACTCTATGAAGGATATCTGCCACGTTTTGCGTGCGTTTGATGAGTCAACGCGGATGGCGAGTGCAGATGATGCACTAGTCAGCCTGACTGTCCCCCTTATCTGCCTGCTTCAAAAAACACTGCAAGCACTAAGGCATGAGGTTTTGGAAGAGGTGGAGGATGAGGAGTCACAAATTCCATCACCTTCTGGACAGTCAGCGCAACGTGGTTCCTCACAAAGGGCTGGAGGACTTTCAAAGTACCATGCTGTATCAACAATTGAACCTCCAGAGTCGCTGTCTATATTTTCATAACCATTACAAACTTTTAATGTATTTACAAAGCACATAATGTACATTTTTTGTCTATCCTTTTGTAATGCTATTGTGTTTCCATAAACTGATGTTACAGAATTATGATACAAAGTTTTTAAATTTTGAGTTTTAAATTTTGTAAATTTATATGTATTTGAAGGACTTTGTGAGGAGGATGAGGAGGAGTCAATGGAGGAGGAAGACATCGCTCCAGAGGGAGGTAGACAATGCTCTAGTCAGTATGTAGACCAAGGGTGGGGTGATGCACAGCAGGCGGAGATGACGCCTCTTGCAGGGGACAACGTTTCTTGGCCAGTTGGGAGTCTGCAGCACATGGTTGATTTCATGCTGCAGTGGCTGAGAAACGACCGCCGCATCGAACACATTCACACCACGTCTGATTATTGGGTGTACACCCTCCTAGACCCTCGCTACCGGGACAACTTACAAAGCCTCATCACACCGTTGAACGGGAGCGTAAAATGCGGAAGTACCAAGACACACTGGTGCAATCCATAATGTTCTCCATTCCAGCCGAGAGCACTGCTGCTGCTACTGATTTACAAAGCAGCTCTGTGCGTCGAGGCAGTGGAGACAGCTCTGCAACAAGAGGAGCACAAGCAGCGCCTCTGCACAGGGCAAGAACAGTTGTTCCAAATGTGTCGAAGTTTTGTGGCAGCGCCACCAATGTCTACACCATCCGAGACGGCTCCAGTCAGCAGGAGGCAACATTTCCGTAAGATGGTGACAGACTACATGTCTTGCCCTCTCAGTGTACTCCCAGATGGCTCTTCCCCATTCAAGTTTTGTGTCTCTAAGCTGGATACATGGCCAGAGCTTAGCCAGTATGCATTGGAGGTGCTGGCTTGATCTGCTGGCAGTGTATTATCGGAGCGCGTCTTTACTGCTGCAGGTGGTGTACTAACAGACGTTGCATGCGACTATCCTACGATAATGTAGAACGGCTTACTTTTCTGTGTAAAGCTTCATTTTGCCAGTGTTGTTTTAACAGCTCTGTGCAAGGTGTGTGTGTGACAGTGCAGGTGACGCTGCAGTTTGCTCTGCATCCACCGCTGTTTGTAGGCTCTGCACGTGTCACTTTTTTTTTTTTTTTTTATTTTATTTAGTGGAATTGGTGCAGCTCCATTATATTAGAAAAAAATCAAATCTATTAGTGTGACGTGCTTCCATCCGTATACAATACATTGGTTGCAAACACTATAGAAGTACAGAAAGGAGCTTTTCACAGATTGTGGACAGTTGTGTTTCAGTGCTTGTACTCTGCTGAGCGTGTCTCGTGGCTCATCCTTTTCATTTATCTCCAATTGGTTCTGCTACATTCCATTTAAAATAAATCTAATCTATTAGTGTGACGCGCTTCCATCCGTATACAATACATTGGTTGCAAACACTATAGAAGTACAGAAAGGAGCTTTTCACAGATTGTGGACAGTTGTGTTTCAGTGTTCACTTCAGTCTGTGTTTTTTACTTTTTTTAGTGCAGATCACGCTCAGTTACATGTTCAAGCACTGCTGCTTGTACTCTGCTGAGCGTGTCTCAGTGGCTCATCCTTTTCATTTATCTCCAATTGGTTCTGCTACATTCCATTTAAAATAAATCTAATCTATTAGTGTGACGCGCTTCCATCCGTATACAATACATTGGTTGCAAACACTATAGAAGTACAGAAAGGAGCTTTTCACAGATTGTGGACAGTTGTGTTTCAGTGTTCACTTCAGTCTGTGTTTTTTACTTTTTTTAGTGCAGATCACGCTCCAGTTACATGTTCAAGCACTGCTGCTTGTACTCTGCTGAGCGTGTCTCAGTGGCTCATCCTTTTCATTTATCTCCAATTGGTTCTGCTACATTCCATTTAAAATAAATCTAATCTATTAGTGTGACGCGCTTCCATCCGTATACAATACATTGGTTGCAAACACTATAGAAGTACAGAAAGGAGCTTTTCACAGATTGTGGACAGTTGTGTTTCAGTGTTCACTTCAGTCTGTGTTTTTTACTTTTTTTAGTGCAGATCACGCTCCAGTTACATGTTCAAGCACTGCTGCTTGTACTCTGCTGAGCGTGTCTCAGTGGCTCATCCTTTTCATTTATCTCCAATTGGTTCTGCTACATTCCATTTAAAATAAATCTAATCTATTAGTGTGACGCGCTTCCATCCGTTATACAATACATTGGTTGCAAACACTATAGAAGTACAGAAAGGAGCTTTTCACAGATTGTGGACAGTTGTGTTTCAGTGTTCACTTCAGTCTGTGTTTTTTACTTTTTTTAGTGCAGATCACGCTCCAGTTACATGTTCAAGCACTGCTGCTTGTACTCTGCTGAGCGTGTCTCAGTGGCTCATCCTTTTCATTTATCTCCAATTGGTTCTGCTACATTCCATTTAAAATAAATCTAATCTATTAGTGTGACGCGCTTCATCCGTATACAATACATTGGTTGCAAACACTATAGAAGTACAGAAAGGAGCTTTTCACAGATTGTGGACAGTTGTGTTTCAGTGTTCACTTCAGTCTGTGTTTTTTACTTTTTTTAGTGCAGATCACGCTCCAGTTACATGTTCAAGCACTGCTGCTTGTACTCTGCTGAGCGTGTCTCAGTGGCTCATCCTTTTCATTTATCTCCAATTGGTTCTGCTACATTCCATTTAAAATAATCTAATCTATTAGTGTGACGCGCTTCCATCCGTATACAATACATTGGTTGCAAACATATAGAAGTACACAAACGGGCCTTTCACAGCTACTGAACATGGGTTTTAATTTTTAACTAAAATATGTATTTTTTCAAATGACACAAATATAAGTAATGTTGAAGAGGAATAGTCCTACATCCATTGTTTGCACAATATTACAGGTGTACATCATGTCCCTTAATCAACAATGTATTATTATATTTACTTGTATGCTTTTATTTAAAAGCCAAGAACACAGAAGGATAACCTTCGCACTGCAGCTGTTGTCAAAGTTCAACCCACATTATGCACTTCCAACATTGCAGCATTTGAGGCATGATGTGAGTTGGATTGGTCAAAGTTATGGAGTGAGAAGGTTCACCATCAGTACCTATAGCATAAGTATGCTTTTGTGTTAGCATTTGTGTTAGACATGTGGATATCTGCCATAATATGTCACAATTATTTAGTTACAGATTTGTTACCAACACTAATCATTGAATGGTTTTAAATTTGACGTTTCACTTGTTTACAGCTTAGAAATAAGGGTGTAGCCTGATATCTATGTGTAGCACTAGCCACTTTAAACATGTCTTTTTTTTAAACATGTGTAGCTAGGTAGCAGTAATTTTTGCCGGACACACAGCAGGGGAACAGCAGGCGTTACTGAACCCCACTATCACTATAGCTTGTGTATTGGTCTGTGGACACGACACTTCTGAGCAGCAACTGGCAGTGTTGTAGCCCAGGGAGTATAGCTCAGGTGGTAGAAAGATGAACATAACAGGAGACATGGAAAACGTTGTCAACCAGTTAGTTAATCTGAAACCGGACAGGCAAATTCAGGCGAGATCCATGCCTAGTTCATTTTCAGAAAAGTAAGCCGTTCTACATTATCGTAGGATAGTCGCATGCAACGGTCTGTTAGTACACCACCTGCAGCAGTAAAGACGCGCTCCGATAATACACTGCCAGCAGATCAAGCCAGCACCTCCAATGCATACTGGCTAAGCTCTGGCCATGTATCCAGCTTAGAGACACAAAACTTGAATGGGGAAGAGCCATCTGGGAGTACACTGAGAGGGCAAGACATGTAGTCTGTCACCATCTTACGGAAATGTTGCCTCCTGCTGACTGGAGCCGTCTCGGATGGTGTAGACATTGGTGGCGCTGCCACAAAACTTCGACACATTTGGAACATACTGTTCTTGCCCTGTGCAGAGGCGCTGCTTGTGCTCCCTCTTGTTGCAGAGCTGTCTCCACTGCCTCGACGCACAGAGCTGCTTTGTAAATCAGTAGCAGCAGCAGTGCTCTCGGCTGGAATGGAGAACATTATGGATTGCACCAGTGTGTCTTGGTACTTCCGCATTTTACGCTCCCGGTTCAACGGTGTGATGAGGCTTTGTAAGTTGTCCCGGTAGCGAGGGTCTAGGAGGGTGTACACCCAATAATCAGACGTGGTGTGAATGTGTTCGATGCGGCGGTCGTTTCTCAGCACTGCAGCATGAAATCAACCATGTGCTGCAGACTCCCAACTGGCCAAGAAACGTTGTCCCCTGCAAGAGGCGTCATCTCCGCCTGCTGTGCATCACCCCACCCTTGGTCTACATACTGACTAGAGCATTGTCTACCTCCCTCTGGAGCGATGTCTTCCTCCTCCATTGACTCCTCCTCATCCTCCTCACAAAGTCCTTCAAATACATATAAATTTACAAAATTTAAAACTCAAAATTTAAAAACTTTGTATCATAATTCTGTAACATCAGTTTATGGAAACACAATAGCATTACAAAAGGATAGACAAAAAATGTACATTATGTGCTTTGTAAATACATTAAAAGTTTGTAATGGTTATGAAAATATAGACAGCGACTCTGGAGGTTCAATTGTTGATACAGCATGGTACTTTGAAAGTCCTCCAGCCCTTTGTGAGGAACCACGTTGCGCTGACTGTCCAGAAGGTGATGGAATTTGTGACTCTCATCCTCCACCTCTTCCAAAACCTCATGCCTTAGTGCTTGCAGTGTTTTTTGAAGCAGGCAGATAAGGGGGACAGTCAGGCTGACTAGTGCATCATCTGCACTCGCCATCCGCGTTGACTCATCAAACGCACGCAAAACGTGGCAGATATCCTTCATAGAGTTATTCGCCACTCATTACACTGGCAGTGGCTGCCCATTCATTATAGGATCCAATTCTAATTACTGGTTCTCACCAACATAGCTCTCCACAGCGCAGCACCCCCTACACTCCTCCCTTATTTATATTTATCGGCCTAACCGACTGCTGCACTCTGCAAACGACCTTCGACTAACCTCTGCACTAATCCGTACCTCCCACTCCCAACTCCAAGACTTCACCCGCGCTGCGCCAATCCTCTGGAATGCTCTACCCAAGAAATTAGGACTATCCGCAATTTGGATGGTTTCAGGCGCTCCCTCAAAACACATTTGTTCACAGTGGCCTATCACATTCACTAATCAAAGTCATTCTATGTGTAATTCTGTGTGTGTAGCCCATTCACTATCTCCATGCATCCCTCACTTCCTTAAAATGGCTGGACCATCATTGTAAAAACACCATTGTATATAAACACCTGTACTTTGTATCTCCCACACCTCATTGTAGATTGTAAGCTTTCACCAGCAGGGGCGGCTGATTTTGCTTTAATTATTGTATTGTTAACGTTGTTACTTATGACTCGTGTTTTGAAACTGTTAAACTGTAAAGCACTGCGGAATATTATGGCGCTATATAAATAAATAATATTATTATTCTTATTATAGAGGCCCACTCAGTAGTGGTGAAGTGTGAACGCCGCAAATTGCGAGTTGACTGCGCCTGATGCAGCTGATACTCCATTACTGTTGGCTGCTGCTCACACAACCGCTCCAACATATGTAACGAGGAATTCCACCTGGTGGGTACGTCACATATAATGCGATGTTCATGAAGGTGAAATCTGCGTTGCAGAGCTGCAATCAGCGATCTGGCCATGCTGGAACGTCGCAAGTGAGCGCACTCTAGGCGGACCTTGTGCAGCAGTGCATCAAGATCCGGATAGTCCCTCAAAAAACTCTGCACGACCAAGTTGAGCACATATGACAACATGGTATGTGAGTGAGGTTGCCAAGGCCCAGAGCTGACACCAGATTTCGGCCATTGTCACACACTACCAAGCCTGCCTGTAGATTCTCTTCCAAAAACCACACGTCGCTCTCCTGCTTTATGGCATTACAGAGCTCCTGCGCTGTGTGGCTAAGATTCCCCATGGAAATTAATTTCAGGATGGCCTGTTGACATTTGGACACGGCTGTGCTCATATCGGTCGCAACAGGTAAACGTTCACGGGTCCATGTGGAGGTAGACCGTGACGGCTCCTGCAGCGATGATTCTGAGGAACTGGAATAGGAGGAGGAATCAATGTGTACAGACTTGATTCCTGCAATCCTTGGAGTTGGCAGAACACGTACAGCGCCACTCGCAAGATCAGTACCCGGCTGCACAACATTGACCCAATGGGCAGTGAGGGAAAGGTATTGTCCCTGGCCATGGGTGTTAGAACCCTCTTGTTAGGTTTTGTTTCAGTTTGCTGGTCACATGACCTTTTTTCCCTATTTAGTCTGGCTCCGCCCTTCTGGCTTTGCTTGACTTCATTGTATTATCTACTGTTAAGCTAGCCGGGTGCTTAGGTGCCTTAATCTGTCAGTTTTGCTTGATGTTAGGATCACAAAGTATTTATTTTTCTGTTTAATTATCCATGCTACAATTTATGTTAGGAGGTGTCCACCTTTTCTCCCAGTCCCTAGATCTTGTAGGGATTACTCCCTCGCAACTATAGGTCTTCGTTCACACTAGATGAGGACTTTAGCGGGTCTGGTCGCAGGATCAGGTTCCCCGTTACATCGTAGGGATTCAGCTTAGTTGTATTGTAGGGACAGAATTCCCTTCTTTCCTTACTGGTTGTAGCAGATCATAACAATGGGTACTGGTCCACGCATCGGTGGTCAGGTGGACCTTGCTACTGAGGGCTTTTAGTAGCGCATGTTTAATTTTTCCCTCAACATGCTTTTGCAGACCAGGGACGGCTTGCCTGCTGAAATGAAATCGGCTTGGCACATTGTATTGTGGGATTGACAATGATATTCAGTTACGGAAACTGTCTGTCTCCACCAGCCTGAATCACAGCATTTCAAGGGACAGGAGTTTTGCAATGCCAGCATTCAGAGCCTGTGCTCGTGCATGGTTTGCGGAGTATGGCCGTCTTTTATCCCATGCCTGTGCTACCGTGGCTGTTTTGTGGCCTGGGAGTGTGAGGATGACAGGGAACTTGCTGCTGTGTGTGGAATAACAGTTTGTCTCTGGACAACAGTGGCCGAGGTTCTTCCATGGCGATCCTGTGAGGAAGCATAACCAGCTGTGTGTGAGCTCGATGAAGAGGCTTCAACACAACCTGAAGATGTAGGTGCTGCTGTAGGTTGGCCTACATCTCCAGTGTGTCTTTGTAACTCAACTACGTGCTTTGTCCGCACATGTTTCCACATATTTGTGGTATTGAGGTGACTGACACTTTTAGCTATTTTTAATTTTTGATTACACAGCTTGCATTTCACATAGCAAATATCATGTGCAAGTGTGTGAAAAAAGGACCACGCAGTGCAAGTCCTGGGAGCGCACGTTTTGACTTTTGGAAGACAACTGCTCCGAACAGGTGCCAAACTGGAGGCTACAGGCAACCGAGTCTGCAGCCTAACTCTCCCTCCTGTTTGTACCGTTGGGGCAATGTCTTCCTCTATCTTCCTTCTATCACTAACCATTTCTCTAGGCCTCTCCCAGCTTTCAACCAAAGTACTGGTTCTCACCCACAAAGCTCTCCACAGTGCAGCACCCCTCCTACATCTCCTCCCTCATTTCTATCTATCGGCCTAACCGACTGCTGCGCTCTGCAAACGACTTTCGACTAACCTCTGCACTAATACGTACCTCCCACTCCCGACTCCAAGACTTCTCCTGCTCTACGCCAATCCTCTGGAATGCTGTACCCCAAGAAATTAGGACTATCCACAATTTGCATGGTTTCAGGCGCTCCCTCAAAACACATTTGTTCAGAGCGGCCTATCACATTCACTAATCAAAGTCATTCTATGTATTCTGTGTAAGTGTGTGTGTGTCTCTAGCCCATTCACTATCTCCATCCCTCAGTCCCTTAAGATGGCTGGAACATCATTGTAAATGCACCATTGTATATAAACACCTATACTTTGTATCTCCCCCATCTCATTGTACATTGTAAGCTGTCACGAGCAGGGGCGACTTATTTAGCTTAAATTATTGTATTGTTAACGTTGTTACTTATGACTTGTGTTCTGAAACTGCTAAACTGTAAAGCGCTGCGGAATATGATGGCGCTATATAAATCAATATTATTATTATTCCTCTGAGCTGCTCCCACCACCTTCCTGTTCTTCATGCCATGTTGGGTATTGGACCTCATCATCTCCACTACCCTCTTCCAACACCTGCTGTTGGGTGGTCTGGCCAGCACCATGCTCAACAGAAACTGGCACCTGGGTCTCATCATCATCATCAGATGCGTTCTGCGGTGTGCTGACCATCGGCACTGTCTCACCCGCCTCTTCAGATTCAGAGAGACACAGCTGTTGCGCATCACTGCATACTCCCTCTTCTTCACATTACAGAATGCTGCTTGGCTGGGCCCCTGTTTGCAAGCCAATAGATTATGAGAACAGAAGCAGACACTCAGCTGGCTCCTGTACAGAACTCTCTGACTGCCTGGGCAATTTGCCAGGCGGTGAAGAGACAGATGGTTGCCCAACAGTGCTGTGGTCCTGAGAGGAGGTGGAAGCAATTGAAGTCGATGCATTGGCTGAGATCCAAACAACAACGGCTTCAATTTGTTCTTCCCGCAGCAGGGGGGTACTCCGAGCTCCTACAAAAGTGCGCATAAAGGAACGCTCACGGCCCGGGGAAAACTGGTGGATGCTGTGTCACTGGGGGCCGCAGCAGCCACAGAATCCCCACGTCCTCTCCCTGAAGAAACTCCACGACCACGTGCCTTACTCCCTGCCTTCTTCATCTTGGTAGATTGATAAAGAAAGTCTGAAAAGTTATAAGGCCTAAGTGTGGTTATTCCGCAGAGACTGCAGTGAACACTGCACACAACTGTTCAGTAGGTGTGAAAGGCCCCTTTGTGTACTTCTATAGTGTTTGCAACCAATGTATTGTATACGGATGGAAGCGCGTCACACTAATAGATTTTATTTATTTGTAATAGAATGGAGCAGCAACAATTAGAGAAAAATTTCAAGGATGTGCCAGTGACACACGCTCAGCAGACTACAACCAGCAGTGGTTGAAGGACTAACTGGAGCGTGATCTGCACTCCAAAAAGGAAAACCTCAGACTACAGTGAACACTGCACACAACTGTTCACTACCCAACGCGTCTCAGCAGGAAGGCAGTCTGTGCGTCAAAACAAAGGCGCAAGCATACATCCACGTACCCTGTTTATAAAGCTATATAAAAAAAATTATGTAGTAGTGACGCACACTTTATTGAGGTACAGTATTACATCGCCATTCACCATCTGTGGCTATGCAGTCTCATCTATATATACCTTATCTATCCGTTGTCATGCTTGCAAGTCGACAGTCAGGCATAAATAGCAATTTTCACTATGCACTATGCACTTTTTAAAGGTTATGTTTGTTAATAAACATGATTATTGCCACATATTATGAGTATTACATGATGGAAATTGTATAATTTTGTATAAACTGTTTAGTGACATTATTCAGCAAATGTAACATTTTAGTAATGTCACAGATAACTTGTAATGCTGATGATGTTTTGAAGTCAGACATTCATTGTCTATACAATAAAAATGGTGTACATACTGTTACTTATCCATCATTAATGGATTCAGATATGTACTTGTATGCTTTTATGTACAACCGTATAGCAGATTCCTTAACTAATTTATTTTGTGGTTTGCATTGCTGTTCAACATGTTAATGTATGTGTTTATGTTTGTCAATTCTTTATTTATCTAGATATTAGTTTAAATGAAATCATCATCTTATGGTAGTAAAGGTTATCTTTCTCTTGTTTGAAGTATAGACATTTAAAATTGACAGGTAACAAGGAAATTACTTGATCTAGTATTTAAACATCCTCCTTGACCCTGGGCTCCAACACCGCCAGTTGTTGCTCGGAAGTGCTGTTAGCACAGTCAACACTTGCTCCTGTGTTACTGGGGTTCAGTAACGTCAGCTGGTCCTCGGTTGTGCCATTGGCTCTTTTCCTTCTGCTGCCCCTCCGGGTTCCAGCACAGTCAGCTGGTCCTCGTTACTTGCATTGGCTCTTGTACCTTCTGCTACCCGTCCGGGTTCCAGTACCGTCAACTGGTTCTCCGCAGTGCCTTTGGCCTAGGTGCCTCCATCTCGGTATCCGAGTTCCAGCAACGTCTGCTGGTCCTTGGTAGTGCTTTGGAGCACAGGTACCTCCTGCTTAGTAACCGTGTCCCAGTAACGTCAGCTGGTCCTCGGTTGTGCCATTGGCTCTTTTCCTTCTGCTGCCCCTCCGGGTTCCAGTACCGTCAACTGGTTCTCCGCAGTGCCTTTGGCCTAGGTGCCTCCATCTCGGTATCCGAGTTCCAGCAACGTCTGCTGGTCCTTGGTAGTGCTTTGGAGCACAGGTACCTCCTGCTTAGTAACCGTGTCCCAGTAACATCAGCTGGTACAAGATTGTGCTACAAATACAAGATACGGAACAAGAGACACAAGAACAATAAGCAGAAGATCTAAAAGCAGAAGAACATGAAGTATAAGACCAAAATGAAGAGCAAAATATATGCTCTAAATTCTAAGCAGAAGAAGACTAAGCAGTGTATGGGGGTGAGTCCGTTCCTCCTCGTGGTGCCCCTGGAAAATGCCTGCTGCTGCAGGCTAAACTGAACACGGACAAATACTGTTGTAATTTAAATCTTTTGTGACAGCAAGAACGGAAGGATGAAAAATTCATACTTTGACAGATTACAAGTACAGGATTCTCTGTCACAAATAAGAATATGATGAAGAAGATGAAGCAGAATATGAATAAGAATAATAGTTTAATAAGAAGAATATGAGTAATGTTAACAAAGATGAATAGCAAGAAGTTTAAGAAGAAGATAAAGAAGGTGAAGATGAAGAATAATTTGATGAAAAAGATGATGCTGCAGAAGATTATGAAGGAGAAAGTGTGTGAAAAGTTAAAAAGGTGAAGATGAAGAGCATGGAAGTTGTGTAATATACATATTTGCCAAAATATAAAAAACGTTAACATTGTCAATTTCTTCGTCAATCCGAACATCTTTAAAAAAAAAAATATTTATGCTATTCCATTTGATTGGGTTAAACATCTATGCCTTTAATGTCTCCTCAACCTTCCCCAATACATTCTACATTACTCTTTCTTGTTTTCCTTCATGTACAATTAACCAACAAGGCAAGAATGGGTTTTTTTTAATTTCGATATTTTGTTCCCATAGACTTACATGGGACTTCCGGTATCGGTATCGGGTATCGCCGATATTTTAGTGATATCGGCGATACCATTCCGATTCCGATACTTTAGGATATCGGAAAGTATCGCTCAACTCTACTAGCCTGCCTCAAGCACAGTAGTACACAAAATCGCAATATCTAACTGTCCCTCAGAGTCAGCACAGCAGCGTTCTGTCCCTAACTGAGTTCACAGCACAGTGACGCTAAAATGGCTGCGGCGCATTTTATAGTGCATTCTGACATCATTTCAGCAGCCAATCACAGCCATGCCATTAGTTAAGATGACCGCATCATTACAGGATGTGCCCACACTTCGTAGGATTCCTCATTGGCTGACTAAAATCACATTGCCTCTCAAAGAATTATGGGAACTTCCGATTCCGGTATACGATATGGAAAAAGTATCGGAATTAAGTATCGGAATTCCGATAACGCGAATATCGGCCGATACCCGATACTTGCGGTATCGGAATGCTCAACACTATCCAGCACTGTTCACCGGTCACTGGGGACCGAAGTGTCACTATAGCTCCAGGCATAGTGATAAAAGAACCTGAGGCTTACTGGACCTTAGGTAACAGAAAGCAGCCCCTGGAGTGTCAGTACGTAACTGGGGTCAGGGAGAGTGGGAACCTTGAGTCAGTGCACGACAACAGTAGGAACTCAGCTCTCTCAAAGGAAGGCTCCGACCACCAAAACTGACCGGGCAGTACAGCTTTGAAATAGCTGGAGTTTCAGGAGTGAACTACGCTTTATGCTGGTTGGACTCATCATCATTGGAAAGTTAAGGAGGCCCCTAACTTGCTCAGCCGTTGCCTCAAAACTCATCCTCCATCCACCCCATCAGCCTCCCTGGGACCTGCCTGAACAACTTGAAGTAAAAGGTATGGAAAGACGCTGATGTGTGAGACTGTGTTATTCAATTGCATCCCTGCACAACCCCACCATAACTATCGACCTGAGGGAAGAGTCCCACCTGTAGGGGACCCGACAACTAGCTGCAACACCATCCCCTCAGAGATCTACAGCAGCGCTGGTCTTAGTGATCAGAGAACTACAGGTGGCGTCACGAACTGTATATATATATCTATCCCCTGTAAATATACCCCCCAACATACGCCTGACCGCCAGGGCCACAGACCGAGCCACCGCTACCTGTGACAACCCCATAGACTTCCACGGGCTCGGTTCGGGTACCCCATTGCCCTGGTAACCCACAATTGTGGTGCGTGGTCGAGACAGTAGCGCTCACCTTGTCTTCTCCAAATGAGGCGTTTTCCTGATGTCCCAAACAATCGAAAAGGGGATTCATCAGAGAAAATAACTTTACCCCAGTCCTCAGCAGTCCACTGCCTGTACCTTTTGCAGAATATCAGTCTGTCCATGATGTTTTTTCTGGAGAGAAGTGGCTTCTTTGCTGCCCTCCTTGAGACCAGGCCTTGCTCCAAGAGTCTCCGCCTCACAGTGCGTGCAGATGCACTCACACCTGCCTGCTGCCATTCCTGAGCAAGCTCTGCACTGCTGGTAGCCCGATCCCACAGCTGAAACACTTTTAAGAGACGGTCCTGGCGCTTGCTGGTCTTTCTTGGGCGCCCTGGAGCCTTTTTGGCAACAATGGAACCTCTCTCCTTGAAGTTCTTGATGATGCGATAGATTGTTGACTGAGGTGCAATCTTTCTAGCTGCGATACTCTTCCTGTTAGGCCATTTTTGTGCGTTGCAATGATGACTGCATGTGTTTCTTTAGAGATAACCATGGTTAACAGAAGAGAAACAATGATGCCAAGCACCAGCCTCCTTTTAAAGTGTCCAGTGGTGTCATTCTTACTTAATCATGACAGATTGATCTCCAGCCATGTCCTCATCAACACCCACACCTGTGTTAATGGAGCAATCACTGAAAAGAGGTTAGCTGGTCCTTTTAAGGCAGGGCTGCAATGATGTTGAAATGTGTTTTGGGGGATAAAGTTCATTTTCTAGCCAAATATTGACTTTGCAAGTAATTGCTGTTAAGCTGATCACTCTTTATAACATTCTGGAGTATATGCAAATTGCCATTAGAAAAAGTGAAGCAGTAGACTTTGTAAAAATTAATATTTGTGTCATTCTCAAAACTTTTGTCCATGACTGTACACTTGTATGGTATTAGTGAGCCCTAAAGGTTTGCGGGTTTGTCCACAAGGTTTTAATTGTGAGCTACGCCTGGTTTCCTTTTCACTCCCCAATCAGATGAGGCCTGGTTTGGCACATGGAGAGGTAGGAAATTTAGCGGTTAGCCATACCTCCCAACTTTTGAAGATCAGAAAGATGAACAGATTGTGCGGCACTGCCGCATGGCGCCATGGCAAATTTTGGCCGCATACCCAATCCACACCCATTTTTTTCTCCCCTGGCAGGAGGAGTTGTCAGAGAGGCAGTGGTAATGAGGGAAGTTCAGCAGACTCTCAAGACTGAAGGGGGTGTAGACACAAATCCAAGACGTTTGCTGCATCCAGGACAGTTGGGATTCCTGTGTCTCTGGTCTAGCTTGCAGGTAAGTGGTACCTGACAGCATGACAGGAGGCCACAAATCTCTAGGTTCCTGGCTTCCCAGGCGCAGATTTTGATTAGCCAGAGCTGGCGGGACGTCATCTATGTATCCTGCTCACCTCTACTTGAGACCAATGGATTTAATTTTCGTTTATTCATCCACAGTTGGAGCTGCTGGAACTTTCTCATTTTTACGTAGCTTCACTATATGACAGCTGACTTTTTTGTGTCTGTATGACCGTGTTCACATGTTACAGAAATACTGTGTGAAATGTGAAAGAATGCAGCATTCACGCTATGTGTGAACATGGACTCAGCATTACAGTTTTATGACCTTTTTTATGGGTTTAAATAGAGAAAAAATATCAATCACGCCATTTTTTTACCTTATTTACCGATCTGTGTAAATAATCTGATCACTGTGTTTTGCGAGTCATTACTATTACAGGGACGCCAAATATGTCTGTGTTATTTGCTGATTTGTGATATTTATTATTTTTTATAAAACATTAAAAATGACATTATATTATTCATTATCAAGTATTTTTCAGTATTATTATTTTTTAGTAAACGCGTTCGCTGTGCATAGACCTGTATGGCTAACACATGGTAACGCATGGTAACAAAATGCTACCATGCGTTAGCGCATTCGTTAGCGCTAGGGGTATGAAGATGTCAAAAATGACATCAGCGTTAGCGCATCCGTTTAACGGATGCCCCTAACGCAATGTGAACCTAACCTTATTCTTTCTCTAGATTGCAAATACAAGCATTGTATATAGCAGTGTAGTTTTCTCAGCATAATCTGCCTGTAGGCAGAGCCAGCAGTACAGATC
Source organism: Oophaga sylvatica (assembly GCA_033576555.1). NCBI lineage: Eukaryota > Metazoa > Chordata > Amphibia > Anura > Dendrobatidae > Oophaga > Oophaga sylvatica. Next base: position 161,947,019 of record JARQOD010000007.1, on the reverse strand, counting down.
AAGTGCACAAAATTCTCCAAAAGCCATCACTAGAGCTTGTGGCTCAGCAGCTTAAGAGCCCTCCTGGAATGTTGGGGTCGTGGGTTTGAGACTTGTGGGATCTCACCGAAACCAAGAGAATTGCTTTCTTATAATTGCTTGTTATTTTTACTACATTTATATGAACAAAAAAATATTTTTCCTCACCTCAGTATACAGGGAACAGAGAAATGCATTGTTATACAAAATGTATCTCTATGGACATGTATAACCTTCTTCCGGGTTCATGGCCTGCAAAAGAGGTGAAGATTACCAAATTCTAGCTATATCATTGTGGGCTGTGGATCCTGGGTAGAGCAACAACCAGTGAACACAGAGTTTGAGTCCCAGGGAGACAAGGTCACAGGAGGGAGAAGTGAGTAATACAGTTTAATTTATGCAGTGAGTGGCCCCATCTCCCGATGAAGGAAGGAGTGATGAAGATGCATTGGAGAGGTGAAGCCAGGAGAAAAGCTGTGACGTGTTGGGATGGTTGGGAGCTATGGGTTAAGGACCATCCATATTTAGGTGGTTGAATGGCTTTTGCGCTCTTTGATCAAAAAACACTTGCCGCCTTACGTTTTTAATGTTTTCAATAATATTAGAGTTTATGTATTCATTAATCGCAATGTGCTGGCGCACCATCTTGTATATAGCTGTGCGGTTCAATCAGACAGCTGTTTTACCCAGTAAATATTTTAAAGGGAGCATGACATCAGGATTTACCGCTAGAATGTGTAAGACTCCTAACACCATCTTTTAATGATGTTTATATTATTTATATACACTAAATGAGTGTGTTTAAAAACAAAGTTTAGTCGCCCATGCTCACCCTTCCTTGACTACTCAAGGACCGCTGTCAATCAATGCTTCTGCGTGCTGGGAACACACCTACATTCCAGTGTGTGCAGATAGAGCAGGTAGGCGCAGAATAGGGATGGAGTCTTCTCCTCATTGCTGCACATGGGGCGACGTCAGTCATAGTGCTGTGGACATGCCCCAACCGTACAATAACATTGATTGACCAAGTCCAGGACTGCAGGCAAGATTACATTTTTTTGTAGCCACATATATTTAGCATTTAGGGATAATACAGGCTTTAATAAAGAGGATATTATGAGGCTGATAAATATGATAATACTCTTAATACTGTCTAGGGGTAAATCCTGATGACAGTTTCACTTTATTCTTAAAAGCTCCAAAAAGATTGTTTATGAACTTTGGAAGGCAAGAAAAAGAAAGAAAACTGCAAGAAAACCAATGCTGGTCCAAACCATTGTTCCCAGCCTCACCGGGGATAAAATAAAAATTAATACAAATATCCATAGCAGAAAGGGGAACACAAAATTCAATTTTTAGAAGTGGCACTTCGTGGTAATGAAAAATGTGAAAAAAATAAAGAATTCTCTTTTTTTTTACTTTATATTTTTTCACTGATATCACCAAAAATGTAAAAATAGAAAAAAAAGAAGAAAAGCTAAAAAACAGACCTGATGCAAAGAAAAAAAAAAGTGAAAACGAGTCTGGTCAAGAACAACTGAAAATATTCTGGTTTTGAACTGGGTAAAAGCTACAAAACTATTGTAAAGAGAAGTTTAGAAAGCAATTTTTATTAGTTACATATAAAAACTGCAGTCCGGCAATCCCAATCATTTGCATGAATTTTTATTAATGAGACTGGTAAATCATTACGTTTTGTGGAATTAGGCATTGCACCCTTAGAGGCACCGATACTCGCTACCATGATGTAGACATGAAGAACTGGATTCTTTGTAATCTAATCTTAATTAATCTTAATCTAATCTAATCTTATGTCATTTAGTGAATGATTATCTTTAGGGCCATTTACACTGCCAACAATCAGGAACACTCGTTTTTAGATTATTGGCCTGTGTAGTTCTGTGTGCATGGAAGTACAGTGAGCCTGCAGGCCATTATAAGACTGCTGAGGAGCACATATGGGGCAATCGGCAGTCATTTAACGGCTGCAATCGGGCTTGGTAAATGCGGCCTTAAAGCCCATTTACACTACCCGATAATCAGCAACGAGCTTTTCTAGGAACACTCGTTTTCCAATTATCCGTCTGTCTAAATAGGTCGGCAATCGCCCTATGAAAGAACACAATGCTAATTGAATGATTTTTAAAGCTGCTAATTGGGGAATAATGACACATTTTGGGCAATCCCTTCTATTTTAACCCACAAGGCACAATCATCATTGAAAGCTGGTCCTGCGGTGGACACTTTTTCACTTCATATATAATATTGGTTAATATCAGTCGTCTTGCAAACAGTTAAACATTTTTGCTTAAAGTTTAAAGACGCTGATAGACAATGTGTAATTTGTGAGATTAAGGAAATCACTGATGTATGTTTGACTTTGCAAATTACAGAATCAAAGCTCATGAGGTCAGTATTTTACTAAGCAAATGACTTGTGATGAATGGGTACTGTCACCTACAGACTGTATACTGCATGGAAAGTCATATGCTTATGGCTATCATAAGGATGTGATGGGAATGCATATATATTATATAAATAAATATATATCTATACCTATATATACAGTACAGACCAAAAGTTTGGACACACCTTCTCATTTAAAGATTTTTCTGTATTTTCATGATTGTGAAAATTGTACATTCACACTGAAGGTATCAAAACTATGAATTAACACATGTGGAATTATACATTACACTTTACAAAAAAGTGTGAAACAACTGAAAATATGTCTTATATTGTAGGTTCTTCAAAGTAGCCACCTTTTGCTTTGATGACTGCTTTGCACACTCTTGGCATTCTCTTGATGAGCTTCAAGAGGTAGTCACCGGAAATGGGCTTCCAACAATCTTGAAGGAGTTCCCAGAGATGCTTAGCACTTGTTGGCCCTTTTGCCTTCACTCTGCGGTCCAGCTCACCCCAAACCATCTCGATTGGGTTCAGGTCTGGTGACTGTGGAGGCCAGGTCATCTGGCGTAGCACCCCATCACTCTCCTTCTTGGTCAAATAGCCCTTACACAGCCTGGAGGTGTGTTTGGGGTCATTGCCCTGTTGAAAAATAAATGATGCTCCAACTAAACGCAAACCGGATGGAATAGCATGCCGCTGCAAGATGCTGTGGTAGCCATGCTGGTTCAGTATGCCTTCAATTTTAAATAAATCCCCAACAGTGTCACCAGCAAAGCACCCCCACACCATCACACCTCCTCCTCCATGCTTCACGATGGGAACCAGGCATGTAGAGTCCATCCGTTCACCTTTTCTGCGTCGCACAAAGACACGGTGGTTGGAACCAAAGATCTCACATTTGGACTCATCAGAACAAAGCACAGATTTCCACTGGTCTAATGTCTATTCCTTGTGTTCATTAGCCAAAACAAGTCTCTTCTGCTTGTTGCCTGTCCTTAGCAGTGGTTTCCTAGCAGCTATTTTACCATGAAGGCCTGCTGCACAAAGTCTCCTCTTAACAGTTGTTGTAGAGATGTGTCTGCTGCTAGAACTCTGTGTGGCATTGACCTGGCCTCTAATCTGAGCTGCTGTAAACCTGTGATTTCTGAGGCTGGTGACTCGGATAAACTTATCCTCAGAAGCAGAGGTGACTCTTGGTCTTCCTTTCCTGGGGCGGTCCTCATGTGAGCCAGTTTCTTTGCAGCGCTTGATGGTTTTTGCAACTGCACTTGGGGACACTTTCAAAGTTTTCCCAATTTTTCGGAGTGACTGACCTTCATTTCTTAAAGTAATGATGGCCACTCGTTTTTCTATACTTAGCTGCTTTTTTCTTGCCATAATACACATTCTTAATAAAGATAGTATTGGCATGCACTCGTGTCTAGATCAATTAAGGTGCTGGTGGAAAGGACCTATTGGTCCAAATACTAGTTATATGAAATTCACCGCACATTAGCTCAGGTTTGGATGCAAAAAGTGAAAATTTATTATATACAACTGTGTGGAAGCAAAACAGGAGTACAAGGTAGAAGCGATAATTTAATCCGACGTTTCGGCTCAGCCAGAGCCTTAATCATTGTATCGCTGTGAAATAAAAGGAACAAATAAGTATCATGGAAAAAAAAAAAAAAAGTACAAAATAATAGAGAAATTGGGGACCTCCGGGGAACAATATGAAATATATACAATGGTATAAACAAAATAGAAATAAAATATATGCAAATGGACAATCATGAATAAAGTGACAGCAACAAGAGTCATAATTAATATACAAGCCCAGAAAATATCCATATATAGAAGGGCAAAATAATGCATAGCCATAGGTAGAAAAGTAACATGAATAAATCATAATGGATAATTATTACCTTATTCCAGAAAATAGTCATATGTGCATAGGTAGAAGAATAGATCCCCAAGAATGCTGCAAGAATAGTGAAACCATTAATAGGTGCACCCATAAGAGCAATATATAAAGGATGACAAGAGTGGTACCTAAAAATCAAGTCCTGTGACCTTAGTAGCGATGAGGGACCCAGTTTTGTGTAGGTCTGCAAAATGGAGGCTTATTATAAAATTACTGACACATTGTAACGAAAATCGCTGCACAGCAGCGGTTAGTGGTTGGTGCTAACAACGAGCCCAGAGGGGAGAGACATGGTAACCTTGTGTGACCGTAGTAGCGATGAGGGATCTCAGTATAATGCAAGTCTGAAAAGATGGAGGCATGATATAAAGTTGCTGACACATTGTAACAGAAATCGCTGCACAGCAGTGATTAGTAATGAGCGCTAACCATGTCTCTCCCCTGGGCTTGTATATTAATTATGACTTTTGTTGCTGTCACTTTATTCATGATTGATCATTTGCATATATTTTATTTCTATTTTGTTCATACCATTGTATATATTTCATATTGTTCCCCGGAGGTCCCCAATTTCTCTATTATTTTGTACTTTTTTTTCCATGATACTTATTTGTTCCTTTTATTTCACAGCGATACAATGATTAAGGCTCTGGCTGAGCCGAAACGTCGGATTAAAGTATCGCTTCTACCTTGTACTCCTGTTTTGCTCCCACACAGTTGTATATAATAAATTTTCACTTTTTGCATCCAAACCTGAGCTAATGTGCGGTAAATTTAATATAAATAATACACATTCTAACAGTCTATTCAGTAGGACTATCAGCTGTGTATCCACCAGACTTCTGCACAACACAACTGATGGTCCCAACCCCATTTATAAGGCCAGAAATCCCACTTATTAAACCTGACAGGGCACACCTGTGAAGTGAAAACCATTTCCGGTGACTACCTCTTGAAGCTCATCAAGAGAATGCCAAGAGTGTGCAAAGCAGTAATCAAAGCAAAAGGTGGCTACTTTGAAGAACCTAGAATATAAGACATATTTTCAGTTGTACACTTTTTTGTTAAGTCTATAATTCCACATGTGTTAATTCATAGTTTTGATGTCTTCAGTGAGAATTTACAATTTTCATAGTCATGAAAATACAGAAAAATCTTTAAATGAGAAGGTGTGTCCAAACTTTTGGTCTGTACTGTATATGTATATATATATATATATATATCCACATAATGGGTGGTAAGTTGCTGATTGCGCTGGATCCCGCACCGATCACAAGAACAGGTGCTCTGGATTTCTCCTTTGAATACAGCTTGGTGGAGCATCCACATTGACACTCCATTTAAAGACTATGGGACTGATGGAGATAATCGAGTGTCGACCTTTGAATTAAGATGCAGGTCGCATGCTCAACTACAGCCCAATTCATAGAAGACCCAGGACAGGACCCCCATTCTCATGACTGATGGGAGTCTCAGAAATGAGATACTTATAGATTAGCCACTAACCACCTATCTGTTGGACTATTGAAGACCAAACAGAAAAAAATTCAAAATAATTATTAAATCCTTTTGTCTCTGTTAAAATGGATTTCCACCTTTAGGGTTTGGGCTTTATTGACCAGCGATGTGTTAAATTGAAAAAAATCGGATGGCACGCCACAGGTCCAAAGCTGTTCCAGTTTCTGTGTGCTGGCTGCGGGTGACATCACAACTACAGTGCACATCAGTGTAGTCAATTATTGAGCTCAGTGGCATGTACCATCTACATTGGCACAACCAATGTGATTGACGTTGGACCTGGGGACGGTGAGTGCAATCTGATTTTAAAATTTTAACACAGTGCTGACCAACTGAGACCAAAACCCATAAAGAAGAAAATTCCTTTATAGTATTATCTCAAAGACATCCTCTGTTCTTATAATCTGTTAGGGCATCATAGAGATATCTTAGAGTTCCCTGCTCAGAATCCCCTTAAAGGGAACCAGGTTTGGCCGATAAGAGATATGGCCATTAGCTTTCAGGGCTGATATACAGCATTCTATAATGCTGTATATCTGCCCCCAAGCCAACCTGGAAGAACTGAAAAATAACTTTTATTATACTCACCTGCGGGGCGGTCCGGTCCGAGGGGTGTCGCTCTTCTTGGTCTGGCGCCTCCATCTTCTTGTGATGCCACCCTCCTGCTTGTTTCATGTGGATGACGCGTCCCTGCATCATCCACACAGTCTGCTTGGCATCGCGTTCCTGCGCAGTCGTACTTATCTGCTCTGCTGAGGGCAGAGCAAAGTACTGCAGTGCGCAGACACCGGGAAAAGGTTAGAGAGGCCCAGCGCCTGCGCACTGCAGGACTTTGCTCTGCCCTCGACACAGCAGATAAGTATGCATGCGCAGGAGCGCGATGGCAAGCAGACTGTGTGAATGTTGAAGGGACGCGTCATCTATATGAACAAAGAAGTAAACTAAGAAGGAGGGCGGCATCGCAAGAAGATGGGAGGTGCCAGACCAAAACCATCGGACCGGACCGCTACATAGGTGAGTATAATAAAAGTTGTTTTTCTTCTCTTACAGGTCTGGTTGGGGGCAGATATACAGCATTATAGAATGCTGTAGATAAGCCCTGAAAGGCGGTGGCCGCATCTCATATCAGCCAAACCTGGTGACAGGTTTCCTTTTATGAGGCTCTGCCCCCCAAGAGCAGCTCTCATGGTAGACTCGAGCTATCCACGTATCATGTGGATTCAGGCCTGGGACAAAAGGAAGGCCAGGGTAGGCAGCTGCCTAGGACGCAATTAAGTTTAGAAAGGTTGTCCATTACTGGTCAACCAATGCTTAATTACAATCACAAATCTGCTGCAGCCAAGCTACATCCTAAATAGTAAAGGCTGCAGCCGATTAGTGGCTGTGGATTGGCTGCTGCTGACCTGTGACACAATGTCATGTGTCCCGCTGAGAATAGCGGCACCAACAACCTTGAACAGCGCTACTGCAGGAGGTGAGTATCCACTAATTTTTTTTAAATTGGAGTCTGAAGTGATTAAGCAGGGGTTGTCCAGTAGGGGATATCCAGTAGAGGACAACCATTTAATATATAGGAGGGCACAAGTAAATCTCAGCATTTTTGTACATTTTTCCTGCAGCTGAACCCTGTGTACAAAGAGCTGGATTCTAATGAGCGCTTCCTATGCATTGTGTGAAAAATCTCAGTTGTTGTAGAGCATTGCCTGTTATACAATCTCGGATAGGAATTGCGACTAAACAACCAGCACAGGGTGAAGAGATGAAAATGTAGTACCAAGTGGAAGGCAGTATTATTCAGGGAGAGCTGATTAATGTACCATTCCGGGGTATTTTTTTAATTTCAACCCCAGATAGGTATCAGTAATGTTTGTTCCCTGTGAATAGTAAAATACTTACCAGAGTCCATCTTATACAGTTTCTGGCGCTGCTCCGATCCCTCTCCACCATCTTGTGATCATAACTGTGACTGGCCGTAAGTCACTGCTAAGGGTCCCTATCTCTCTGACCGTAAGTCTACAAGAGCCTTGTTCTCCAGACCTGAACTGATCCTCCTCCATGCTCCTGTTGTACACAAGGTTTGATGTGTTCTTGCTTCACAAATATGTAGTATTTAGTTTCGTCAGCTCATATAACCTAAGTCTACATCTCAGCTGCTCATTTTGCAATTCTAATTTCCTTTTTACGTAACTAATTTTCTGATGACAGCTTCTTTTATTACTCGACATTTTTTCACAGCCATAGTGCTATAGTATGGAATTGTCTTTTCATTCAGGAAGAATGAACTGAAACACCTGTGGACTGTTTTCAGAAAAGGTACACAAGTTAAGCTTCACATATGGGAAGCTCACATCTACAAGTCCTGTTTAGCTGATGGTAACAGTTCTGATGGCTTTTAGACTTTATTTTTTATTTTAACAAGAAATTACTTCTAATTGAAAGTTAAGATTGTATTCTGATTTTCAATACACTTTCAAGTATTACTAAACTCTCTATTCTCATGAGGTTCTAGAGCACCACCCAGTGGCAATGCAAATAATATATATCAATGCTATCACAAAGAGACTGGGACTACAAGTGAATAAAGTCAGGCGTGTAGGAGAGCTGTTGTCCAATGACATTATTTTATATCAGGGATTGTCCCACGTAAGCCAGTAAAGTCATATTGCTGGTATGTGCCATTACTTAATGATTGGTGGAGGTCAGACTGCTGAGACACATATTAATTCTTTCCCAATAAATTCTTCCCCAATCAAAATACCTGCACAGAAACAACCAGCAAAGCAAAGACAAGAACCTTATCAGCAGTTGGACAGATACAAAAAAAGGCTATGGTTAAACAAAGAGGGAAGCCAATCCACAACCAGAGATCATCGGATTGAGTTGAGCCATGACATCAGTGTGGTGAGTACAGTACAGTCGCCCAATCAGGGACGGGGAGTGCTGGGTTTCCTATAGGTGTCTCCTGTTCAGAATGATTCCCCGGCTCCTTCCTCTTATTTCTGCCAGTTGTAGCTCTGCTCAAGTGGTATGTGTGTTTGCTCTGTTCTTTGATCTTTGTTGACTGACCTTGGATTTGCTTTGACCACCTTTGGCCTGGCTCCTTTATCTTGATCCACTACCTTCTTGGAATTCTGACCCCGGACGGTATCTTCACTACGTCTTTGCTTCACCCCTCTGATTAGGACATACCTTCTTGATTTTTGACTTTGAACTCCTTGACTTCCCCACCTCATGGCGTCTCCGTGAGTAGTGGCTATTGTCACACACAGTATATCGTGCAACAATACACAAATACAGCGTTACATCACAGGGCAAATCTTTTAGGGGGTGCCTGCTATCTTCCAATGCTTAACAATACCACAAGTTACCAGAACAGATGACTTGACACACGGCCCTCAAAAATTATATATTAACTTAATCTGAATCATAAGTATTCCTCAGTTTACGTCTGCAGGGTTCTTTTTTTATTTCTTTGGTTGTGTATCAAGTCCTCTATTCTGGTAACTTGTCTTGTAGGTAAAATTCACTTTCACTTGAAGGGCATGCTTTATAGTTTACAGCCTCCTCATGTTATTATGAACTTGGCTGGATCTGATCAGTCATAGTGTCCCTACGTTTCTCCCATGCTGCAAAGGCAAAGCTGCTTCTGACATTGCCATGGGAGAGAGCTCAGTTGGAATGAGTGGCGCAACCACACTGTAAATCTTTAAGTGCGCACCATCTCTGGCAGGCAGGGAGCTCAGAGGAGGAGAAGAATGAAGCTGAGACAAACCAATAGAAGTCAAATGGTGCAATATTTTTCATGAAATCCAATTGCAAAAATGATTTTCAGCCAACAATAAATGCAAATAAAAAACTTTTCATCGGAAGGTATCTATATTGTTTAATTATAATCCTTTAATTACTTCATAATAAATATAAGTATTTGCAGAATTCTCTTCCACAATATTTTGTAGTGATTTAATCAGTGATTTAAAATTTCCAAAGAACATATAAAGAAATCTAAACAAATAAATTTCACAATGCATTTGATCAGTAACCCAATCACATAGTTTTAAGTGCTCAAAGTGATCATTTTTATCATGATTCCATCTCTCCTGAAACATCAGAAAATGGAAAATGGGGAGAACTTCAGGAAGAATTGTCAAATCATAGAATCATAGAAATGTTAGAGTTGGAAGGGATCTCCAGGGTCATCGTGTTAAACCCCTTTGCTCAATGCAAGCCACAGGAACATGACCATAATAAAATCTACTGAAAACTCACGGAAAGCAGTGCGCTGCAAGATTTCTTATGTTTAGATGGAACCCTTGTGTGACAACCTGGCATGTATAATTTATATATTGACCATACAATGACATAAAACCTTTAGGCTAGTGCTACACAAATTCTTCAGCTGCAAAACAGATCATGGGGCCACATATATTTCTATGCTGCTGCTACATAGCAGCTTAGTGCTGGCTTTTTCCAATTTGTAGCAATCATGGTGTGACCCCATTCACCTGGATTATGCCGCAGCGTAGTAACGACCTTGAGGAGATCTTGGCCATGTGACTTGTATTGTTGCCAAAATCGACATATATTCCCAGCCTTATATTGTTGTACAAACAGTACGGTATTTATTCTTCATTCCTTCAAATCCTTTTGTATTTTGATATATGATGATTGCAGCTGGAACAGTAATGGTCAACATCCTTACAGCCATCCACAAAGAAAGGAATCAGGCAACATCCTAACCAGCAACTGAAGAAGACAACAGAATAAGACAATACATAAATCCATTGTTCACTGAGAACAGGCGATACAGATCCTGGGTGAGGGTTCATTCCTCTCATGGTTTGAACATGCTACTTATTGTTGGTCAGAGACACAGTGATATTGTTATAGGGTGTTTCTACTTCACTGAAACACAGGAAAAAAAGTTCCAAGTGTGATGGTTTGGTGAAAAAAATTCAATTCTGCAATTGTTTTTTGAGTTTTGTTTTTATGGCATTTATTGTGCTATAAAAATGCACTGGAAACATGATCGACAAGGTTAATACAATAACAAAAATGCCAACTATGTATCTTTTTTTCTATTTAAATGATGAAAAAAAATTCAGAGTGTTATAAAAAAATTTTTTGCTTTGTGTCTCCATTTTCCAAGACCCATAATTTTATTTTTCTATTGATGGGGCTAAGTGAGGGCTTGTTTTGATTGTTTATTATTACATTTTTGAGGTTACCAAAAAAAATGTAATTTTGGAATTTTGATTTTTTTTTTCTTTATAGCATTTACTGATCTGGTTAATTAATGCCATATTTTAATAATTTGGATTTTGACAAATGCAATGATATTTTAATCATTAAAAAAACAAGCTGCTATAGAGTTTTGTCAGCAGAAAAATAAAAAAGTTATAGCTCTCAGAATATAGTAATGCAAAAGTAATCTTTTTTCAATAAAATATTTTTTTGGTGTAAAATGAGAAATTGCACAACATATTTTGGGGTCCATTTTTTCCTGTAACCCTTGTGAAAAGGAAAAATCTGGGGCTAAAGCAACATTTTCGCTAGAAAAATGTATGTTTTCATTTTCACGGTTGAACGTTAGAAAATTCGATGAAGCAACTGTTGGCTCAAGGAGCTCACAACACCACTAGATAAGTTCCTCGAGGGTGTAGTTTACAAAATGAGGTTACTTGTGGGAGGATTCCACTGTTTAGGCACATCAGGGAATGTGCAAACCTGACATGGCGTGCGCTATCTATTTCAATTTTACACTCCAAAAGTCAAATTATGTTCTTGCACCAAAACAGTAGTTTTCCATCACATTTGGGGGCATCGGCGCATTCAGGAGAATTACACAACAAATTGTATGGTTTATTTTCTCCTGTTGCCCTTGTAAAAATGAATAATATGGGGCTGAAGCAACATTTTTGTGGGAAAAATACTATATTTTCCTTTTAATGGTTCAATATTAAAACATTCTGCGAAACACCTGTGGGTTTTGTAGTGTGTTTGATATACAAGGAATAAATGTACTACAAGGTGAACATAAAACCTCCTTAAAACATAATTTTATTGGATAATATTTAAAAAACACCAAAAGATCCCGAAATAATAGATAAAAGAATGGATACTTTCTCTGGTATGCCTACAAATTATAGGTCCATATTATCATATATAAAGAAGTATATTACTAGAGATCATATAGATATATCCCAAGTTACACCCATAAAAACCTGTAAAGTCCTAATATGATACCTGGGGCTGGCTCAGCCTAGCCACAGAGGTTCACACCCTAGATATACGAGAATGATGCCCCCCCTGCGCCTGTCCCTCATCTCCCTCCGCCGCTTTCCTCACTGTGCAGGCACCAGATTCCCAGCCCCGCAGTGTGAATACATCATAACACACTGCGGGGCAGGATCTGGGGCCGCCGCTACACGAAGTACCGCTGGTGACGTCGCAAGGAGATGAGTCGGGGCCACAAACAAGAGGGGGATGATTGAGACCGCTGATGCCGCTGACACGGGGAGAAGACATACCTCCCTGACACAATAGAGGTATGTCGGACAGATTATAAAAGTGTATGTTTCAGCATTCCTAGTGATCAGAAACACAAGAGCCACCTTCACAGAATGCAGCCTCTTTTACTTAAAAAGGCCCTGGGGGGTGACAGGTTCCCTTTAAGGTCATAACAAAAATTCAAAGTTTGAAAACTGCAAAATTTTCAAATTTTTTGTCAAATTTTTTATATTTTCATAAACGCAAATCATATTGACCTACATATACCACTAACATAAAGTACAACATGTCGCGAAAAACTAATCTCAGAATCACTGGGATATGTCAAATACTGTCACCTACAATTGTCAGAACGTATGTCTCATATTGTCTTATGACCACAAGACTATGGGCAGGAGAAATTGATTTGTGTGGCTAGTCACACATGTGGCTTTCCTCTCTATCATAGTTTGTGACACTGACAAATATATATATCAGCTATTTTCTGGTACTTTCAATGTCAGAAACGACAATAAAGTGTCCGGGCACATGAACAACTAACTGCCTTATTCACCTCATCCTGCTTGTGGTCTTCCAGTCTGAGGAGACCTTGAAGTCCATCATTATGGCAACCAGTCATGCAACCTACACTGACAGTTATCATCTATCTATTGGGTAAGTGATAACATATTTAGTCTGGAATACTCTTTAAGGGTATGTTTCCACTGTCAGGAAACAGTCAGGATTAGCTGCGTGTTTGACGCTGTGCGTTGGCGCAGCGTCAAACACGCAGCATCCAGATGTTACAGTATAGTGGAGGGGATTTCAAGAAATCCCGTCTCCACTATGCTTACAAACACGCAGGCGGAAGACCTGCGTTTACGGACATGCGGCGCGTCTTTTTAGACCGCAGCATGTCCTATTCCCTTGCGGCGACGCTGCGTCGCCGCAAGGGAAATAACACAGGGCTATGTAGCCCTGCGGTCATTCCGCATGTGTTCCATGAACACATCCAGATTGACCGCACGTTCAGTAGGGGGCAGGGCTTTGGGCGGAGCGGACTTTCCGCTCCGTCCAAAGCGCTGTGTTTCCGGAACGTGGAAACACAGCCTTTAGGGAATTCTTTATCATTCTCTTTTTTACTATTATCCATGATGCGGAATTAATTGTTTTAGTCCATTTCATTTTAATACTTACCCAAGTAAAATTAGACTGCCAACAATAAGCCATGTCAAGAGTCCTGCTTTATGTTCTGTACGTGTCACTATGCTCTGGTGACACACAGGACAGGAGCATCTTACTGGCGTATCAGCAAATGATGTTCCGATGATCACATTTGGAGTGACAGGAGCTGTAACTACTGTGAAAGAAAGGATAAAAAATATAAAGATAAAATAACTTTGTACATAGAAAGAATAATACTAAGGTAATTGCAGGAACATAGAGCTGGCTTCAGCCACCATCACATTATATTAGTCAGATAAGGAAACAACTCTAGGAAAATTTTCTTTACTGTTCATAAGGAAGAACTGACAAGAACACCCCAAAGTGCGTGGACCTAAGTAAGAGAACAATCCAGCAAAATCCACTAGAAACCAAAGAGGTACCAATGAAAAAGATCCTGTAATCGATGAATCAAACATATAAGATATTTCAGGGCTCCTTAATCAACTAAAAGAGAAGGGTGCATATTCCCTAAGCTAGTCGGCTTTAAACATTCCCAAAACGGAGCCCAATAAACAATTAAAAATGCATCAGCACCAAAACTGTAAAACACAATAAATTACACTGAAATTTTTTTTCTAAAAGCACTTAACAATTATCCAGATTTCTACAACTATCTGAGCAATATTTAAAACTATGCTCCAAAGGACAAGGAGCAATTGTTTGAAGTGCAAACTGGGTATTAACATTGTAATCTAAAATGTCAGAGAAGACTTGCTGTTCTCAACTCTTCAAGACAAATAAAAGATTGTCCGAGCCAAGTGCTCATGTGCATCCGGGAGTCTGGAGACAAAGCTGTCGGCTACAAGAACGTTCAGCTGACAGTTACTTGGTTTATAAGTAAAATTGTATCCTCTTAATGTATTACAATAATCATGTTATATGGCACTGTGTACTTACAATTGCTCATTTTGCCTTTTTACCCAGCAATTTCTTCTGTTTTCCATTGGGTCTATGACATCACATGATTAAAAACTGATTAGCTTGAATCCTTCTAAGCTTATGTAAAAACAGGGGGTCTCTTTTCCCTGCATGGATCATCATTGCAAAAATCTGTAACAAGTGGAGGAGAGGAGCAGCTGGGTCAGGAGTAGAAAAGGGGGATGACTCATGCAGGGAAAAGACACTTCCTGTTTCTACATAGAGAAGGAAAAAGAGAATAATTAACTGGGTAGAACGGCAAAATGAGCAATTGTAAGTACACAGTGCTTTATAATATGGTTACTGCAATATATTAAGAGGACAACAATTTTGATGGGAAGGATTCTTTAAGGCCTCATTCAGACATCCAGGAATCACACATATGCTCTATGTTTTTCCCGGACGCAACACATATTCTGTTCACAAGTAGTCCGAAAAAATCACAGAGACATGTCAGCTTTTGATCCAAGTCACAGTTTAATATTACCCATAAAAGTCTATGGGCCCCTGAAAATCAGAGTCAGCACTTGGATGGCTTATACTCAATACTGAATAAATCAAGATGCTTTGAAAATTCTGGTTCCATTTTTTCATCATCTGCAATATCCGGTCTATCCATCCTGAGATTTTCATACCACTAGTGTTGAATTTCAATGTTAAGAAGTGTTAATAGTGTTACCTATTAGTTCACACTATTGATTTATTGCTTGTTTTAAATGGGACTTTCTGGAACCCAGTGATTCAATATCTGATGTCTTAAACGAGTTTATCAAGTTCAGCAAGAAAATAAAGCCATAGGGAAAAATGTTCCAAAATAAAAAAAGAATGATTAATTTTATTATTGAACAACTCCAATGCTGTAAGTCAATCCAAAAGGTTAATACCTGAAAATGTGAATATTTAGGAAAGTGAAAGTGAGGTTTAGTCTTTTTTTCTGAGAATATCTATGTGTGAAGAAGTATCGGGCAACTTAGTGTGCAGAATTGTTATGCAACTTAATGAAAAATGTAAATTTACCGATCTCAGTTGTTTATTTTCATTTGTTAAAGTGAAAATAATAATTAAACAACTTAAAAGGTGCAAAATACATTTCTGACATTTAAAAACAAAATATCAGTGACCAATATAGCTGCCATTTTATTCAATAACAGTCATGCAATAAGCCTTCCACCCATGGAGTCTACCAGTTTAATAATTCATCGATGATCAACTTTTGGGCAGCACCAACCAGAGCCTCTCAGACACTGTTCAGAGAGGGTTCAGTGAGGGCCCCTGAGTACCAGTGAGCACGCAGAGGGACGGGTGCCGAGTGAAGCAGCAAGGCGCGGGTGCACTGAGGAACGAGCACCAGGAGCAGCATAGTGGGATGTGTATCCAGCTATCGTCGGGTGTGCAGCAGAGCACACGCTGAGTAGAGACTTGTGCAGAGCTCCACAATTTGGCTCTGCAGATTAATGAACTAGTGGCTCAACGGGCAGAACTGGTGACCGCCCATAGCCGACAGAAGTAAAACTGTGTGTTGGGCGAGGAAGCCTGAAGACGCAGTGTCAGCCTCCGCCGGCATTCCATCATCCTTTGGACCGCAGGCGACTATAGGACAGCGGATAAGTTGAATTTGATAGCAAGACTGTTGCATTGTATCACAATAACACTGTTTTCACCTGCTTCTCCCCTTCCTGTTATCGCCCTGTTATTCCCCTGTTATCTCCCTGCGAGGAGTTTATTGCTGTAAATTAAACCGCACTCTTATTAACCCTTGCTCTGCGACCCGGCGTTACTGCATTCTCGTACCTGCTTACACAAGTACAATGACAATTTGAGCTCAGAGCCATCAGGAAAGGGACTAGAGACTATATATTTTTGTAAATGTTCCCCTCTTCTGTCATATAGAATGACTAAAAATTGAACTTTGCCTATCGTTTGTCTTTCTGTTGGGGACCCAGTGTATTCTTCTTACACACTACAGAAGGTGCAGTAACATCCGTTCCACCTGTGCTCCCCTTACACCTCCGTGCTTTACAGTAGGAATGGTGTTGCTTTCATCATATGCCTTGTTGACCTCTTTCCAAATGTAATGTTTATGGTTGTGGCCAAAAAATTCAGTTTTGGTCTCATCACTCCAAATTATCTTGTTCGAGAAGTTTTGTGTGACGACTCCTGGAGTGGACCCTCTGGGTCGCGATACCAACCCACCCTGGGCGAGCTGACCTAGTGAGAACCGCCACCTACACAGGAAGCGTCAGGGGCAGACCAAGAGGAATAAAGTACCACGACTGCTGGAACCAGGTGGCCGGCTCACAGAAGACGGTAGTACGCAGGAAGTGGAAGTGTGCAAAGCGTGGACATGAGAACACGCAGAATACAAATGTATTTCAGTTGATGTTATTTGTGGGTTTTTCTTTACATAATGAACAATTTTCCTGGCAGTTGTGGACAACATTTTTGTTGGTCTTCATGACCATTGTTTTGTTTTTACAGAGCCCCTGACTTTCCATTTGTTAATCACAGTTTGAACGCTGCTGACTGGCATTAACAAGTCCTTGGATATCTTTTTGTATCCTTTTCCTGTTTTATACAGTTCAACTACCTTTTGTCATGATCCTATGGTAGGATTTAAGCAGGAGCTTCGGGGGTTAATGCCGGTGGCCTCACTTTAGATAGGGGATGGCTTTTTATATCCTCGGGAGGCTTACATCCTTGTCAGTTATACTTCTGCCCTCGGCTGAGTTAAGTGACCCGTGTACGCTTGTGTGTTTGTGCCTTGTACCTGCCTTATGAGTTTACATCCCATTTTTGACCTGGCCTGTCCCCCACATTGCACTTGCCTGTCGATTAGGTTCTGTTTGTGGATTATCTGGTTTTCTGACCCTGGCTTGGCTTCTGACTTCCCTTCTGGTTGTTCCCTCGGCTCTGGTATTACCTCGCTCGGTTTCCTGACTCCTGCTTGTACCCGGTTACTCTTCTGTTTATACACTTGTCGGCTCCCTATTCGGTCACCCCCAGTGTCACTCTTGGTGCCCTGCTGTGCGCTTCTGGAGCTCCGGCGGCTGGCACCACCTCTGCCCCTCTCCTGCGATCACGTGTCGCAGGTCCTGCACGCCTGCGGCCATGCCATTCTGTGTCTGCGAGAGCTGTCAACACATCCCGTTCTGCGCAGTATGGGACTCGTGTCCGGACCTGGACAGGTCGTTCACGGGGTTCCTTACACCTTTTCCCTTAGATCCATTGACAATTGTTTTGCTTTCCCATGACTCACAATCCAGAAACGTCAGTGGCTGGATGAAAGATGCAAAGTCTGTCTGGATCATAGAAACTCACTCAGTTTTATGCACACACACTGATTACAAGCAAACAGGTCACAGGTGAGGATGTTACCTTTAGTAGCCATTTAAACACATTTGTGTCAACTTCTGTGCATGTTATCAGGTCAAAATAACCAGGGTATGTGAATTTCTGATCAGGGTCATTTGGATGTTTTGGGTTGTCTTTGTGATTTAAAAAGAGAAAACACAGTAGTTTGACAATAAATGGCTTCACCCAACCACTTAACCATGAGTGGAGAAAAAGTTTTCGTGTTATCATTCATATTCTCTGAAAAAAGGCAAGAAAGCAAAAATGCTGCCAGGGTATGTAAGCTTTTGAATACAACTGTAACTATGTCCTACCTCACTCTCTGTTGCTGGACAGAACTCAGCTTCCTAACACTACTGTGCAAAACAATTCAATACACCACATCACAATATCACACGTTACATCATACACAGCACTGCTGTCTTCAAGGGAATATGGCAATATGGCCATCTCCTTACAGTACCACAGTACACAGCTCTGCAGGGGACCTTATCCTTGTCACATCATACTTTACTTTAAAATCCAACTTTTGGTTCATTGTTTGGAATGGCACTTCACTTTCTGAAAGCGTTTTTAGACCCAGTGATGGTCGTTTTTGGATCCAATTTTTCTTAGGATTAACTCAAGATGGTCACTCTGGATTACTACTGTAAGTGCAAAACTGCAATCTTATGTATTAAAAATGATTCATACATGTAGAGGTAATTATTGCATTATACCTGTGGTTTGTGGCCCTCTTCCAACACCTGTATAAAGAAAATATATACAACAGTGTTAATAAGACTGCAACAAGGAATAATTATGCCAATATGCAAGGATTAACTGAATATGAGATGGCATCAAAGTCATGTAAATGTTAATATATTCCCAGCATGGCAGAGTACTGTATGCCTTGTTATTATTGCTTAGTATGGTGTTTTGTTAAGACATTGTGTACTGCATTATTTGTGAAATGATGCCATATGATGTGCTCTATACACTTTATATATCCTATGATTGATATTTTTATATTCAAGCCTTTATTTATTTTTATTTATATATTCAAGACAGGTTCCCTTTAAAGAAAGTATTCATGTTTGTGCAGGTAATTATTGAACTATACCTGGTGGTTGTACCCCTCCAACTCCATATGATGGTGGGGGTGGATAAGCTCCTCCAAGGCCTATATAGAAAACCAAAAGGAAAGTTCAGCACAACCTTATAACAATCCAAAGTTAATGGGGCATTCAATTCTAAATTATCAGCACATATAGCCTAGCAGCAGCGCTAAGAATTATAACGCACTGGTCGCTTGGACCATCCATGTTTGCAAAAAAACAAATAGATTATTATTATTATTATTTTATTCCTGTAAAATAGTTAGATCATTTCTTACACTTAATATACGAGCCCCAATCTTACTGAATGTAAAAACCAACCTTTACCAATCACAACCTGCAGGGTCTGGTGTAATTGTAGACATATTTGTGTAGCAATAGTAGTATCTTAAAGGGGGTTACTGGTTTCAGAAATGCTGCTTCTGAATGAAACCTGTATTTTCTCACCCTCCCCAGGTCCAGCTGTGAGCCTCTGCCACTGCTCCTGGTATCTGTTATTGTCTGCAGCGCTGATGTCACATTGTTGGCCCTGCAGGCTGTCAGAACCTCTGCCCGAGATATTGGCATGTGCGCTGTTATCAGCACTTCAGGCAATGACAGACATCAGCGATTCAGCACTGCGCCCAGGGAGGGTGAGTAAAGCACAGTCTGTTTGTATTCTACATTAATGGATATGGATCAGATGTTAAAACAGCCCCTGTAGGTACAATATGTAATTGTATATATATATATATATATATACACATATATATATATATGCATATATATATATATATATGTATATGTATATATATATATATATATATATATATATATATATATATATATATATATTATATATACAGTGCCTACAAGTAGTATTCAACCCCTGCAGATTTAGCTGGTTGACACATGCGGAATTAACTTGGCATTGTGACATTTGTACTGTAGATCAGCCTGGAAGTGGGAAATGCACTGCAGCAAAATTTTTTGTTGTAATTGTTTTTTTTTTTTTTTAAAAAAACGTTAAAAGTTAATTCAGAGTGTCATTTATTATTCAACCCCTCAAACCACAAGAATTCTGTTTGGTCCCCCTAAAGTATTAAGAAGTAGTTCAGGCACCAAGAATAATGAGCTTCACATGTGTGGATTAATGATCTCTTTTGCCAGCCTTTTCTGACTATTTAAGACCCTCCCCAAACTTGTGAACAGCACTCATACATGGTCAACATGGAAAGACAAAGGAGCATTCCAAGGCCATCAGAGACAAGATCGTGGAGGGTCACAAGGCTGGCAAGGGGTACAAAACCCTTTCCAAGGAGTTGGCCCTACCTGTCTCCACTGTTGGGAGCATCATCCGTAAGTGGAAGGCTTATGGAACTACTGTTAGCCTTCCACGGCCTGGACAGCCTTTGAAAGTTTCCTCCCGTGCCGAGGCCAGGCTTGTCCGAAGAGTCAAGGCTAACCCAAGGACAACAAGAAAGGAGCTCCGGGAAGATCTCATGGCAGTGGGGACATTGGTTTCAGTCAATACCATAAGTAACGTACTCCACCGCAATGGTCTCCGTTCCAGACGAGCCCGTAAGGTACCTTTACTTTCAAAGCGTCATGTCAAGGCTCGTCTATAGTTTGCTCATGATCACTTGGAGGACTCTGAGACAGACTGGTTCAAGGTTCTATGGTCTGATGAGACCAAGATCGAGATCTTTGGTGCCAACCACACACGTGACGTTTGGAGACTGGATGGCACTGCATACGACCCCAAGAATACCATCCCTACAGTCAAGCATGGTGGTGGCAGCATCATGCTGTGGGGCTGTTTCTCAGCCAAGGGGCCTGGCCATCTGGTCCGCATCCATGGGAGGATGGATAGCACGGCCTACCTGGAGATTTTGGCCAAGAACCTCCGCTCCTCCATCAAGGATCTTAAGATGGGTCGTAATTTCATCTTCCAACAAGACAACGACCCAAAGCACACAGCCAAGAAAACCAAGGCCTGGTTCAAGAGGGAAAAGTCAAGGTGTTGGAGTGGCCTAGTCAGTCTCCTGACCTTAACCCAATTGAAAACTTGTGGAAGGAGCTCAAGATTAAAGTCCACATGAGACACCCAAAGAACCTAGATAACTTGGAGAAGATCTGCATGGAGGAGTGGGCCAAGATAACTCCACAGACCTGTGCCGGCCTGATCAGGTCTTATAAAAGACGATTATTAGCTGTAATTGCAAACAAGGGTTATTCCACGAAATATTAAACATAGGGGTTGTATAATAATTGACCCACACTTTTATGTTTAAAATGTATTAAAATTCAAACTGAGCAACATAACTTTTTTTTTGTAAGATTTATGATTCTGTTAATAAATCCTACTCTCGTTTGCAGTTTGAAGGCTCTAACTTATTTGCATCTTATCAAACCAGCTAAATCTGCAGGGGGTTGAATACTACTTGTAGGCACTGTATATATATACAGTATAGACCAAAAGTTTGGACACACCTTCTCATTCAAAGATTTTTCTGTATTTTCATGACTGAAAATTGTAGAATCACACTGAAGACATCAAAACTATGAATTAACACATGTGGAATTATACATTACACTTTACAAAAAAGTGTGAAACAACTGAAAATATGTCTTATATTGTAGGTTCTTCAAAGTAACCACCTTTTGCTTTGATTACTGCTTTGCATGCAGAAAAGGTGAACGGCTGGACTCTACATGCCTGGTTCCCACCGTGAAGCATGGAGGAGGAGGTGTGATGGTGTGGGGGTGCTTTGCTGGTGACACTGTTGGGGATTTATTCAAAATTGAAGGCATAGTGAACCAGCATGGCTACCACAGCATCTTGCAGCAGCATGCTATTCCATCCGGTTTGCGTTTAGTTGGACCATTATTTATTTTTCAACAGGACAATGACCCCAAACACACCTCCAGGCTGTGTAAGGGCTATTTGACCAAGAAGGAGAGTGTTGGGGTGCTACGCCAGATGACCTGGCCTCCACAGTCACCAGACCTGAACCCAATCGAGATGGTTTGGGGTGAGCTGGACTGCTCACCGCTTCAATTTTGAATAAATCCCCAACAGTGTCACCAGCAAAGCACCCCCACACCATCACACCACCTCCTCCATGCTTCACAGTGGGAACCAGTCATGTAGAGTCCATCCGTTCACCTTTTCTGCGTGCAAAGCAGTAATCAAAGCAAAAGGTGGCTACTTTGAAGAACCTAGAATATTAGACATATTTTCAGTTGTTTCGCACTTTTTTGTAAAGTGTAATGTATAATTCCACATGTGTTAATTCATAGTTTGATGCCTTCAGTGTGATTCTACAATTTTCATAGTCATGAAAATACAGAAAAATCTTTGAATGAGAAGGTGTGTCCAAACTTTTGGTCTGTACTGTATATACTTATACTGTGCAAGTGTACAGACCGATGCATACTGATGTCAGCAATCGCATCGTGCAATGTTCGGGTCCATTTTTGGTACTGAGCAGAAGAGCGAATTAATTAGGGGGTGGCTTCTGCACCCGTCCTCAGATGTGACTGCCAGAACCTGGCCTTCTAGTGCTGTGGATATTACTTAATATTGAACTGATTTAATTAAAAAATAAAATTATATATGTAATTATTGCACTATACTTGGAGCTGTGCCCATCCATCTCCATATGGTGATTAAATTTGATAAGCTCCTTCAACTATTTAACATATAAATATGAAGGATAACAAGGGATACTTATCTGCTTCCTGCCGCTGTACAGTCTCCTACACACAACTCTGCTGGGGGCATCATCCTTCTCCTCATATAATTACTAGTGATGAGCGAACATGCTCGGATAAGTATCTTGGGTGTGCTTGAAAAATATGTTTGAGTCCCTGCGGCTACATGTATCGCGGCTGTGTTTAAATATTTTTGTATTCCAATTTGTGTGTGATGTGTAAGAGGATTAACACAAACAGTGTTGCCGGTTCGAGATGCGCTCTGGAGCCGGAATTATCGGGGCCGTCACCACTGTTGCCGAAGGACAACTTGTCTGTATGGGAAGGGCCTGAACACCTGACAGAAGAGGGCGTGGGGGAGATAAAAGGGACTGAGCGCGGGAACACGAGAGACTTGGTGGGAAGGCAACTACAGAGTAGGACGAAGGTTGACTCCCTCTCCTCTGTTCCGGTTACCATCTTCACCGACGCCAGTCCATTACATACTGACCCACCCTTCCAGCCATTACCGGGTGCCCTTCTACCATCCTGATCCATAACATGCAGTACAGTAGACGTTTCTCATTTTCCTGAACTTTGTGAGCAGGTGAGAGGCATTGCCACTCCTGGGGTCTATACAGTGGTGTGTTTCCGGTGTACTGCGTCACTCCCGAGGAACCAACAGAAGGAACTGTTTCCACGCATCAATGGACCCGGATACTTCGGCACGGTCAGGAGACAGTGCATCTCGTTCCTACGCAGCAGAGTCAGAGACTTTGTTCACGGACTATGACATCGTCGGGAGTTCTTCCAACCGTCCCCCAACAAGAACTCCAACCGATAAGTCATTACTCTCATATCCCATTCTCTCTTTCTGGATATTGTATATTTGTTTGTACAAGTTCAGTTTCCATACCTAGTGTTTCATTGCCAACTCATCTCCCTGCGTGGAGTATTCCCTGAATTCTAAGATAACCTGTTAAAGTAAAATTCTTGTTAACCCTTCTCTGCCTTCTGCTCTTTACTGCATCTGATGAACCTTTACAGTGCATCAGCACTAAATAGTCTAAGTTGGTGAAGTGAAGTGAGAAAAATATAGGCAAAGATTAAATTTATGGGATCAAATAAAAATTGGCATGTGTATATACAGTCATGGACAAAAGTTTTGAGAATGACACAAATATTAATTTTTACAAAGTCTACTGCTTCACTTTTTCTAATGGCAATTTGCATATACTCCAGAATGTTATAAAGAGTGATCAGCTTAACAGCAATTACTTGCAAAGTCAATATTTGGCTAGAAAATGAACTTTATCCCCCAAAACACATTTCAACATCATTGCAGCCCTGCCTTAAAAGGACCAGCTAACCTCTTTTCAGTGATTGCTCCATTAACACAGGTGTGGGTGTTGATGAGGACATGGCTGGAGATCAATCTGTCATGATTAAGTAAGAATGACACCACTGGACACTTTAAAAGGAGGCTGATGCTTGGCATCATTGTTTTCTTTTGTTAACCATGGTTATCTCTAAAGAAACACGTGCAGTCATCATTGCAATGCACAAAAATGGCCTAACAGGGAAGAGTATCGCAGCTAGAAAGATTGCACCTCAGTCAACAATCTATCGCATCATCAAGAACTTCAAGGAGAGAGGTTCCATTGTTGCCAAAAAGGCTTCAGGGCACCCAAGAAAGACCAGCAAGCGCCAGGACCGTCTCTTAAAAGTGTTTCAGCTGCGGGATCGGGCTACCAGCAGTGCAGAGCTTGCTCAGGAATGGCAGCAGGCAGGTGTGAGTGCATCTGCACGCACTGTGAGGCGGAGACTCTTGGAGCAAGGCCTGGTCTCAAGGAGGGCAGCAAAGAAGTCACTTCTCTCCAGAAAAAACATCATGGACAGACTGATATTCTGCAAAAGGTACAGGCAGTGGACTGCTGAGGACTGGGGTAAAGTTATTTTCTCTGATGAATCCATTTTTCGATTGTTTGGGACATCAGGAAAACGCCTCATTCGGAGAAGACAAGGTGAGCGCTACCACCAGTCTTGTCTCATGCCAACTGTTAAGCATCCTGAAACCATTCATTTGTGGGGTTGCTTCTCAGCCAAGGGAATTGGCTCTCTCACAGTCTTGCCTAAAAACACAGGCATGAATAAAGAATGGTACCAGAAGGTCCTCCAAGAGCAACTTCTCTCAACCCTCCAAGAGCAGTTTGGCGATAAACAATGCATTTTCCAGCATGATGGAGCACCTTGCCATAAAGCAAAGGTGATATTTAAATGGCTCAGGGAACAAAACATAGAGATTTGGGGTCCATGGCCTGGAAACTCCCCAGATCTTAATCCCATTGAGAACTTGTGGTCAATCATCAAGAGACGGGTGGACAAACAAAAACCTAAAAATTCTGACAAAATGAAAGCATTGATTGTGCAAGAATGGACTGCTATCAGTCAGGATTTGGTCCAGAAGTTGATTGAGAGCATGCCAGGGAGAATTGCAGAGGTCCTGAAGAAGAAGGGTCAACACTGCAAATATTGACTTGCTGCATTAACTCATTCTAACTGTCAATATAAGCTTTTGTTATTTATATGTTTGCAATTATTATATTTCTGTCTGTGATAAAAACATCTGTCAAACACACATAAAAACCAGAGGGCAGCAGATCATGTGAAAATATAATATTTGTGTCATTTTCAAAACTTTTGGCCATGACTGTACATTCACCCCTTTTGCTATGAAGCCTCTAAAAATTTCTGGTGCATGCAATTCTCTTCATAAGGCCGGGGTCACACTTGCGAGTGCAATGCAAGAAACTCGCGTGAGTCTCTCGCTTAAATGTCCGGCTCTGCGCCGTCACTCGGGACCGAAGTGTGCGGCTACATGTATTTCTATGCAGCTGAACGCTCTGGTATAAGTGACGGTGGCAGTGCCTGGTATTGACGCGAGAGACTCGCGTGAGTTTCTCGCATTGCACTCGCAAGTGTGAAACCCCAGCTTGTCACATGCTTAGAGAAAAGAAATCCACTTGTGTACAATCCAAGTGTCACGTGGTCTGTCAGTATATACACTTTACATTTACTGAAAGGCCACATAGGCTTCTACACCATTAAACAAAAGGCACCACTAACTAAACACCACCATGAAGACCAAGGAGCACTTTAAACAAGTCAGGGGCAAAGGTTTTGAGAAATACAAGTCAGGGTTGGATTATAAAAAAATATCCCAATCTCTGATGACTTCCTGCAGCACCATCAAAACCATTATCATCAAACGGAAAGAACATGGTACCACAGCAAACCTGTCAAGAGAGGGCCATCTATCAAAACTCTCAGACCGGTAAGAAGGGCATTAATCAGAGAACCAGCACAGAGACCAAAGGTAACCCTGAAGGAACTGCAGAGTTCCCAAGCAGATACAGGAATATCTGTCCATTCAACCATAATAAACTATACACTCCATAGAGTTGGCCTTTATGGAAGAGTGGGCAGAAAAAAGCCTTTACTTACACATAAAATTGTAAGACTTGTTTTGAGTTTGTCAAAAGATATGTGAGAGACTCCCCAAATGTATGGAGGAAGGTGCTGTGATCATACAAAATCAAAATGGAACTTTTTGGCCACCAAGGTATAAGCTATGTCTGGTGCCAAACCAACACAGCTCATTACCCCAAAAACCTCATCCCCACAGTGAAACATGGCGGAGGCAGCATCATGCTGTGGGGATGTTTTGAGGCAGTAGGGACAGGGACAATGGTCCAAGTCAATGGGGAGATGAATGGAGGTTTGTCTTCCAACAAGACAATGATCCAAAGCATGCTGCTAAAGCAACACTCGATTGGTTTAAGGGGAAACGTGTACATGTTTAGGAGTGGCCTAGTCAAATACCAGACCTTAATCCAATTGAGAATCTGTGGCCAGACCTGAAGATTGCTCTTCTTCACTAGTGTTAGGTGAAACCCTGGATGTTCAGGTCCGACGGGTTCGGATGAACAGTAAAAAAAAAACTTTGGTTCAGGTGCAAGAATACCCCTCGAACCTGAACCCCATTCACATGAATGGAGGCCCGAACATCCGTTGTTTGCCTAGCTGTCATCTGCATGACAGTGCGGCAAACACTACCTCTGATCAGCGGTAAGATCATTACTGCCGGTCAGACAGCAGTGGTTTGCACATTGTCAGATGACAGTGTGAGCCCGCAGCTGTGACCGGAGGTGTCAGCTGATGGGCTTACTCCTGCTGTAGCTGAAAACAGTAAGAGCAGGCAGCGGCTGATGGAAGTAGTCATCAGCCAGCGCTTGCGCTATAAATAAATAAGAATAAAAAAATGACATGTATTCCATTGTATTTTTGATAACAAGCCATGCAAAACTGACAGCTGTGGGCTGCAACCCTCAGTTGTCAGCTTTATCATCAGTCAGCTGGGACTAGGATTACAGATTGGGAAGAGGCCTGTTGGTGTGTGGGATGCTCAATGGGCTTTGATAGGCTACATCAGAAAGATTCTTGCGGCCTAGCGGCAAAACCGGGTGACCCCCGCTAGGGCCAGAACTTCAGAGAGAACTTACGTAATGACTCCCATGACTGGGCGTGCCACCTTTTGTGAAAAAAACATTAATATTAAGTAGTGAAAGATTTTCTTGATTATTCTTTGTTTTGTTGATTTGCATAGTTACTAACAGTAATTGTTTAAACCTACTGT
>JARQOD010000007.1:161861454-161919621 GCA_033576555.1 Oophaga sylvatica | reverse complement strand
TTCAGTGCTGCTGGATCAATTCTGACAGAAAGAAGGACCCGGCTGTCGACCAAAAATGTTGGTGATCTCTCCTTCATTAAAATGAACCATGCCTGGGTTTCAAAGGATTTTGTACCACCTTCCCCTGATGACACATAGGTTGGCAACAAAATGGCTCGCTTTGTCTTCCTCTTCCTCCGACTTCTCCAATTCCTCCATTTGCAGCTGCTGAACGTCCAGCCTACACCTCAACATATGACATTTTTTCCACCTCCATAACTGGGTTGTACCCCCCCAGGGCCGGCGTCAGCACCTGGCGCACCCCGGCAAGTGCCGGGGCCCTGAGCAGGTGGGGGGCCCACTCACCGTCAGAGACACCGGCATACTATGAGGGGCCCTGTGCCAGTGCCATCGCCCACAAGTGGGCCCCCCTGCTTGCTCAGGGCCCCAGCACTTGCAATACTTACCTCTCCCTGCTCCACCGCTGTGATGTCTTCGGTGTTTCCTGACAGTGACATTCAGGTCAGAGAGCGTGATGACATCACGTCTGTGCGCCCTCTGCCTGAACAGTCACAGTGCAGAGAGCTGGAATATGGCGACGCTGAGGAATCCAGAGTAGAGCAGTGCCCAGCAAGGAGAGGTATTTCATTTTTTTAATGTTTGGAGAAATATTTGAGGAGCATTATACACTGGAGAATTATATATGGGGCCCATCATGCACTTGAGCATCATATATAGGGCCCATTAAACACTGGAGCATCATATATAGGGCCCATTATATACTAGAGTATCATATGGGGTTCAATATTTATGGGGCATCACATGGAGCCCATTATATATGGAGCATTACATATGGGGACCATTATATTTGGAACATTATATGGGGCTCATCATACACTGGAGCATTATAAATGGGGCCCATCATACACTGGAGCATCATATACGGGACCCATTATACACTGGAGCATCATATGGGGCCAATTATATAGGCCCATCATACACTGGAAATCATCCATGGGGCCCATCATATACTGGAGCATCATATGGGGCCCATCATATACTAGAGCATCATATGGGGTTCATTATTTATGGGGCATCACATGGAGTCCATTATATATGGAGCATTTTATATGGGGAGGGGGACCATTATATTTGGAGCATTATATGGGGCTCATCATACACTGGAGCATCAACCATGGGGCCCATCATATACTGGAGCATCATATGGGGTCCATTATATATGGAGCATTACATAGGCCCATCATACACTGGAGCATCATCCATGGGGCCCATCATATACTGGAGCATCATATGGGGCCCATTGTATATGGAGCATTATAAATGGGGCCCATCATACACTGGAGCATCATATGGGGCCCATCATATACTGGAGCATTATATAGGCCCATCATATACTGGAGCATCATCCATGGGGCCCATCATATACTGGAGCATCATATGGGGCCCATCATAAACTAGAGCATCATATGGGGTTCATTATTTATGGGGCATCACATGGAGCCCATTATATATGGAGCATTATATATGGGGACCATTATATTTGGAGCATTATATGGGGCTCATCATACACTGGAGCATCATCCATTGGGCCCATCATATACTGGAGCATCATATGGGGCCTATTATATATGGAGCATTATATAGGCCCATCATACACTGGAGCAGCAT
This sequence comes from Oophaga sylvatica, assembly GCA_033576555.1. Classification (NCBI taxonomy): domain Eukaryota; kingdom Metazoa; phylum Chordata; class Amphibia; order Anura; family Dendrobatidae; genus Oophaga; species Oophaga sylvatica. Next base: position 161,917,953 of record JARQOD010000007.1, on the reverse strand, counting down.
CCATGGGGCCCATCATATACTGGAGCATCATATGGGGCCCATTATATATGGAGCATTATATAGGCCCATCATACACTGGAGCATCATCCATGGGGCCCATCATATACTGGAGCATCATATGGGGCCCATTATATGTGGAGCATTATATAGGCCCATCATACACTGGAGCATCATCCATGGTGACCATCATATACTGTAGCATTATGTGGAGCTCATCATATACTGTATGGAACATTATATGGGACAAATTATTTATGTAGCAATATATGGGGCTCATTATTCTGTATGGCGCACTATGTGGTGGCCATAATACTGTATGGAGGAATATATTGTCCGGTTTTTGAGCTATTGTAGAATTTAAAATAGATATCACTCATGTAATGTAAGAAGTGAAGTATTTGTCATTGTACTATACCTATATTTCTCTGTCGTATCGGAGCATCATGAATTGTGGTATGTGTTAAAGGGGCCCACTGACACTCTTTGGCCCAGGGCCCACGAAAACTTGGAGCCAACCCTGCCCCCCCCAACTTTAGCCAAATAACCCTTAGTTTTCAATGCGTAACTATTATTATAAAGTAAATTAAGGTTGACAAGCTTAAGTAATAAGAATTATGTCGTTGGCATTGAAATGGGCACTGTAGGTGTGTTTACTGTCCTCCACTCCCTGCCGACTTTTCCTCCCCATTGACTTGCATTGGGTTTCGTGTTTCTGTCGGACCTTAGACTTTTGCCGATAGTCGGCCGATTTTGTTCGACTTGACTTTTGTGAAAGTCGGGTGGTCCAAAACCCGACTCGACCCTCCCGGAGGCAAAGTCGCTCATCTCTAGTGAGCAGGCTACGGGATGCAGTAATGCATGGGAGGCAGAGCAAGGGTTAACGTATTTACTTTTAACAAGTGGTTGCTCCACGCAGGGAGATGTATGGTAAAAAGGAGTAATGCGGTAATAAGGGGTAAAGGGTATGCAATTTGGGGGGTAAAATGCAGGTAAAAGGAGGGCAACAACAGTTTTAAGATATAACTTATCCGGTCCAGATATCTCCCGGACTGGAATGTCCACAAGCGGTATGGTCCGGGGGAAGTAGATGAGCAGCGTCCCGATGGCAGCAGTGAGTCTCTGAAGTCTGTTGCGGGGTCCTTGATCTGGTATGGTCCTGTGGAAGTAGATGAGCAGCATCCCGACAGCAGCGGTGAGCTTCTGATATCTGTCGCGGGGTCCTGGATCCGGATGAAGTATTATTAGCGGGTCACAGTTTAAGACCTTGCCGGGGCTCAACATAGCCCGACAGATATGCATCGGGGAGTCAGGATACAGTTCACGGTAACAACCCCAGTCTTTCTTAGGTGGTCTGCGCACGGTACTCACGGGCCTGGAGAGTTTGGCACCTTGCTTTGCGGGAGCCACCGGACACTCAGACAGTCTCTGATCACAGTCTCCGTGAGTGGTCGCGTGTGTGCTGTTGCTCGGGCCTGCTCTGCGGCAGTGCTCAAGGGATGGAGTACAACCTTCTCCCTGCCACGCGCTGTCTCTTCCTGCCAAGTTTGTCTGCTTCCGCACGTGCTCAGGCTTTTTTAGCTTAGCCCCACCCCCACTGGCAAGTGCAAAGGTTGGTCCAGTTCTCTAAGCCTTCCCCCGGACAACAAGGGAGTTTCAGACCCGATGTGAAAGACGTACCCTCGGTCCGGTCCTTCTTCTTACATATGTGACATAAATATGAAGGATAACAAGGGATGCTTACCTGCTTACTGCAGCTGTACAGTCTCCTACACACAACTCTGCTCATCCTTGTCCTTTTATAATTACCAGTGATGAGCGAACGTGCTCGGATAAGGTGTTATCTCAGCATACTCTGATGCTAACCGAGTGACTTTGGCGTGCTCGAATAATATGTTCGATTCCCAGCGGCTGCATATATCACAGCTGTTCGACATCCGCAACACATGCAGGCTGTTGAACACCCATGAGACATGCAGCCACGGGTGCTCGAACATAATTATTTGAGCACGTCAAAGACACTCGGATAATACTAGAGCATGCTGAGATAACATCTTGTCCGAGGACATTTGCTTATCACTAACAATTATCTTTTGGAGCCCACTATTGGTTTACTGTTTGATTTAAATGGAACTTTCTAGAAGTCTTTCAGGAAATATTCTGGAAACCCAGCAATAATCCTATTTTTAACTACTTATCTCAGTTCTATCTCATGATTTACATATACTTGCACTGACTCAGGATCTGAAAGGAGTTTTTCATTCAGCAGGCAAATTGGATAAATAGGAGAAATTGTATATATATATATATTTTTTTTTTTTTGCACATTTCCTTGTAGTAGTCCTATATAAGTTTTATACATTGCATCAAAATACCCAGGAGACTTCAGAATGTTATTCATTTATATTGTGAGTCACAAATCAAATTTTTTGGGAAAGTTTGGCGAACCTAGCAAATTTGAACGATCCACCCTACCCTGTTTGCATATCATTAGCTTATCATGAGCCACTCTGGGGAGACCTCAAGCGCGCAGTTCATGCTAGACAGCCCAGGAATTTACAGGAACTTGAGGCTTTTTGACAAGAAGAGTGGGCAGATTTACCATCTAAGACAATAAAGAACCTCATCCGCAACTACAACAAAAGACTTCAAGCTGTCATTGATGTTAGAGGGGGCAATACACGGTATTAAGAAATGGTTATGTAAACTTTTGATCAGGGTTATTTGGATGTTTTGGGTTGTCATTATGATTTAAACAGAGAAAACACAGCAGTTTGACAATGAATGGCTTCACCCAACCACTAACCATGAGTGGAGAAAAAGTTTTAGTGTTATCATTCATATTCTCTGAAAAAAGGCCAAGAAAGTAAAAATTCTGCCAGGGTATGTAAACTTTTGAGCACAACTGTAATAATTAGGGGTGCCATTATTGTTGCACATGCTGTTTATTCTGTTTATACTTTGAAATTGCAACATGTAAGAGGAAAAACAATGTTTTCTTGTATTTCTTTGGACCACTAATTAAAAAATCCTGAGGATATAACTTTGGTACATTTATTTCTGAAGCTATTGTACAGTCTATGAAAAAATGAAGGGGTGCCAATAATGGTGAACAGCACTGTATTTCTATATTGAATTATTAACAGATCAGATTAACCCTTCAGTACGCTCAATAGTTGTAGCAATCTAGCAGCAACATTTTCTTTTTCCTCTGGTAGAGCCATTTACAATTAAAAGTATGTTACAGCCATCACCAGCTGTTAATAGCAGCTATAGGAGTTGTTCAGTCATCAAAACAGTAAATGTAAAGTGCATGCGGCTGAAGGTTTACAATATAACCTACTAAAATGTTTTAATAAACTACGCCATCTAGCAGTAAGGTTAAGTACAGTAGATCTATAATGCCAATGTAATATACAAGTGGATAGCTGAGATTGGATTTAGCTCATCTCAACAAAATGAACAAATGTGCAGCACTAAGTAAATAATAGTAATAGTAGATAACATAGGATACTTAGTTAAGACTATTTTGATTATTTGATATTTGCTCATTTGTTTTTATCCTAGGTTATGTTTGTTAATAGCCACAGTGTGAATGTGCACCTACACATTGCACATATATCATCATGTGCCCCAGCTCATTTCTTTGGTTTTGCTTTAGTTTTTTGCACTTTGCACATACAGGGGTGTGGCTTCGCCCTTTTGGGCTGTGAATTTAGTCTATACAGTATAGCTTTCCACGAGCAAATGATTAAACAGTCCAGTCTGAGTCATATTCTGCCCTCATCTATTTTGAGGCTTGCGGGTACATACAGAAGTGAACTATAAGACATAGGGACCATCCTGAGTAGGTACACCTCGTCACAGTGGGATGACTTTTACTTTTTTAACCCCTCTCTGACATTAGACGTACTATCCCGTCCATAAAACCCGTGCCATTCTGCCCATGGACGGGATAGTACGTCATAGGCGATCAGCTGCGCTCCTGAGGGGAGCGCAGCTAATCGCCGCCGGGTGTCAGCTGATTATCACAGCTGACACCCGTGACTGTGTGTCAGGAGCGGTCACGGACCGCTCCCGGCACATTAACCCCTAGCACACCGCGATCAAACATGATCGCGGTGTACTGGGGGCACAGGGGAGGATCGCGCAGGGTGGGGGCTCCCTGCGCGCCCCCCTGAGACCCTCAGACCAGCGCGATGTGATCGCGCTGTTCTGAGGGCTTCCTCCCTCCCAGGACCCGGATCCAAGATGGCGCCGGGGTCCTGGAGGGAGGCGGCTTCCTCAGTGCCTGCTGAGAGCAGGCACTGAGAAGCCTGCTGCACTGCCTGAGCGATCGCTGGTGTGACAGTGTGCTGTGCACACTGTCACACCAGCGATTTGATAAAATACAGTGATGTCCCACCCTGGGACAAAGTAAAAAAGTTAAAAAAATAAAAATAAACATGTTATAAAAAAAAATCCAAAATAAATAAAAAAAAAAAAATATATTCTTCAATAAATTCATTTCTTCCTGTAAATAAAAAAAACAAAACAATAAAAGTACACATATTTGGTATCGCCGCGTCTGTAACGACCCCCCCTATAAAACTGTCCCACTATTAACCCCTTTAGTGAACCCCTTAAAAAAAAAAAAAAACGAAGCAAAAAATCAATGCTTTATCATCATACCGCCGAACAAAAAGTGGAATAACGCGCGATCAAAAAGACCGATATAAATAAACATGGTACCGCTGAAAACGTCATCTTGTCCCGCAAAAAACGAGCTGCCATACAGCATCATCAGCGAAAAAATAAAAAAGTTATAGCTTGCAGAATAAAGCGATGCAAAAATAATTATTTTTTATATAAAATTGTTTTTATTCTATAAAAGCGCCAAAACATAAAAAAATGATATAAATGAGGTATCGCCATAATCGTACTGACCCGAAGAATAAAACTGCTTTATCAATTTTACCACACGCGGAACAATAAAAACGCCTCCCCCAAAAGAAATTCATGAATTGCTGATTTTTGTTCATTCTAACCTCCCAAAAATCGAAATAAAAAGCGATCAAAAAATGTCACCTGCTCAAAAATGGTACAAATAAAAACGTCAACTCGTACCGCAAAAAATAAGACCTCACATGACTCTGTGGGCCAAAATATGCAAAAATTATAGCTCTCAAAATGTGGCGATGCAAAAAACTATTTTTGCAATAAAAAGCGTCTTTTAGCGTGACAGCTGCCAATCATAAAAACCCGCTATAAATAGTAAATCAAACCCCCCTTTATCACCCCCTTAGTTAGGGAAAAATAATAAAATTAAAAAAATGTATTTATTTCCATTTTCCCATTAGGGTTAGGGTTGCGGCTAAAGTTAGGGTTAGGGTTGGCGCTAAAGTTAGGATTAGGTTAGGGTTGGGATTAGGGGTGTGTTAGGGTTAGAGTTTGTGGTTAGGGTTGGGACTAGGGTTAGGGGTGTGTTGGGGTTAGGGTTGGAGTTAGAATTGGGGGGTTTCCGCTGTTTAGGCACATCAGGGGCTCTCCAAATGTGACATGGCGTCTGATCTCAATTCCAGCCAATTCTGCGTTGAAAAAGTCAAACGGTGCTCCTTCACTTCTGAGCTCTGCCATGCGTCCAAACAGTAGTTTATCCCCACATATGGGGTATCAGCGTACTCTGGACCCCAAGAGTTATTGTGCAATTTGTCCTATTTCTTCTGTTACCCTTGGGAAAATAAAAAACTGGGGGCGAAAATATCATTTTTGTACAAAAAAAAATATTTTTTTGTTTTTACGGCTGTACATTATAAACTTCTGTGAAGCACTTGGGGCTTCATAGCGCTCACCACACACCTAGATAAGTTCCTTGTGGGGTCTATTTTCCAAAATGGGGTCACTTGTTGGGGATTTCCACTGTTTAGGCGCATCAGGGGCTCTCCAAATGCGACATGACGCCCCCAGACCATTCCATCAAAGTCTGCAATCCAAAACGTCACTACTTCCCTTCCGAGCCCCAACGTGTACCCATACAGTAGTTTTCTCCCACATATTGGGTATCAGCGTACTCAGGACAAATTGGGCAACAACTTTTGGGGTCCAATTTCTCCTGTTACCCTTGTAAAAATAAAATATTGGGGCGAAAAAATCATTTTTGCAAAAAAAAAAAAAGATTTTTTATTTTTACGGCTGTGCGTTATAAACTTCTGTGAAGCACTTCGGGGTTCAAAGTGCTCACCACACATCTAGATAAGTTCCTTGTGGGGTCTATTTTCCAAAATGGGGTCACTTGTGGGGGGTTTCCACTGTTTAGGCGCATCAGGGGCTCTCCAAATGCGACATGACGCACCCAGACCATTCCATCAAAGTCTGCAATCCAAAACGTCACTACTTCCCTTCCGAGCCCTGACGTGCGCCCATACAGTAGTTTTCTCCCACATATTGGGTATCAGCGTACTCAGGATAAATTGGACAACAACTTTTGGGGTCCAATTTCTCCTGTTACCCTTGTGAAAATAAAATATTGGGGGCGAAAAAATCATTTTTGTAAAAAAAAAAAGATTTATTTTTACGGCTGTGCGTTATAAACTTCTGTGAAGCACTTCGGGGTTCAAAGTGCTCACCACACATCTAGATAAGTTCCTTGTGGGGTCTATTTGCCAAAATGGGGTCACTTGTGGGGGGTTTCCACTGTTTAGGTGCATCAGGGGCTCTCCAAATGTGACATGACGCCCCCAGACCATTCCATCAAAGTCTGCAATCCAAAACGTCACTACTTCCCTTCCGAGCCCCGACGTGTGCCCATACAGTAGTTTTCGCCCACATATTGGGTATCAGTGTACTCAGGACAAATTGGACAACAACTTTTGGGTTCCAATTTCTTCTGTTACCCTTGTGAAAATAAAATATTGGGGGCGAAAAAATCATTTTTGTAAAAAAAAAAAAAGATTTTTTATTTTACGGCTGTACGTTATAAACTTTAGTGAAACACCTGGGGGTTCAAAGTTCTCACCACACATCTAGATAAGTTCCTTGAGGGGTCTAGTTTCTAAAATGGTGTCATTTATGGGGGTTTCCACTGTTTAGGCAGATCAGGAGCTCTCCAAACACGACATGGCGTCCAGCCAATTCTGCGTTGAAAAAGTCAGACGGCGCTCCTTCCCTTCCAAACTCTGCCATGCACCCAAACAGTGGTTTACCCCCACATATGGGGTATTAGCGCACTCAGGACAAATTGCACAATAACTTTTGGAGTCTTGTTACCCTTGGAAAAATAAAAATTGGGGTGAAAAGATCATTTTTGTGGAAAAAATATGATTTTTAAATTTTACGGCTCTACGTTATAAACTTGTGTGAAGCACTTGGGGGTTCAAATTGCTCATCAAAAATCTAGATAAGTTCCTTAGGGGGTCTAGTTTCCCAAATGGGGTCATTTGTGGGGGGTTTCCACTGTTTAGGCACATCAGGGGCTCTCCAAATGCAACATGGCATCCAAACTCAATTCCACCCAATTTTGGTTGGAAAAAGTCAAATGGTGCTCCTTCCATTCCGAGCTCTTTCGTGCGCCCAAACAGTGGTTCCCCCCCACATATGGGGTATCAGCGTACTCAGGACAAATTGTACAACAACTTATGTGGTTCAATTTCTCCTGTTACCCTTGGGAAAATAAAAAATTAGTGACTAAAAGATAATTTTTGTGGGAAAAAAATAGGATTTTTTATTTTCATGCCCGGGCATTATAAACTTGTGTGAAGCACTTGGGGTTCAAAGTGCTCACCAAAGATCTAGATAAGTTCCTTAGGGGGTCTAGTTTCCAAAATGGGGTCACTTGTGGGGGGTTTCCACTGTTTAGGCTCATCTGGGGCACTGCAAACGGAACATGACCCCCATTAACGTCTGCATTCCAAAACGTTACTACTTCCTTTCCAAGCCCTGCCGTGCGCCCAAACAGTTCCCCCCCCCCACATATGGGTATCAGCGTACTCAGGACAAATTGGACAACAACTTTTGGGGTCCAATTTCCTTGGGAAAATTCAAAAATTTGGGACTAAAAAATCATTTTTGTGGAAAATTGATTTTTTTTTTTCACACCCAGGCTTTATAAACTTTTGTGAAACACTTGAGGGTTCAAAGTGCTCACAACAGATCTAGATAAGTACCTTAGGGGGTCTAGTTTCCAAAATGGTGTCACTTGTGGGGGGTTTCCACTGTTTAGGCGCATCAGGGGCTCTCCAAACGCGACATGGCATCCAATCTAAATTCCAGCCAATTTTAGTTTGAAAAAGTCAAACGTCGCTCCTTCCCTTACGAGCTCTGCCGTGTGCCCAAACAGTGGTTTTCCCCCACATATGGGGTATTGGCGTACTCAGGAGAAATTTCATAACAACCTTATCTGTCCATTTTCTCCTTTTACCCTTGTGAAAATAAAAAAAAAGTTTGTAAAAGATAATTTTTGTGGCTAAAAAGTAAAATATTCATTTTTTCCTTCCACGTTGCTTTAGTTACTGTGAAGCACCTGAAGGGTTAATAAACTTCTTGAATGTGGTTTTGAGTACCTTGAGGGGTTCAGTTTTTAGAATAGTGTCACTTTTGGGTATTTTCTGCCATATAGACCCCTCAAAGTGACTTCAAATGTGAGGTGGTCCCTAAAAAAAATGGCTTTGTAAATTTTGCTGTAAAAATGAGAAATCGCTGGTCAACTTTTAACCCTTATAACTTCCTAACAAAAAAAAATTTTGGTTCCAAAATTGTGCTGATGTAAAGTAGACATGTGGGAAATGTTATTTCTTAACTATTTTGTGTGATATATTTCTCTGTTTTAAGGGAATAAAAATTCTAAGTTTGAAAATTGGAAAATTTTAAAAATTTTCGCCATATTTGCGTTTTTTTCAAAAATAAACGCAAGTTATATCGAAGAAATTTTACCACTAACATGAAGTACAATATGTCACGAGAAAACATTCTCAGAATCGCGAAAATCCGTTGAAGCGTTCCAGAGTTATAATCTCATAAAGAGACAGTGGTCAGAATTGTAAAAATTGGCCCGGTCATTAACGTGCAAACCACCCTTGGGGGTGAAGGGGTTAATCAAAATATTATTAACTAAGTACCCTATTTTGTTTTATCTGTATTATTACTATTTACTTACTGCAGGGTATTTGCGCACTTTGTTTTTATCCTAGGTCCGAGATTGGCAAACCTAAGACACGCGTGTCAGCACTGAGACCCATAGCCATTTTCGATGACACGCGACCGCATGTGGCCGCATATAGAGAAGTATGGGGCCACATGCTGAGAAGGACGTTTCATCCTCGGCTCCTGCACGGCCAGGTGCAGTAGCAGAGGACAGAGATGGGCGAACCCGAACAGTAATGTCGGGTTAGGCTGCCTGAACATCGGGTGTTTGTCGCGCTGCCAAGCACATGACAGCGCGGCAAACACCGCTTCTGATCGGTTGTGAAATCATCCCCGCAGTTATAAGTGGCTGCAGGTGTCGGATAATGGGATCAATAGTCCCATCAGCTGACACCAGTGACCGGAGGTAAACTTTATATCTCTGATCACAGCTGAGCGCTCATGCTGTCTTTTGACAGCGTGGAAACCGCGTCTCTCTGACCAGCGGCGATGATTTCACTGCCGATCAGAAGCGGTGTTTGCTGCGCTGTCATGCACATGACAGCATGGCAAACACTGGATGTTCAGGTCCCAATTCAAGTGAATGGGGTCCTGGTTCGGGTCCGCGTTCTGCTCTGGTACCCAAACCCGAACTTTTTTAACTGCTCGGCCGGACCCGAACATCCAGGGGTCCGCCCATCTGTAGCCGAGGATAAAACATTTGCTGTAGTGTATATACTCTGTGCCGGAAGTCTGTAGTTCAAAACAACAGAACCACAGCACAGAGCATCTAGTTCTGGGACATCCAATTATGAAATCTTTGACCTCACTTCCAGCCGGCGGGGCAGGGAGCAGCGGAATGCCGTGGGGGACGCATACCTCTGGGGCACATCTTAGTGCTCACATGCACTAAAGCAAAATACTCTGGGTTGCATCACAGGGAGCAGCTATCTCTGCGACTCATACCTCCCATTGATTACATGGCCATTAGCCTCCTTACATACCCCCCCTCTGCCTAAAGCCGTGGGGCTTGGCACCTTCCATTACCCGACCAGAGAAACCTCTCGGTTGCCTTTGATAGTACACCCGTCTGTAAAAATTGAGCCCTGTCACTGAACCTTTTTGGAACAATGTATCATTTGTCTCCATCACCTCATAGAATCATAGAATGGTAGAGTTGGAAGGGACCTCCTGGGCCATCTGGTCCAACCCCCTGCTCAAAGCAGGATTCTCTAAATCATCCCAGACAGATGTCTGTCCAGCCTCTGTTTGAAGACTTCCATTGAAGGAGAACTTACCACCTCTCGTGGCAGCCTGTTCCACTCCTTGATCACCCTAACTGTCAAAAAGTTTTTTCTAATATCTAATCTGTGTCTCCTCCCATTCAGTTTCATCCCATTGCTTCTAGTCTTTCCTTGGGCAAATGAGAATAAAGATGATCCTTCTACAATGTGACAGCCCTTGAGATATTTGTAGACAGCTATTAAGTCTCCTCTCAGTCTTCTTTTTTGCAAGCTAAACATTCCCAAATCCTGCAACCGTTCCTCATAGGACATGGTTTGCAGACTGGTCACCATTCTGGTGGCTCTCCTTTGAACTTGCTCCAGTTTGTTGATGTCTTTTTTAAATTGTGGTGCCCAAAACTGGACACAGTATTCCAGATGAGGTCTGACCAAAGAGGAGTAGAGGGCAATAATGACCTCACATGATCTAGACTGTATGCTTCTGTTAATACATCCTATAATTGTATTTGCCTTTTTTGCTGCTGCATCACACTGTTGACTCATGTTCAGTCTGTGATCAATTAGTATACCCAAGTCTTTTTCACATGTGCTGTTACTTAGCCCTATTCCTCCCATTTTGTATATGCTTTTTTCATTTTTATTGCCCAGATGTAGTACTTTGCATTTTTCCCTATTAAAAACCATTCTGTTAGTTGCTGCCCACTGCTCCAGTTTATTTATATCTTTTTGAATCCTCTCTCTCTCTTCTCTAGTATTAGCTACCCCTCTTAGCTTTGTGTCATCAGCAAATTTGATCAGTTTACCCTCAATTCCTTCATCTAAATCATTGATAAAGATGTTGAACAATACAGGGCCCAAAACAGAGCCTTGTGGTACCCCACTTGAGACATTCTTCCAACTGGATGTGCAACCATTTACGACCACTCTTTGAGTCCGATCACTAAGCCAGTTATGAATCCACCTAACAGTTGCCTTGTCCATTCCATACTTAGTCATTTTTTCAATAAGGATTGTGTGAGATACTTTGTCAAATGCTTTGCTGAAGTCAAGATATACTATATCTACAGCATTTCCCTGATCCACCCAGTCAGTGATTCTGTCATAGAAGGAAATTAAGTTAGTCTGACATGACTTATTAGTTACAAACCCATGCTGACTCTGTTTAATCACTTCATTCTTATGCAGGTACTTGCATACATGTTCTTTAATAATTTGTTCAAAGATCTTTCCTGGTATAGAAGTCAGACTCACCGGCCTGTAGTTCCCTGGGTCCACCTTCTTCCCCTTTTTGAAGATAGGAACAACATTTGCTCTTCTCCAGTCTTCTGGGACTTCTCCTGTTCTCCAAGAATTTTCAAAGATTATGGACAGTGGTTCAAGAATTTCTTCTATCTCCTTCAGTATTCTGGGGTGTAATTCATCTGGACCTGGAGACTTGAATTCATTTAGGTTAGCTAAGTGTTTCCTCACTGTCTTTCTGTTTATAGATATCCTGGATTCTTCTATTCCTTTAATAGGACAGTGAAGATCAGTTGATGTTACATTTCCTTTCTGAGAGAAAACAGATGTAAAATAGGAATTTAAAAGTTCAGCCTTCTCAACATCCTTTCTTACCATTTCATCATTTTCATCCTGTAAAAATCCTATAGCATCTTTGACATTTTTTTTTTACTTTTGACGTATACCCAAAATCCTTTTTTGTTGCTTTTGACATCTCTTGCAAGCCTTAATTCATTGTCAGCTTTAGATAATCTGATTTGTGCCCTGCAGGTTCTGCAGATGGCATTATATTCTTCTTTAGATATGCCTCCCTCTTTCCATTTGATAAACATTTATTTCTTCCTTTTTAGCATGTGTTTAAGTTCTGTGTTCATCCATCCTGGTTTCCTTAAATGCTTCCTATTCTTCCCTCTTTTTGGAATTGTTAAAGATTGTTCTTTGAGAATCTCATTTTTCAAGATGTCCCATCCTTCCTGGACATTTTTGTCCTTAAGGATATCCTGCCATTGGATCCCTCCAATTCTCTTTCTGAGTCCCTTAAAATCTGCCTTTCTGAAATCTAACCTTGACGTCTGAGTCTTCACAGGTCTTCCTCCTCTTGTTATCCAAAATTCTAAAATAGCATGGTCACTACCTCCTAGGGTCCCAGCCACTCTTACCTCCTCAACCATTTCCTCCCTGTTTATAAGGATTAGATCCAAGGTAGCAGATCCCCTTGTTTTCTCCTCTACCTTTTCTAGAATTTCCTTGACCTGTTAGTTTTGCTTGAGAGAGATTCCCAACAAATGTCTAGATAGTTGAAATCTCCATTGACCACTATGTCATATTTTTTGGAGAACTTGGCCATTTGATGCATAAAGAGTTCATCCATATCTTCAGCTTGCATAGGCGGCCTGTAGTAAATGCCTACAATGGTGTCCTTTCCATTGTTCTGTCCTTGTATTCTTACCCAAACAGTTTCCACAGAACTCCCAGTCTCTGAAGCGTCAATCTCTGTGCAGATATACGCTTTTCTAACATACAATGCGACACCTCCTCCTCGTTTATCAAGTCTGTTTCTTGCAAATAAGTTGTATCCTTCTAGCCTTGTATTCCAATCATGTGTATCGTCCCACCAAGTTTCGGTGATTCCAATGACATCATACTTCTTCTCCTGCGTTAGTAGTTCCAATTCTCCTTGTTTGTTGCCCATGCTTTGTGCATTTGTATAAAAACATTTTAGTTTGTGCTTGGTTTCTCTTCCTCCAATATTTTTATTATTTAGATTGTTTTGTCTTCGTTCTTCCTTTCCACTTCTAATAGCCGAGTTCTCAATAGCATTTGTCAGGTGTATGGCTTTTTCTGGCGTTTTGCTTCCCTTCCCACATTGTTCTAGTTTAAAGCTCTCCTGATGATTGTAGCAAGGCGACTTCCAAATACATGTTTTCCAGTCTTCGTAAGGTGCACCCCATCTCTAGCAAGTAGTCCATCGTATAGGTAATTCACTCCGTGATCCAGAAATCCAAATCCTTGCTGACGACACCATCGACGTAGCCAGTTGTTCACCTGCAGAATCTTATTCCACCTCCTTGTTCCATGGCCATCCACTGGGAGGATGGATGAGAAGACCACCTGCGCACCAAGTTCTTTCACTTTCTTGCCTAAGTTTTCAAAGTCACTGCAGATGGTTTCCAGGTCACTTCTTGTGGTGTCATTTGTCCCCACATGTATTAGCAGGAATGGGTAGTCATCTTTAGGTCTGAAGAGTCCTGATATCCTGTCAGACACATCTTTAATTTTTGCACCTGGAAGACAGTACATTTCTCTTGAGGTTATATCTGGTCTGCAGATAGCGGCCTCTGTTCCTCTCAACAGGGAATCCCCCATGACAACAACTCTCCGTTTCTTCATCACAACAGTTTTCTTTCTCCATTCGGGAGGACTCTGAGGGCTTACAAGGTTGCTCTTTGTGGGCAAAGTCTTATCCTGATGTATTTCTTCATCATTCTCCTGTGTGAGAGCCTGGTACTGGTTCCTGAGCAGTATGGGTGCTGACTGCTTCACGATCCTCCTGCTTCTCTGGGTCATATGCTTCCATTCCTCTGTTTCTTCAGGTGCAGGTCGAATTTCTTCTCTTTCTGCACCATGAAGAGATAATTCTGCTTTGTCTAAGAACTCTTCATCTTCCTTAATGATCTTCAATGTAGCTAACCTCTCTTCTAGATTTCGCAACTTTTCCTCCAACATGGACACAAGCTTGCATTTGTGGCATGTGAAATTTGGCTTTTCCACTGGTAAATCTGTGAACATGTAGCAAGAAATGCAACTCACCACATGGCTCCTAGCCTCTTCCATGCTCTTATTGTTAAAGAGATATCACAGTGGTGAAAAAAGTGCCAAAACCCAGTGTTCTTGGAGCTCGCGGAGACTCTTCACTTATCCCAGAATGAACTGGGAATATGCAAATTATCTCCTCAGGACTCCTCCTCTGGTTTACCGATGTCCTCCTTTCAGCTGCAACAGCCAAAACCCAGTGTTCTTGGAGCTCGCGGAGACTCTTCACTTATCCCAGAATGAACTGGGAATATGCAAATGATCTCCTCAGGACTCCTCCCCTGGAAGAGAGTCGCCCCTTTTCCAGACCATTCTCTCTCTGACCGCCTCCACTGGTTTGTGCGGCCGCGAGACTCCCTTACAGTCGAGCCTACTGTCTGGTCTGAGTCTGACCCTTTGTCACTACGTCCGCTACAGGGTCTCCTGCCTATACTAGTCAGCACTGAGTTAACAGAGGAGTCACTACTTCTAACCCTTTTAGCTTCAGATTGCATACTTAAATATAAATATAAAAATTTGCGCTGAGTGTCTGGAGGAAATGTGATTACTTTCTGTGTCCTGATAAAACCCTCTATACTGTGGTCAGTGTGAAATGATAAGGCTAAAAAATAGAAATGTCACTTTAAAACATAAATATATTGATGTACTTCAATTGCAGTATATGTTACTAACAGCAAAAGGATACTAGATGGGATCTTAATGCACTTATAAGTCCCAAATTAGGGTAAAAAATTGCAAATTAAGTCCATATTAATAAATAAAATACTTAGTCCAACAGCGGTTGATGGGTAAGCAAATAATAAGGTGCTGTTCCTACCTCACTGCCACAACATTGCTCCAATGTGTGTGACCAGCGTTCACAGAGCGTGGACTCACAGCAGTACAGCAGAGGGGCATCTGTTACCGGCCGGAACAGTGCCCGAGAAGATCATAGCGAACCCAGAGGAATCCAAGCACTATCAGAGAACACAGTGAAGTCAGAAGAAACCCAGCACCGGTATATTTGAGGACATACTGGTCACACACATTGGAGCTGTTGTGGCAGTGAGGTAGGAACAGCACCTTATTATTCGCTTACCCATCGACCGCTGTTGGACCAAGTGTTTTATTTATTAATATGGACGGAATTTGCAATTTTTTACCCTAATTTTGGACTTATAAGCGCATTAAGATCCCATCTAGTATCCTTTTGCTGTTAGAAACATATACTGCAATTGAAGTACATCAATATATTTATGTTTTAAAGTGACATTTCTATTTTTTAGCCTTATCATTTCACACTGACCACAGTATAGAGGGTTTTATCAGGACACAGAAAGTGATCACATTTCCTCCAGACACTCAGCGCAAATTTTTATATTTATATTTATTTATTTATTAAGGGGTTATAATAGTGGTGTTGCCTCTCTATTCGCAGCAGTTTGTCTGGCTATACTCACCAGCGCCTAAGTACACTAGTTATTAGATTGCGTACTTCTAGTCTTTAGAAAACCCCTTTGTCTCTCTATACCTCGGCTTGGAAGTGGTCGCCACCTTCTTTCTACTTCTTGTAGCTGTAAATTAATCTGCAGTTTGTCTCGTGTCAGCTGCTCTGCCTCTCGTAGGTACGCCAGCCAATATTCAAGGAGTATTTTAATATTTTTTAGGCTCTCCATTGAACAACAAAAAATGGCACCATCTCATCTTCACCAGCTACCTGGGCTTCGGCGTCAGCCGGGATCCTCAAACTCGTCACACTAGCTTATTCACAATCTCTTGCATCACTTGTCCAAGTCTCTCAATAACTTTCTTCACCAGATTTCTGGGCACTTGAACGATGTCTTCCACAAACCCCAGCCGACTTTGAGCTTTCCTTGCATGCTCCAGATGTCGAGCGTTTTCCTTATTCCTCAACAGGATCATCTGTTTCGTGCGGAGACAGTGTAGGTACATGTCACTCAGGATAGCCACTCGCTTCACCATGACTTCCTTAGTCAATAGTCTCACTAACTGCTTAGACTCTGGCGCCCAGTTCACACTACATGCTTCTACTCTTTCTAAAGGCTTCATGTACAGCCTCACTGGCACAAGCTTCCTGCACGTCCTCAGGTAACTCTACCATGCACTGGAAGAGCGAAGTCTCACCTTTTTGGTCACAGTGTTTGATCTTCTCATCCTGAGAGTCAGAGCGGTTTTTCAAGAAGTCGACTTCCCCTGTGAGACCGTCTGCGTGGCACTTCCCCTGCTGGATTTATTCCTCCCCGGAGGCCACTTCTTTAGTCATTCTCTCCAGCTCTCTCTCCTTCATTGCGATCAGATCGAGAGAGCATGACTGTTTGTTCTGTAGCGCGGAGTGCTCAGTTTTCCGGCCGTTCATCTATTTCTGGAGCTGGGCCTTAGCCTCGTGCATAGCCTCTGGCTCGATCTTGAGTTCTTGGAGAACTTTATCCAGCTCCCCTGCGAGGCAGCGATGCTCGTATCTCTCCGGTGAAGCTCCTGCTGATGCTTCTCATTGGCCTCTCTGATGTATGCGGTCTTCTCCGCCAAGCTTGAGGACAGTTCCCAGAGGGCTTGTTCACTTTGTGTCCTCGCTTTCCGCACTGAATTTATTTTATACATAAATGAAAAAATAGCCGCACTCAAAAAAATTTTTTTCAATGCAAGTGAAAGAATTTATTGAGGTCACCACAGAATAACGTGTTGGGGTAAGGTTTCGACCACGTGTCGGGTCTTTTTCAAACCTTAGGGTAAATCATGAAGAGGAGACAAGAAAGGCTACTGCGGGATATGTATACTTGGAGGGCTAGAGGCCATATATGTAGAAATCCGGCAGGGAAAGGACCAGGTGGAAGTCCTAAAGTCCTAGGATATGCTGTTAGGTTGGAACTGAATGTGCCGTCTGTGGTGGTGTGTGTGTGTTTTTTTGAGTGCGGCTGTTTTTTCATTTATGTATGATTTATCTGGACTAGTTCCAGGTTCAGCCTGCACCTATTCGTTACTACAGAGTTCACGCCTTTCCTGTAAAAATACTGAATTTATTTTAGACTTCAAGGCCTCAATTTCCTCAGCCTTCTGCTCTTCCAGACGCCTGAAAATCTGCCACTTTTTGCTTTTCACGAGGAAACTCTTTGGCGAGGTCCTTGATCTCCTGCGCTTGGTTGCAGCAGGTAATTTCCAGCTGAGACACGTGTTCTGCGACCTCCTGCCGAGCAGGGCGCAGCTTCTCTTCGGTGGAGCAGATGGTATGAAGCAGCTTCTGCTCCTGCGCCTCCTTCTCTCCGAG
The DNA here is from genome assembly GCA_033576555.1 of Oophaga sylvatica. Taxonomy (NCBI): domain Eukaryota; kingdom Metazoa; phylum Chordata; class Amphibia; order Anura; family Dendrobatidae; genus Oophaga; species Oophaga sylvatica. Next base: position 161,900,541 of record JARQOD010000007.1, on the reverse strand, counting down.
CTGAGCCTTGATTGCGGAGAGCTCGGATTCCAGGTGACGCACTTGATCCAGCTGCGCGGAGTTGGAGGCTTCCATACTCGACACCTTCAACATCTCGTTCGCCAGATATTGACAGACCTCATCGTACTCTTTCCATGTAATCATTTCCTTTGTCAGTTTGTCAATTTTATCCTCTCGTTGCCGAGTGGCAGCAGTCGATTCGGACAGCTTCGCCTGCAGGCTCTCCTTTTTTGCTCGGAGTTCTTCCCCCTACTGCGATTTTCACTGTTGGATCTCTTCTGCCATGCTGTGTCAGGTTTATCTTCATTACGTCATCGACTACCTCTGTGCAAGGGTTTGTCAGTGGTAAAGTGACCCCCCTATCAAGGACATTAACCTTGTTCGCACCTGACCCTGCCTCTTCTTTATCTGTCTTCTCAGAGGGTGTAGCCTGACCTGCCTTTCTGCGGCCGCTGTGTCCCCAGCGATGAGAGGAAGACTTGCCATTTGTACCCAGTCAACCTTACTGTACTCTTTTCCCCTTGTGTCACAGTCTGAATGAAAGTCACCATTACTCACTCTGTCATCCTGGAACAAGCAGTCCCCACTTAAACAGGTGTCGGACCCCTGTCCTAGAGCTACTCCGTCTTCAACGGTCACACTTTTGGTACCCTCTGCTAAGTCCCAGAGTTGGTCAGACCCACACTTCTGTCCGGTCACCCCTAACTCTGGACTATTAAACTTAGGGGCGCTACCTCTTCCTCTTTATGCATCCCACCACCAGAAACCCCTACAGCCTCCTGCTGCAGTGGAGCTCCCTTAGGGTCACTCCGGCTCCCCTCTGAGCAATCCGACACTCCCCTTTCCTCGCACAAGTCCCAAAACAATAAAAAGTCCTGACCGATTACAATAGGGCACGTCAAGTCTGGGACTACAGGGACGTCAACAGTGGGTGTCTCAATGATTACCCTGGACACCGAATAATCCCTAGGACCCCATGGATGCAGTGGACTTCCATATTTCTTCCGGAAATCAGGTAGACAGGGAGTGTGGCACTCACCAGGGTAACCGTGCTCCGTGAGTCCAAAAGTCCACTCACATTCTCTCCATTGACCTTCACAGTACACCTCTATGCCATCTTGTCAGATGGATAGACAGTACATAATCCCGGACATGCGTTGTTTGAACGTTGTTCCTGGCAACAGTCATTTGACGCATTCGCCGCCACCCCTTTTTGGGCCACCACCCCTATTTGAGTCACCGCCCCCTTTGGTGACTCCACCCCCTTTAGGGTCACTGCCCATTTTGGGACTCCACCCCTTTCTGGGCAACCATCCCTGTTTGGGTTAAAGCCCCTTTTGGGACTCCATCCCTTTTTAGGCAACCATCCCTGTTTGGGTCACTGCCCCTTTGTGGGCTCCACCCCCTTTGGCAACCATCCCTCCTTTGGGTGCACGCCATGGACTCCCCATTCCCTCTCGCCCTCACCGCCTGTACACAGCAGTCTAACCACCCCAATAGTTCCTCACAGCGAGGATCTGCACCGCTCTGCCTGGCTCTGTATGGCTCAAGACTCTGCACAGTGAGGTTCTGCACTGCTCTGGAAGGCTCTGCACCTCTCCACACAGCTCTGCCCGGCTACACACCGCTCCACAAGGCTCCGCTCCCCTCTGCATGGTTCTGCACGGCTCTGCTCCGCAGATTTTGTGGACCTGCCGATCCACAGCAAAACACCCCGAGTTCGCGGACCCGTCGATCCACAGCAAGACACCCGGAGTTCGTGGACCCGCCAATCCACAGCAATCACCTGCTGTAATCCTCCTAGGTACCTCCTGGACTGATGCCCGCAGTCTAGCACCAACCGTAGGGGTTGTACTCACTCAGGTGCGACAGGAGGATGACAGGAGGCAAGTTCCTTCCAAAGTCCATATGGGTTCATTTGCTTCATAAACCCGGAAGCACCAACAAAAAGGGTAAACTGCCTTTAGAGCAGGCAAAAACAAAGCATCAGAGTCCATAGCACAGTCCTCTAGCTCCTCTGAGAGCTATGTGGGAGTTCCTGATCTTCCAAGACACTAGCCACTAACTCACATTGCCAGGTTTTTACCACTCATGTGTCACGTGACCCTGACCTCACACAGGTCTTGGCAGGATTCTGCTCCCTCAGGCCTGTGGGGTAATGCATTGACCCCTGGAGCACTGGCCCGCAGACTCCAAACAGACCATGACAGTACCCCCCTCTCAACGGGGGGCCACCAGACCCCAGGCTTCTCAGGATGTCTGGCATGAAACGCCCGGACCAGACGGTCAGCGTGTACAGAGTGGGAACCCACGACCCATCTATTGGCCCATACCCCTTCCAGTAAATCAGATACTGTAAGGAGCGGCTTACCAGACAGAAGTCTACAATGTATCCAACCTCATACTCCCTGTGACCCTCAACCAACACCGGCTGCCACCGACCCTCATCCACCGACCCCAAGGGTTTCAACAGTGATTTATGGAACACATTGGCAAGCTTCAGCGTGAGTGGGAGGCGCAACCTGTATGCTACTGGATTGACTCTTTCCACGATCTCATAAGGACCAATAAACTTTGGACCCAATTTAGCCGAAGGAACCTTGAGGTTGATATTCCATGTGGAAAGCCAAACCTTCTCCCCCACCCGAAATGCATGACCCGAGACTCTCTTTTTGTCCGCAAAAACTTTATACCTCCCCTGAGCTTTGGAGATATTGCGACGGACTTCAACCCATAGTTCTTTCATATGCTGTACAGCCCTCTCTGCCCTAGGACAACCAGAATCCAATCAGGAGAATTCCCAAAATGTGGGCTAAACCCGTAGTTGACCAGAAATAGACACATACTGGTGGACTGACTCACCCGATTGTTAAAGGCGAATTCAACCAAGGGCAACGCATCACACCAGTCCACCTGCCTAGGCAAGGACAAACATCTAAGAATCTGTTCCAAGGACTGATTGGTGCGTTCGGTCTGCCCATTACTCTCGGAGTGGTACGCAGAGGAGAAAGACAAAGAAATTCCCAATTTCTTACAGAATGCCCTCCAAAACTTAGCCATAAACTCCACACCTCTGTCAGACACCACATTCATGGGTACCCCATGCAATCGGACCACATGTTGTACAAACAATCTGGACAAGGTTTCAGCCAAAGGTAGTGCAGCCAAGAGTATAAAATGAGCCTGTTTAGAGAACCTGTCCACCACAACCCACACCACAGTGGTACCCCTGGACGGAGGGAGGTTGGTGATGAAGTCCATGGCCAGGTGAGTCCATGGCCTGTCAGGAACTGGCAAAGGCACCAGTTCCCCGGCTGGCCGACCATGAGAACCCTTGGAACAAGCACAGACCCCACATGCAGATTCAAATTTTTTAATATCCGAACCCAATGAAGGCCACCAAAACACTCTAGCCACCGCTTTAAGTGTACTAGAAATACCAGGATGAGCACTGAACTTGTATTCATGAAACTCCTGAAGGAGCCTCGGCCGAAATTGTTACGGGACAATCAATTTACCCTCCGGCTTGGAAGCAGGAGCAAAAGACTGAGCCCCCACAAGCTCTCACTCTAACTCCGATGATATCCCCACTACCACTACCCCAGAATGAAGAATGGAGGACTGTAGCTCGGGGGAGACACAGGATCAAAACATCCGCTTTAACATGTTTGGACCCAGGACGAAACGTAATAGAAAACTGAAACCGTGAAAAAAAAAAGCAACCAGCGGGCTTGTCTGGGAGTCAGTCTTTTAGCAGACTTGATGTAAGCCAAATTCTTATGATACATAATCACAGTGATAGCATGAGTCGCCCCCTCCAAAAAATTCCTCCATTCTTCAAAAGCCAACTTAACCACCAGAAGTTCTCTATTGCCCATGTCATAATTTCTCTCGGCTGAAGAGAACTTCCTGGAGAAGAAGGCACAGGGTTTGAGGTTGGTCAAAGTGGCAGGTCCATGGGACAACACTGCCCCTACCCCCACCTCAGAGGCGTCCACCTCCACAATGAATGGTTTGGACGGATCCGGCTGTACCAGAATCGGAGCAGACATAAAACATTTTTTCAATTTCAAAAAGGCCTCCTTTGCAGCCACAGACCATTTTTTTACATCAGCACCCTTGCATGTTAGATCCGTAAGTGGCTTAACTACTTGTGAAAACTCTTTAATAAACTTACAATAATTATTGGTGAACCCCAAGAAGAGCTGGAGTCCCTTGAGATCTCAGGGTTGGACTGAGTCGGCAATAGTCTGTACCTTCTTGGGGTCCATACAAAACCCTTCACAAGACACAATCAGGCCCAGGAAAGACAGCTCCTTTACAAAAAAAGAACACTTCTCCAATTTAGCGAACAACTGATTTTCCCTGAGTCTTTGGAGAACCGTTCGCACATGCTGTAGATGAGTGTGACTGTCAGGGGAATACACCAAAATGTCATCCAAATAGACAACTACAAAATGGCCTATAAGGTCAGCGAACACTACATTAATGAAGTTCTGGAATATGGCAGGAGCATTTGTAAGACCAAACGGCATAACCAGATTTTCAAAGAGTCCCTCCGATGTGAGGAACGCTGTTTTCCACTCATCCCCCTCCTGGATCCTTATAAAATTATAGGCTCCCCGCAGATCAAGTTTGGAAAACCACTGTCACAATCCACTTTTGGATCCTGTGACAGATCTTGCTTTCCATTGTGAGACAGTGAAGGAATATGTGTTGTATGGTATAAGGGAAATGTGTGGCTTTGTAAACCTAGTGGTAGAGAAAGGTCACTACACCTTACATTCAGCACACACTTGCAGCTCAGGCCTGAAACCATTCAGCTGTTAATTAGGAGACCAGAAGTAGGTGTCTGCAAACACAGTCAGAGAGCTAGCTTAGTCTGGACACAGGAGGTGTCCAGGCACAAGAAGCAGTCTCCAGGAGTGGGAGCAGCTTAGTCTGGACACAGGAAGTGTCCAGGCACAAGAAGCAGTCTCCAGGAGTGAGAGCTCGCTTAGTCTGGACAAGGAGTCCCGGCACAAGAAGCAGTCTCCAGGAGTGTGAGCTATCTCAGTCTGGGTGCTCGATGTACCCCGGACACAGGAGTAGTCTCAGTGAGAATCCGTGCGAATAGCGGCTGAATAGGAGGGGAGCTCTCTCAAGTCTGGACGTTGAAGGTGCCTTCAGACACAAGGAGGAGACTCTGTGAACCTCCATGCTGGTAAATGCTGGTAAATGCTGACAAATGCTGAACATATGTGTTGTTTTGGCCCCGGCTGGTAGAGTCGGGACCCGGATAGATAGGGAAATCTATCTAAGTGTAATTAGTGGCTAGACAAGCCTAGGTCTTCTGTTTATGATTTGTTTTATATCTGTTTGCTGTGGACTTTAATAAAGCTGGTTGCGGCCAGTTTTCACCAGAACTGCTGTCTGAATGAACTGTTTCCGTGCCACTCTGTCTACCCAGACGGCGATCCCAGAGCTAAATCCCCTGAAAAGCTTACAATTGGCGGAGAATGCTGGGGCAGCACAGTGGCTGATACAATTGGTGCTGGAATGTGTGTGCAGCACAGTGGCTTAGAGACAGCAATAAAGGTGAAGTCTGTTGAAATAGCAGCAGAGGAAAAAAAAAAAGTGTGTCAAGAGAAACGTCTATTGGAGCAGTCTTAAAGAGACAGTAGCCCTAATAGAGTTTGCAAAAAAAAGAAAAAAAAAATTTGGTCTGCACAGCAAAGCTGAACTTGTTGTGGAAAAGACTGTGGAGTGTGCAGCAGCAAAGAGAAAAGTCTATTGGAGCAGTCTTAAAGAGACAGTGGCCCTAATAGAGTTTGCAGAGAAAAAAAAAAAAAGTGTCTGCACAGCAGAGCTGAATTTTTCTGTGGAAAAGACTGTGGAGTGTGTATGTCTTGAGTGAAGACTGCCGTTGTTGAGACAGAAAGTCTGACAGCATGGATGACAGCATGGAGGCGCTGTTTGAACAAATGGCACAAGTTGATGTGCAACATAAGACTGCCGTGGTTGAGACAGATAAGTCCGGCAGTATGGAGGAGTTCATTGAGTACCTGGTCCAGGCCCAGCGGAGCATGGAGCAGCAGCGCCTGCAGCACCAGCAGCGCATGCAGCAGGCCCAGCAGCAATTCCTGCAGCAGCAGCAGGAGAATAACCGGTTATTTGTTGAGCAGATGGCAGCACAAAAAAAGGATTTCGGTGCCGCGTCCCGAAGTGATGTGGCAAAGTCACCTGCATTGTCCGCTGTAAAGAAGGCTGTAAGACGGTCCCTGAAAAAGATGACACCTCGTGATGATGTGGAGGTATATCTCACTAGGTTTGAGAGACTGGCAGAGAAGGAGAATCTGCCCCTATCTGAATGGGCCATGATGGTCACACCCTATCTGATTGGAGTGCCCCAAATGGCCTATGCTGACCTGAGCGAGCAGGACAGCCAAGACTATGCCAAGCTGAAAGCGGAGATTCTTACCCGGCTGGGTGTTACGGTGACAGCCCGTGCCAGGGAGTTCATGACTGGAGATACAGTCATGGCCAAAAGTTTTGAGAATGACACAAATATTAATTTTTACAAAGTCTACTGCTTCACTTTTTCTAATGGCAATTTGCATATACTCCAGAATGTTATAAAGAGTGATCAGCTTAACAGCAATTACTTGCAAAGTCAATATTTGGCTAGAAAATGAACTTTATCCCCCAAAACACATTTCAACATCATTGGAGCCCTGCCTTAAAAGTACCAGCTAACCTCTTTTCAGTGATTGCTCCATTAACACAGGTGTGGGTGTTGATGAGGGCATGGCTGGAGATCAATCTGTCATGATTAAGTAAGAATGACACCACTGGACACTTTAAAAGGAGGCTGGTGCTTGGCATCATTGTTTCTCTTCTGTTAACCATGGTTATCTCTAAAGAAACACGTGCAGTCATCATTGCAATGCACAAAAATGGCCTAACAGGGAAGAGTATCGCAGCTAGAAAGATTGCACCTCAGTCAACAATCTATCGCATCATCAAGAACTTCAAGGAGAGAGGTTCCATTGTTGCCAAAAAGGCTTCAGGGTGCCCAAGAAAGACCAGCCAGCGCCAGGACCGTCTCTTAAAAGTGTTTCAGATGCGGGATTGGGCTACCAGCAGTGCAGAGCTTGCTCAGGAATGGCAGCAGGCAGGTGTGAGTGCATCTGCACGCACTGTGAGGCAGAGACTCTTGGAGCAAGGCCTGGTCTCAAGGAGGGCAGCAAAGAAGCCACTTCTCTCCAGAAAAAACATCATGGACAGACTGATATTCTGCAAAAGGTACAGGCAGTGGACTGCTGAGGACTGGGGTAAAGTTATTTTCTCTGAAGAATCCCCTTTTCGATTGTTTAGGACATCAGGAAAACGCCTCATTCGGAGAAGACAAGGTGAGCGCTACCACCAGTCTTGTCTCATGCCAACTGTTAAGCATCCTGAAACCATTCATGTGTGGGGTTGCTTCTCAGCCAAGGAATCGTCTCTCACAGTTTTGCCTAAAAACACAGCCATGAATAAAGAATGGTACCAGAATGTCCTCCAAGAGCAACTTCTCCCAACTCTCCAAGAGCAGTTTGGCGATCAACAATGCCTTTTCCAGCATGATGGAGTACCTTGCCATAAAGCAAAGGTGATAACTAAATGGCTCAGGGAACAAAACATAGAGATTTTGGGTCCATGACCTGGAAACTCCCCAGATCTTAATCCCATTGAGAACTTGTGGTCAATCATCAAGAGACGGGTGGACAAACAAAAACCTAAAAATTCTGACAAAATGAAAGCATTGATTGTGCAAGAATGGACTGCTATCAGTCAGGATTTGGTCCAGAAGTTGATTGAGAGCATGCCAGGGAGAATTGCAGAGGTCCTGAAGAAGAAGGGTCAACACTGCAAATATTGACTTGCTGCATTAACTCATTCTAACTGTCAATATAAGCTTTTGTTACTCATATGTTTGCAATTATTATATTTTGTCTGTGATAAAAACATCTGTCAAACACACATAAAAACCAGAGGGCAGCAGATCATGTGAAAATATAATATTTGTGTCATTCTCAAAATTTTTGGCCATGACTGTACAGTTGGGAGTCTGCAGTCAGCAAACCTGATTATGGAGTTGAAAAGGTGATAGTGGACCGCTACACCCAAGCACGTCCTCCTGAGGTACAGCCGTCTGAGAGGTCGTCACTTCGGAGTTCCCGGACGCTGAACTCTCGCGGTAAGAGCGTTCCAGCTGTTGGGGACATGGGTATGCTGATAAGCGGGTTCAGGCCCGAGGGGACATGTGGGTGGGAGAGTGTGATGGACAGTGTTGGAGCTGGCGTGAAATTTCAGCCAACTGTCCAATAGAGGGGGAGCCTATGTGTTGTGATGTTGGCAGATCCCTCTCTCTCTGCGCAGAACCTGTGTGTGTGTCCACCTCAGACGAAGAGACTGGACCACAGGTGTCCCCGGTGGTTGTAAATGACTGCCAGCACAGGCCCTCTTGGACTCAGAGAGTCCAGTGACTTCCGTATGTGACAGCCTGATTGATAGGGACTTCATCCCTGATGGAGACCTGAGTGTGGTGTGCATCCATGGAGACACCAAAGTCTACCCAGAGACTGCCGTGGACTTGGTCCCCAAACTCGGGGAGGTTTCATGTGAAGTGGGGGTGGTGAAGACCCTGGTGCACCACGTTATATTGGGTAATGACTTTCCCCGATCTAAGGGTCTCTGGGGAAAAATGTTTCTGATGGACAGTGTGATGAAGCTCCTATTGAGGGTGCGCAGTCCCGAGGGCGGAACACAATGCTAGTGGGCCGTTAAACTTATGTGATGATGATGATGATAATGATAATGATGATGATGATGATGATCATGATAATGATGATGACCATGATAATGATGCTGATAATGATAATGATGATGATCATGATAGTAATGATGATACTGATCATAGTCATGATAATGATGTTGATAATAATGATGACTGTGATAGTGATGAAATTCCTTTGCAGGTGATGTTGGGAGACGAGGATGGTGGTTCTCGGGAACCGAGTGTCCCTGACTTGCCTGTGTCCTGTGACAATTTTGAGAGTGAGCAGTGGCGAGACCCCACTCTTAGGACGGCACAGGAAAATGTGATTGTTCTAAATGAGGTTTCCCAGGAGCCTGGCTCTGAGGAGAGGTTTCCTCATGCTGCCATGGACAATAGCCTATTGTATAGGGACACTGAAGTCCAGGGAGAGGTCGTGAGTCAGCTCCTAGTACCTGAGCTATATAGAAGTATAGTGCTGGGGTTGTCACATACTTGAGGGACCAGATGGTGAAGTTAATGTTGTGGATGACATGTTAACTAAGGTTCCAGATCAGGATGTGAATGAAAATGAATTGTATAACCCTGACAGTGAGCAGGATGTGAATGAAAATGAATTGTATAACCCTGACAGTGAGCAGGATGTGAATGAAAATGAAGTGTATAGCCCTGACAGTGAGCCAGATGTGGCTGAGAAAAAGGGGTCAGACAGGGATAGTGATAGTGATAGTGAATCATCTGATGACCATAAAGCAACCAGTGCAAATGAGGAAGGCATGGTAGCAGAGGAGGTTGAGAGTCCTGAGAAGAAAGCTGATGCTGACCTTACAGCCAGACAGAAGATGGCATCTCAAGATGTTTTACAGTTGGCCGGTTCCCTGGCGAAGACTAAGGTGAAAGGAGGAAAGCTGAGCTTTAAAGGCAGGACTCTGAAACTGAACACAGCACAAGTGGATGCTGTTGAAGATGAGAAGTTGTCGGTGTGTGGTGTAGATCTGCATCATGCCAAGGACTCTGAAGGTGATGCTGCAGAGGTGGAAAAAGCCATAGAAGTGGTAGACACCAAACCAGATGCCTCATCAGAAGCTGAGGTCTCAAGTGAAGCTGTGAGGAACAAGACTGAAGATATGGGGACTGACTCTGTCCAGGAATCTGTTTCTGTCGAAGACAGCGGCGTGGACGGGTTACGGTCCGGATCAGTAGCTGCAACTCGTGAAGCTCAGGCTGGAAGTTCGGCGCCAGGAGCCCCAGCAGTGTTCCCGAGTGATACCAAGGATCTGGATAAATCACAAGATGAGATTTTGAGACATCAGGCTGGCATTGGTGAGCGCAAGCGCACTTTCATGGAGTCTACATCGGAGCCACGTCCCAATAAATGGGAAAAGCGGTGTGTCACTCCGTTGCCGCTGCAGACACACGGGAGCTCAGACGGGATGCAGAACGTGGTGGAAGAGAAGAATCCGGCGGGTTCTGAGTATACAGATGCAGCTATCAAGGAGAACTTGAAAGCTGGAATAAATGGAGATATTGGAGACCATAATGATGTGACTGAAGAAGTAGAATGTAAGACTGACGGTAGGGCTTCTGAGCATGTCCTACCAGAAGAGCCTGAAGAAGGGGCTGAAGACATAAAGGACGTCCAACAGGTACAAGATGAAGTGATTACGTTCTCAGAAAAAACTCCAAACTGTGATGAAGGAGCGTGATGAGAGCCATGAGCATCTTCTGGAGAAGCTCAATGAAGTAAAGAAGGTTCAAGGGGAACTGGAGAAAAGTGAAAAACCCCTATACCTTCTGTGATAGTTGGTGACACATGGTTAGTGCACCAGGGACAGGAGGTACGTGAGTTTCTGAGGAAGAGTCAGCAGAAGTGTCCTGATGTGCCGGGGCGTACTTCTCTGGCCAGGCACTATATCGAAACTGAGCCCGGCCCTAAGGTCAAGATGAAACCGTGCAGGATACCCGAGGCCCGCAGAGAGCATAGGCCTGGGAGGGTACAGGGTAGTACGGATGCTTCAGATGAAGAGAAAGCTGATGTTGGCTATGGCTCAGGTGAAGATACGGATGACAGTAGTGAAGATGAAGCTGATGAAGGCCATGACTGGTCCAGAGTTCGCTGTCTCTTTTGGATTGTTGACCAGCCCTCCGGTCTGGATGACCAGCCCTCCGGTCTGGAGAAGAGGGAGGGGATATGTGAGACAGTGAAGGAATATGTGTTGAATGGGGTGTACATTTCACCTAGGTACTGTGCTGTATGGTATAAGGGAAATGTGTGGCTTTGTAAACCTAGTGGTAGAGAAAGGTCACTACACCTTACATTCAGCACACACTTGCAGCTCAGGCCTGAAACCATTCAGCTGTTAATTAGGAGACCAGAAGTAGGTGTCTGCAAACACAGTCAGAGAGCTAGCTTAGTCTGGACACAGGAGGTGTCCAGGCACAAGAAGCAGTCTCCAGGAGTGGGAGCACGCTTAGTCTGGACACAGGAAGGTGTCCAGGCACAAGAAGCAGTCTCCAGGAGTGAGAGCTCGCTTAGTCTGGACAAGGAGTCCCGGCACAAGAAGCAGTCTCCAGGAGTGTGAGCTATCTCAGTCTGGGTGCTCGATGTACCCCGGACACAGGAGTAGTCTCAGTGAGAATCCGTGCGAATAGCGGCTGAATAGGAGGGGAGCTCTCTCAAGTCTGGACGTTGAAGGTGCCTTCAGACACAAGGAGGAGACTCTGTGAACCTCCATGCTGGTAAATGCTGGTAAATGCTGACAAATGCTGAACATATGTGTTGTTTTGGCCCCGGCTGGTAGAGTCGGGACCCGGATAGATAGGAAAATCTATCTAAGTGTAATTAGTGGCTAGACAAGCCTAGGTCTTCTGTTTATGATTTGTTTTATATCGTTTGCTGTGGACTTTAATAAAGCTGGTTGCGGCCAGTTTTTCACCAGAACTGCTGTCTGAATGAACTGTTTCCGTGCCACTCTGTCTACCCAGACGGCGATCCCAGAGCTAAATCCCCTGAAAAGCTTACAATATGTTGAAACCTCTTTCCTTTCAGGCGATCGGGGTTAATGTCAGCCCTTTCCCCCGGTGGCCGCTGGTGTAATTACATTGCTGCTGTGCAGGGGAGGTGGCGACCACTCCCCACTATCCTTTAAAAGGTCACCTGAGTTGTCATCCTGTCTGCAAGAGTGGTGATTGGCGGGGTAACTAAGGGAATTCCGGTGCTTATGGACAGTGGAGCAGGAGTCAATTTAGTGGATGCTCACTTTGTCTGGACCAATGGTCTGATGTGTAGGACGCTAGCTAAACCATTAGGTGTCCAGACCATTGACTCTGTCCCACTCAGCCAGGGCAGTGTGACCCAGGTCATGCAAAATATACGCCTGCATATAGAGACTTGTTATGAGGAGTCCCTGTCATGCTACGTCTTGGAGGGTATGCCAATACCCATCGTTTTAGGCCTCCCTTGGCTGACAAAACACAACCCGGTCATAGATTGGCGATCCAGGGAAGTAGTCAGCTGGTCAGCTGGGGTCAGTCGTGTGAGGGCTGCTGCCCGGGGCTACTGTCTCTGCCGCCTTTCTGCAACCTTCCCCTTCTTCTTCAGCGGTGGCAGCAGAGGTGCTGCCAAACAGTAGGGACAAGTCCCAACCCTCACCACTAGCCAACCCTGTGAGTCAGAGCCTCCTTGGGAGGAGTGGTCAGGGGAGGGTGGTGGTTTCATCTGAGAATTGTGTGAGTCTGGTGACACAGGGGGACGCCTCTGTTGTCAGTTCCTCGAAAAATTCACCATCTAGTGGCAAACGTGTGTGTGGCAAGAAACGTTCAGGTCTGGACCTGTGTGTGAACGAGTATGTATGGGTGTCCACCAAAAACATCAGGTGGAAGTGTGCTGCTTGAGTCTCGGGTGACCGGGCCATATCGGGTGTTGGCCATTCTCGGCCCAGGGACTTACCAGCTGGAGTTACCCCCAGTTATGCCCGTACATAACTCATTCCCCAGGTCGGCGCTCTGGAGATTTGTGGCACCTCCGGAGCATACGTTATTGTCCCTTCCATCTGTCCGCATTTGCCATAAACCTGAGAGTCAGGTGACTGCTGGGGCGAACTCTGGTGGATCGAGGCGTCCTCACCGTAGGTTGTATATGAGGTGCGGTGTTGAGGGTCCAGAGGCCCTTCATTAAAAGGGGGGTACTGTCACAATCCACTTTTGGATCTGTGACAGATCTTGCTTTCCATGTTGAAACCTCTTTCCTTTCAGGCGATCGGAAGTTAATGTCAGTCTTTTCCCCCGGTGGCCGCTGATGTAATTACATTGCTGCTGACTGTCAAGGGGAGGTGGTGACCACTCCCACTATCCTTTAAAAGGTCACCTGAGTTGTCAGCTGACTGTTGGTGATATTGCTTCGTTTGGAGACCAACCAAGCTGGAGCCAGGAGCTGCTGAGCGCAGTTGTGCTTCTGCTGTTTCCCTGTTTTGGTTCTTTACTCTGCGGTGCGGTGCATTGCAGCAGAGAAAGCTAAGTGTTATTATTTTGTTATTTAACCCCTAGGTTTCTGTCTTTCCTTTTGTTGTTTTGGTGTATTTCCCTTTTCCCCAGTCTCACCTCCTGGGGTGGGGGTTGGTGGGTTTAGCTCAGGGCTAAACAGGAGACAGGGACCGGTCGGTGGCTTTGGCCTCACTACCTTCAAGTGTACCCCCAAGTTAAGGAAAGATAGGGCCCTTCCTTAGCCTTAGGGCAGTTCAGGGCCCAGGTTCCTCGTCCCCTGTATTCCTACAACTGCCCCGCGACAACCACTTGGCCCCCGACAACTGGTTACATAAATCAGGAATAAGGGTAATAGTGTACATGTGCCTTACAGTTATCTTGTTGAGTTCCTGAAAGTCGAGGCAGGGCCATAAACCGCCATCTATTTTCTTTACAAAAAAGAACACAGCCGCCACGGGAAAGACTGAATGATGTATATGCCTTTGAGGAGACTTTCCACAATATAATCCTTCATGGCTGAACGTTCAGTGACGGACAAGTTAAACAGACGGGCTTTAGGCAACTTAGCCCCAGGAATTAACTCATTAGCACAATTAAAGGGTCTATGTAAGACCTCATCCTTGCTTTTGGAGAACACGTCTTCAAAGTCCTTCAGGTACTCTAGAATACCCTCCAGACCGACAGATGACACAGATACAGATTTAACGGGTTCAGACAATAAAGCCGATTTACAACATAGACCGACACAGTTAGGGCCACTTTGAACAATCTCCCCCGCCTCCCAATTGATAACTGGATTGTGGCATTGCAACCAGGGCAGTCCCAATATCAAACTGGCAGCCAGATTGGCCAGAACAAAGCAATTTATTTTTTCCACATGACCTGAGCCCACCTTAAGCGAAAAGATCTCTGTCACATAGAAAATCCATTCTTTGGGAGGGGTGAAGAGTCAATAGCCACCACTTTAATCTGAGTCTTAAGCCTAACTGTCCCTATCTTGCATTGTGATATTAACTGAGAGTTTACCAGGTTGATGGATGACCCGCATTCCACAAAAACTGTAGAGAAAGAAGGACAGCCGTCCACCAACAGTTCCACTTGCAGCAACACTTTAGTAAATGAGGAAAAATGTACCTGAGGGTCTGGGGAGCCTCCTTGACGACTAATCAGGCCTAGTCATTTCCTGCTGACTTGGTTGATGAGGGACAAGAGGGACAGTCCTTCTTCCAATGTCCAGACTCCCCACCATAAAAGCACAACTGCTTCTCTCGACGGCGTCTCCTCTCATTTTCCTTGAGGGTGAGAGCGCCAACCTCCATGGCTTCAGCAGTGGGAATAGCTTCAGTTCCACTGGGGAACAACGGTGTCTCCAGTTGCATCACCCCTCTTGCCCGCAGCCTACGGTCTATACGGACAGCCTGGGTCATGGCATCCTCCAGAGAATCGGGTGGGGGGGTGAAGTGCCAAGGCATCTTTCAGATGCTTGAACAGGCCTCTACGGAACAAACCCCAGAGGGCAGCGTCATTCCATGAAACCGCCGCGTCCCAGCGTCTGAACTCAGTGCAAAACCACTCGGCCAAGTGCTTCCCCTGACACACACTCATCACCATATCCTCAGCCAAACTCATACGGTCAGGTTCATCGTAGATATTCCCTAGGTCCTCAAAAAACAAATCCACCGACATTCTCTCACGGGTCATAGAGGGTAGAGAGAACGCCCAAGCCTACGGGGCTTCCCTTAAGAGAGATAATGACCCCCACCATCTGACATTCATCCCCAGAGGAGCGAGGGCTTAAGGAAAAGAAAAGTTTGCAACCTTTCTTAAAAACCTTAAATTTCTCTTTATCTCCAGAAAAATTATCTGGTAATTTTACAGGAGGCTCAGGAGACAATAAAGCAACATCCCGGGCAACTGCCCCCTGAAGCCCAGAGGAAAGAGCCCCCTGCACCATATCAGCCACATGCTGCTGAGACAGGGCAAGAGTTTGCTGCTCCAAATTAAGCTTTTGAAGCATCTGAGTCATGTGCTTTACCTGCTCAGTAAGGGTGCACATGGGATCCATACCCCCAAACGCCGAGGGAAGGGGGATGGAGGAAAAAAGTACCGGCAGTTATAATGTCAGGACCCCGTGACTGATACACCGGTCAGCTCATGGACCTGATTCAGGTCGGACACAACGAGATTGCGCCGAGCCCAGAGGGAACAGTAGGGTAGACGCGACCGCCGGCCAGCAGGACCTGCAGCACGTGACTGCTGGAGGCGGACCCAGGGCAGGGCCAGCCACTACACTCAAGGAGGAAGTCGCTGAGAGTGGCAGGGACCTGCTGGAAGGCAAGGTGGTTAGGGGCGCCGATGAGATCTAAGAAGGAGGAAAGTCAATGTCAGGCCAAGAGTCAAAACCATTCGGGCAATCAAAGTACAAGGAGTGTAGACAGGAAATTAGTCAGGGACGTAGCTGAATTTGGAAACCAGGCGAACATATACACAGTACCAAATCAGAAGACAAGACCACAATGGTAAACGGACCGGGTGAAAAGCAGGGGAACAGACAACAAAGCAGGCAGAAGGCACAGGCACTCAGGGGTCAACTAACTCAGCCAAGGGCAGAAGTATAACTGACAAGGAGTGGAGCCGAACAGCAGTCATATAAAGCCCTCCCAGAGCCAAGGAGAGGCTCCAAGTATTAACCCCTGGATTACCAGCCCGCAGACTCCAAGCAGACCATGACAAGAGGTTTGTCCTGAAAGCCTTGGGATTCCAAGACTTATGTAGCAGCGCCCGTCTCCACAGCCACCAGAGTCACCCAGTGCCCAGTCAGAGAGATATAATGCCCTTGGCCATGCTTACTCATCGAAGTGTCTGTAGTGAAATGCACCCTGGCAGACAGAGATTTAGTCAAGTAACGGGTGATGTTGTCTGCGACATGCTGGTATAGCGCAAGCACGGCTTTCTTATAAAAGTAATGGCGATAGGGAAATTGCTACTGAGGGACTGCAACGGCCATCAGCTTTCGGAAACTGTCTGTAGCTAAAGCTGAAAGGCAGATTTTCCGTGGCCAACAGATTGGAGATGGTGGAGTTCAACCTCTTAGCTTTGTCATGCGTAGGGGAAACAATCTTTTAAGTGACCACATCTACTGAACCGTGGGCTGGCTTCAGTGCCTAGAAAGGTTGGAGTACGGTGAACCGGACAAACTGCTGGACCGTGAGAGAGGTGCAGGTGGAAATGTTACGGTGGATTGAGAAACTTGTCATGTGCTCATTCTCTGAGATCGGTCAAAAACAGCAGGCGCGTCCGCTTCCGTTACAGCTGAATGCGGGCTCTCAGTCAACGTGACTGGAGCGGGTAAAAAACCCGAGGTTCTGCAGTCAAAGACCTGCGTCTCAATAGTCGGCATGGTAACAGAGGAGGAAGAAGAAGCAATTGATGGGCGGCTGATGGTTGTTAAGGTCCACTGGTCCACATTTTTGCGCAGTGGAATTCCCACAATAAAGCATGTCGATTGCAGTTGTGAAGGTTCATACATGTAGTAGTCAAATTATTGCACTTTTACCTCGACTCAGTTTTTTCTTTCTTGCAAAGCTGGCAGATTACATGAGTTGGCTCATCCTTTGCAGTGTCAAAAAAGGCCCAGGCTAGGCAACCTTTGCCACCCCTGCGAGCTGCAGACCCGTGGATGCTGCTGGTCACAGACAGAGTTGTGGCTAAGGATGCATTGCTCGTCGTGGCTGCATCACTATGTGTCTGCAAAGTACGGCGCAATGTAACCTCCTCATCTTCCTCCTCAGATGACCTACTCAGCTGTGTGCCTCAAGGTTCATGCCAATTGGGATCTAACACCTAATCATCATCATCCTCTGTGTTATCACATTCCTCGCCCTTGGAGTCACCCTCCTCCTCTTCCTGCCCTGATAGCACAGTACAATCCATTTAATCCTCAGATATCTGAGTCTCATCAGGATAACCTCCCCCCAGGGGTTAACGTCTGATGACGAGGGTGAGGATGCAGTTCGGACCCTACTTCGTCCTGACCTGGATCCAAGCTAAAAAAAATTTTTGGGCATCAGTACAGATTTCCTCCTCTTGACTCTGTGAAGCTTTTGAGTACATTCTGATGAACATGGCATAGAATGTGTGAACAGCTCTTCAGACCCACCCATCTATGGTTCCGTACAGTCAGATGTACAGTTGGAGAATTGGGACGGGGGAGAAGCAAGGGGAATTTGGGTGTATCCTTTGCCAGTGGTTTATCCTTTACCAGTAGTTTAAGAATACCTTCTACTTGTAAAGGATACACCCAGCTACATAGGTCCTCTACCAGAAGGAACCATCCTGGCCACCAGTGGCGTAACTAGAAATGGCGGGGCCCCACAGCAAAATTTTGAACGGGGCCCCCTCTCCCAAACGGGCGGCGGGGGGGCGGGGTTGTGATAGTGGGCGGAGCCAATAGCAGTGGCGGAGCAAATCACAGCAATTCTCTAGGCCCAAAAAATACTCTTCAGTCTCATAACGGCCAGCTTTTTGCCCAAATCAGAGCTGTATTTAAAGCAGACATTATGGAAACACAATATAATATAATGGACTGGTAGCAATGCAGCCCCCTTATGCTACCATTACTAGTAACCATGTCCCGCATAACTATTAATGCAGGCACATTATGCCCCCATAACTAGTAATAAGCCCTCTTATTCTCCCATCAGTAGTAATGTGCCCCTCAAGTAGTAATGCAGCCAAGAATGCAGAGTTATCACTCACACAGTATGTGCCCCCGTTAATCTTCGGTGGTATCTTCAGCTCCACAGTGGAGCACACTCACTACCAGTGTTCACCCTTCTGGGCGCCGCCGACGAGTGACGTCAGCAGCGTGATCACATGACATGATCACGCTGCAGACGTCGCTCTGACCCGGCGGTCAGAGCTTCAATTGTACTGGCGTCTGTATAGACACCAGTGCAATTGATTCCTGGGAGACGGCACGCAGCAGCTTCTCTGCGCCGGCTGTCAGCATGACAGCCAGCACAGGGAACCGCCGACTCTCAGGCCATGGGCGGCGGAACACAGCCGCAGGGGAGACAGCTGCAGCAGGGACGGGCCCCCTGCTAGCCCGGGCCCTATGGCAGCTGCTTCCCCTGCTTCCACGATAGTTCCGCCCCTGCTGGCCACCATGGATATGGAATCTTTGTACTCTAATATCCCACACCAGGATGGATTAAATGCCTGCAAATTCTTCATAGAAAACACAGGGACTGATGCTAATTCTGTGGTGAAACTTATAAAATTCATCCTCACCCACAATTACTTTGAATTTGACAACAGGATATATCTACGGGAGACTGGCACAGCAATGGAAGTAAAATGGCTCCAAAGTATGCAAATCTTTTCATGGCCAAGCTTGAAAGTGACTTCTTGTCCTCATGTCCCGTCATGCCTCTGGCCTACTACTGCTACATTAATGATATTTTAATAATTCTCACCACCACACAATAAGAGAAAAAAGAATGGATCTACCTGTGTCCAAACATTTTTGTATCCCAGATCACAGCCCCATGGACATGAGGTTACTTGTATTAAAAGGTAACTTTAAATCTCAGAGAGACAGGAGAGTCTGGGAGTATAAACTTATGACAACCTTTGACACACTCAGTACCGGAATGAATGTGTTGCATGGATTTATGTCTTTTTACATCAATTAAGGATTTTGCTCCTCTGACCTTGTGGCCACAACTGTTTATCATTCTCACATAATTGTAGTTCTTCACGTCACTTGTCTTATCTATTGCATTATTTCTCTGCTGTGTTGTGTATAAATATGTGATTCCTCAGATTTTTCATTATTCTATGCCTGATGAAGAGACCTGAGTAGTCTCGAAAGCTTGCAATTTGTTACCATCTTTTCAGTTAGCCATTAAAAGATATCAACCACTGAGGGCTCTCAATTCTATATATCTTTCCTGTATCTAGATGCTAAAAACTAATTGAAAGTTAGGTTTCCTACTGTATGACACTGGGAACAGAAGGATTTTTGGTGGCCTCTGGATCAGGCCTCTATAACACACTAGATGCTACAAATTATTTCAAAGTCAGGTCTCCTACTGTATGACACTAGGAACAGAAGGATTTTTTGGTGACTTCTAGATCAGGCCTCTATAACACACTAGATGCTACAAACTACGGTATTTGAAAAACAGATCTCCTACTGTGTGACACTATGAACATAAGGATTTTTTGGTGGCCTCTGGATCAGGCCTCTACAGCTTAATTTCAACCCAACAAATTGACAAAGTGTGATACTGCGGGTTGTTTAACTTTTTGCAACAGAAAAATTATAATTTTTTTTATGTGCCTTAGGTCTGCAGACAGTTTCATATCTCCACAGCACAAAATGACAAGGTGGGATACAGCAGGCTGTTTCACATTTAGCCACTGAAAAAAAATTATTATTTAGAATGCTATATTCGTGCATGGAGCACAATAGAAGCAGTGCACAGCATACTTGTAGGACATGTGACCTGCTGGCTTTGTCTGTGGACTTCAGTAATGGCCAAAAAAAAGTGCTGGAAGGTAAATTTAACAGCCACACTGGACACTAGCTAGCTATACTATCTGACTGATATACAACCACCTAGCTAATTGGTTAAAATCTTGCTGCTAACAGTGCCAGTGTCAGGAGCAGCCTCTCTGCGCTGTTGCAGTGTCAAAATAGTGCTAAAACAAGATGTCTGCTATTTATATGGAGAGGGACATGTGATTTCAGCAGCTAATAACTGTTGTGTCAGGATATTGTGGGTGTTTCCTGCGCCCTGATTGGCTAGCCGCAATGTGCACAAATAAAGTTAGGAAAAAAAAATGACTGTTTACAAGAGCGCTGCTCCTCTGAGCTCTGCACACCCCCTCCCCTCATCAAACACGTGCCAAACCGTCATCATA
The DNA here is from genome assembly GCA_033576555.1 of Oophaga sylvatica. Classification (NCBI taxonomy): domain Eukaryota; kingdom Metazoa; phylum Chordata; class Amphibia; order Anura; family Dendrobatidae; genus Oophaga; species Oophaga sylvatica. Next base: position 161,880,332 of record JARQOD010000007.1, on the reverse strand, counting down.
CACCACCATTATCGTTTCTAAAGTGCTGAAAATACTTTTGTTGCAACACAAATATTTTGCCGCACATTTACTGAATGTTACCGATTTTATAAAATTTTGCTTGTGTTTCCGCTCAAGAATCCGAATGTGCCATATTCGTGCCGAATTTATGTTTGGCGATCGTTTTCTGAGCAAATTCGCTCATCACTAGCTGTGAACAGTTAAGCAAGTTGAAAATGAAATGATCTCTAAAAGTCTAAAGTTAAAGATGACATATTTCCATTGTGTTTTATGCAAAAATATATATATTGTCATCTTTTACATTTAAAAAATTACAAACAGGAAAATGGGCCAATCGAAAAGTTTGGGCACCCTTGGAGATTTGGGTACTCAGATAACTTTGACCAAGATTTCAAACCTTAATTAGCCTGTCAGGGCTATGTCTTGTTCACTATCATTGTTAGGAAAGGCTAGGTGATGCAAATTTCCCAGCTTAAAAAAACCCAGCCTCCTCTAACCTTGTGCCAAAAAACAGCAGCCATGGGTTCTTGTAAGCAGATGCCTAGCACTCTGAAAATGAACATGATGGAGGCCCACGAAGCAGGAGAAGGCTATAAGAAGATAGTAAAGCATATTCAAGTTGCCCTTTCCTGAGTTTGAAATGTAAGTAAGAAATGACAGCTCAAGCAAAATTTCATTGAGTATTGCTAGAGAGGCAAATCAGAACTCCAGCTTGACTGCAAAAGACCTTAAGAAAGAGTTAGCAGACTCTGGAGTTGTGGTACATTTTTCTACTGTTCAGGCGCATCTGCACAAATGTGGCCTTCATGTAAGAGTCAACAGAAGAAAATCTCTTCTGTGTCCTCACCATTAAATTCAGAGTCACAGTTATGCAGAAGAACATCTAAACTACCTTGATGCATTTTGGAAACAAGTCCTGTGGACCTATGAGGATAGAATATAACTTTTTGGCTACAATGATCAAAGGTAGGTGTGGAGAAAAAGGGTACAGAATTTCAGGAAAAGAACTTTTTACCAGCCCCATGCCTTGGGGTTGTGTTGCAGCCAATGGCACGGGGTACATTTCACTGGTAGAGGAAAGAATAGATTCAATGAAATTTCAACAAATTCTTGATGCAAACATAACACCATCTGTAAAAAAAACCTGAAGTTGAAAAATGATGTCTTTTAAAATGGATAGTGATCCTAAGCACACCTCAAAAATCCACAATAGACTACCTCAAAAGGCGCAAGCTGAAGGTTTTCACAATGGCCCTCACAGTCCCCTGTTCTGAACATCATTGAAAATCTATGGCTAGACCTCAAAATAGCAGTGCATGCAGGACGACCCAGGAAGAACTGGAAGAATTTTTCAAGAAAGAATGGATGAAAATCTCTCAAATATGAATTGAAAGACTCTGGTTGGCTACAAAAAGCGTTTATAAGCTGTGATACTTTCAAAAGCGGGTGCTACTAGGTACTAACAATGCAGGGTGCCTAAACTTTTGCATCAGCCCATTCTCCTTTTTGTCATTTCTAAAATGTAAAAGTTTAATATACAGTACAGACCAAAAGTTTGGACACACCTTCTCATTCAAAGATTTTTCTGTATTTTCATGACTATGAAAATTGTAGAATCACACTGAAGGCATCAAAACTATGAATTAACACATGTGGAATTACAAAAAAGTGTGTAACAACTGAAAATATGTCTTATATTCTAGGTTCTTCAAAGTAGCCACCTTTTGCTCTTTGATTACTGCTTTGCATGCAGAAAAGGTGAACGGATGAACTCTACATGCCTGGTTCCCACTGTGAAGCATGGAGGAGGTGGTGTGATGGTGTGGGGGTGCTTTGCTGGTGACACTGTTGGGGATTTATTCAAAATTGAAGCGGTGAGCGGTCCAGCTCACCCCAAACCATCTCGATTGGGTTCAGGTCTGGTGACTGTGGAGGCCAGGTCATCTGGCGTAGCACCCCAACACTCTCCTTCTTGGTCAAATAGCCCTTACACAGTCTGGAGGTGTGTTTGGGGTCATTGTCCTGTTGAAAAATAAATGATGGTCCAACTAAACGCAAACCGGATGGAATAGCATGCTGCTGCAAGATGCTGTGGTAGCCATGCTGGTTCACTATGCCTTAAGTTTTGAATAAATCCTCAACAGTGTCACCAGCAAAGCACCCCCACATCATCACACCACCTCCTCCATGCTTCACGGTGGGAACCAGGCATGTAGAGTCCATCCATTCACCTTTTCTGCGTGCAAAGCAGTAATCGAAGCAAAAGGTGGCTACTTTGAAGAACATAGAATATAAGACATATTTTCAGTTGTTTCACACTTTTTTGTAAAGTGTAATGTATAATTCCACATGTGTTAATTCATAGTTTTGATGCCTTCAGTGTGATTCTACAATTTTCATAGCCATGAAAATACAGAAAAATCTTTGAATGAGAAGGTGTGTCCAAACTTTTGGTCTGTACTGTATATATATGTATATATATATATACAAAGGAAATGTGTTATACTTTAGGCCTTTTAGAGAATTTCATCATCAACTTGCTTAACTGTTCGCAATAACAGTAATTTTGACCAGGGGTGCCAAAAATTTTACATGCCACTCTATATGTGCTTGTGCATGCATGTTTCTGTATTTATGTGCATGCATGCCTCTGTATGTATGCATGTATCTGTAAGTATGTGCATACATGTCTCTATATGCATACACTAGTCTGTATGCATGTGCATGCATGCATCAATATGTATGTGTCTGTGCATTCATGCCTCCATGTGTGTGCATGCAAGTATCTGTATGTATGTTTCTGTTCATGCATGACTCTGTATGTATCCTATAAGTGTATGCACGTTATCAGTACGTATGTGCTCCATGCATGCATGTGTTTGTATATGCTATGTGTATGCATGTATCTGCTCCCTGTGTACACTTGTGTGTGTATGTGTGGCACCCCAGGAGTTTGGTTGCCACAGTGACCTTGCCTTCCTCGAGGGGAGGATGATGTCATGCCTGAAAGCAAAGAGGGATTCCTTAGCAGGTAACACAGCATGCAACATCTTTTCCTACTCCAGACCAGAAGGGGGAGCTCTAACCTGATTTCAGGAGAGCTCCTCTAGAATATTCTGGCTGGGGGAGGAGTTAGCAGTCTAGCTGAGGGGACGAGAGAGGCAAGAAGTGTGGAGACAAGCTGGGGGACAGGAGCCATAGCAGGGCTCACCCCCAGGTCTGAGCGCCAGAGACCGGACCCCTGGGGTCCGAGGCTGAGAGGGTGAAGTAAAGTCCCAGCAGCAGAATTCGGAGGGCAGAGGACGGCAGGTTCTCTGTCCCAATTAAGACTCTTCTTCAAAGCAGCAGCACATGTGAGCCGGAGACTCCATAGAGAGTGATTACTGAAACAGATTACAGCTGCCTGTTATGAGAGTGAAGTTCAACTTGAATAAGAGAGAGAGAAAGAGGAACTTGGACGGAGCTTATAGCAGCCGGTGCCTCACAGAACAGCGCTAGAAAGGAGACCTCACATCCCACCTGTAATAAGGGAATCCTAAACTGCTTTCAGGCTGACCTACTCAGTACGACTTGTATTCAATGCCCTGGATACTTTGCCTGCAAAACTGTAAGTAAAGTTTTGGAAACTGCAACTCACTGACTGTTTCTCAGTTTCTTCCTGTGTCTCCTATTACACTCAGCTGCATCTCTCAGCACCATTACCTTAATACTACAACATCTACCTGCCCTGAGATCACAAGCTTTACCTGTGGAAAGCTATTTCACCTCTGCTGCATCACACCATCGGTCTCAGTGGATCTACACTGCAGCGCTGGTCATCTCTGGCCAGAAACCACAGGTGGCGTCACGAATACCTTACTACAAACTCTAACATCCCCTGTAAATAATTCCCCTTTCATTGGACGCCTAGGGCCACGGACCGGGTCACTGCAGCTATGACACATCCCTTCAATACACCGGCCCGGTACCGAGTATCCCTTCCCTGGCGGGCGATCCAAATGTGCTCGGTATATATATATATGTGTGTGTGTGCTACATGTATATACATATGTGTGTGTGTAACATACAATGTGTTTGTCACATACTGTGCATGTAGCATCTACATTTATGAATCCCGGCAGCGCAGATGAGAGTTCATAAGTGTAAGCATGTCAGCAATCACCCAGATGTGTAGAGTCCGGTAAGCAACGATTTGAATATTGTCTATTTCGCGCTAGTTTAGCATCCTGAACTCAGCGCATATAAATGCAACCGATATGTTTCTTTGTGATGGTACAAATGGTATAATATTTGAGCATTTGGGGCCACACTTTAAACTTTTGCCCAGGGCCCCACATTGTCTAAAAACTGGCCGTGCATTTATGTACCTGGATAAAGGCTAGAAGATGAGTACTGTAAAAATGTTGAACTGTGTGGGGTAATACAGTATTTGTGACTGTCCTGGAAGAAGAAGACCAGTGGACCAAAAAGAAGAGGAAAAATATTCTTCACTGATAAGGAGTGTAATCTTGAGAGTAGATAGGAGACAGGGAAGAAGGGTGAATGTATGCTGCCTAAAGTAGCAATAACAGTCATAGACCAGGTAAACAGAACTGAAGTGGCTACTATAGCCACAGCCAGGTGAGTGCAGCCTGAAAGCATCAGAGAAACAGGTATCTGTATTATTACCAGGGCCGTATTTGGCAAACCCGAATAGTAAAGTTCGGCATGCACACCGAACACCTACTGTTCGGGCACAGACACCCAACACAGACTTCACCAGGAAGTCCGTGTTACTTTTCAGGTTTGGCCCCTTGAACAACGGGTGTTTGTGTGGTATTCGCATGTACACAAGATGCAGTGACGAGTCGGAGACGAAGCAAGCTTAAACTAAACCTTTATGTAGGGGTTATAGGATTACCTAGTAAGGTGACCGTAATTCTCCTCGCAGGGAAAGTATACAACAATACACAATTAACTGAGTAAACGGCTATTAGGCAGGTGCCAACGACTATAGGGCCACGATCGGGCCATCTAAAGGTCCTAGAACTATAATTAACAGTTAACGGAGTGTCACTTATCCGGCAGAGCTGTTGTCCGGGAGGTGTCCGTTCGGCGTCTCAGCCGGTGGGCCCAGCAGACAAGGAGCTGTCGTAGGCTTCGGGCGTTCCTACACCCAGGTGCAGATGGGGCGCAACAGGCCCTGGAGAAGTTCCCTGGCATTGAGACCGCCCCTCTCGGAGGCGAGATGGCGGCAGCCGCAGGACGGAGCGGGGCAGTGGCGGCCGCAGGTGGCAGCGTACAGGCCGGAGCCGCAGGCTGGAGTGAGGCAGTGGCGGCTGCAGATGGCAGCGCACAAGCCGCGTCCGCAGGCTATCACGGGGCAGTGGCGGCCGTGGGTGGCAGCGTACCGGCCGCAACCGCGGGCTGGAACAGAGCAGCGGCGGTCGTGGGTGGCAGCATACAGGCCGCAGCCACAGGCTGGAGTGAGGCAGTGGCGGCCGCGGTCAGGATCGTCCTCTCCTCGCGTGAGTCTCTGTACTTTCTCACACGTGGCCGCTGGCTTCGTCTTGCTCTCCAATCCTCATCAGGTTCCTCCTTTCTGCCTCTCGTCTGCCTCTGCGTCAAGTGCCCCCTGCTGGTCTCCTGTGCTCCTTTTATAGTCGCCCCGCCCCCGTACCTTCCAGAACAGTCTCTGGGTCGTCCTGCAGTTTCCCTCCCCCGGGAACTTTCCCACTAGGAACTTAAGTGACAGCCCCCTTGGTTCCGGCCTGGTCACACAGTGGGGGCTCTCTCTCCTACATTCCCCCATCCTTTGTGCTCGCCAGTCCTCGGGCGAGGGTTTGAGGGGTTTTGTGTTAACGTGTCGGTACTGAAGTTGTTTCTGCCACACAAACTGATCTTGTTCATATCGCGCGGGAGGTTTGCCTGCTGTAGACCGCTCGGAGCATCGTGGTTCAATGGTTGGGATGGAGTCCTCTGGGGTGGTGGCAGATGGTTGGGTAACTGGAGCCGCCGGGGCACGGGCCTTGGAAGTGTCCGCTGGTCTTACAGGAAGGTCCTCTTTGTCTTCATCATCCCAGACGGCTGCTGGAGGGTCTGGGGCCTGCAGAAGGGTCTCAGCCTGCTCGGAGTCCGCAGATATACAGGGTCGTAACATATTGCGGTACACTGTCCGAATGGGATGGTCCCCTCGTTTCTCCGATTGTATCTCATATCCTGGCCCGTCTGGACTTACTCGTCGTAGTATCCGGTAGGGGCTTTCTTCCCATCGGTGGCTCAATTTGCTTTGGGGCCGCTGGTCTCGTAAGAGCACGCAATCTCCTTTTTGGAATTCAATGGGCTGTGATGCGGCCTTTTCAGGGTGTTCCAGGTCTTGGAACTTGGTCTTCACTAGTCGGTGTAGGGTCTGCAGATGATACCGGTGATCCCGGACCCAAGAGGGGACCACCACTCTTGGTCGTTCTTCCTCTGGTCCAGCTCTACCTCGGTGATTCCTTTGCCTTACCGACCGAAGAGTAGCGTGTACAGTAGGGTACCAAGGAAAAATGAACTTTGCAAATTGGTAAGTCTTACCCCTCAAATTTGTTCCTTTTGGCATAAGGGTTCACCATGTAAAATATGTTGACATTAAATTTAGATTTACCACTTGCTCAAGGCATGTGAATTATTCCATGTTTCTCATTTTCCACAATATTGTACACACAATAACCCCTAAAATTTAACTTGGCCATCCTGGCCACCCATGGTTGCTCCAGGGCCCCAGTTTGGCATTTTCGAGGTGGGCCAGGGGGTTGTTGTCGGTTTGTACCACCACCTCGGAACCCACTAGGTACTCCGCGAATCGCTCCGTCATGGCCCACACTACCACCAGGAGATCGAGCTTAAAAGAGCTGTAGTTGTCAGGATTGTGTTCGGAGTTGTGAAGCGATCGGCTGCCATAGGCGATCACCTTCTCCCGGGCCGTCCTGCATCTTTGACAACACAGCCCCCAGCACGTGCAAGCTCCCGTCGGTGTGCAGAATGAACGGTTGCAATAAATCCGCATAGGCTAACACCGGGGCTTCTGGGAGTGCGGCCTTAAGGTCTCGGAAGGCTTCTTCCTGTGGTTCACACCATTGGACCTTACAGTTGTTAGCACCGGTTAGGATTCCTCTTAGTATGTCTTGCAGGACTTGAGCTAGGCGCGTGAAATTTCTCATGAAGCGACGGTAATATCCAGCCAGCCCCAAAAAGGCCTGCACATCCTTCACCGTCTCAGGGGTAGGCCACTCCCATATTGCAGCGACCTTCTCCGGAGATGGTCTCACGCCCTCGGCAGAGACAATATGCCCCAGATATTCAATCTGTGTGCGATACAGGTGGCATTTTTGGGGCTTCACTTTCAACCCGTAGTTTTGCAGTCGGCCGAGCACCTGGCCCAGACAATGCAGGTGGTCCTCAAATGTGGCGGCATAGATGATGATGTCATCCAAATATATCAGGGTGGCTCCAAAGTTGAGGTCGCCTAGGCACTGCTCCATTAGACGCTGAAAGGTTCCAGGGGCGTTGGCCAGTCCAAACGGCATCCGGTTGAATTCAAACAGTCCCATGGGCAGAATGAAGGCGGTTTTTGCCCGATCTTCTTCGGACATTGGTACCTGCCAGTATCCGCTGGCCAAGTCCAAGGTGGAGAAGTATTTTGCCTGTCCCAGGGTTGACAGGGACTCCTCTATACGAAGGAGCGGATATAAGTCTTTGATGGTGCAGGCGTTCAACTTCTGGTAATCCACACAGAACCGCAGGGTGCCGTTCTTTTTCCACACCATCACTATGGGGGCTGCCCAAGGACTCTGGCTTTCCCAGATTACCCCTTTTCGCAGCATTTGGTTCAACAGCATTTTTACTTCTTGGTATAATTGCGGTGGAATCTGCCAATATCGCTCTCTGATGGGGGCTGTACCTTCAATGGGAATGCTGTGGGTAATGGCTGTGGTGCACCCGAAATCGTCCTCATGGCTGGCGAATACCTCTTGGTAATGGCCCAGGAGGGCTTCCACTTGGTGTATTTGGGGTGGGCCGAGGCCATAGAGTTCGGCTCGCATTTTCTCCAAGATTGCTCGCCCCGCCTGCTCAGAAGGAAAGTCCCTAACCACACAAATACAAATCACCACCTCTGACCCAGCTTCGTAAAAGGCAGTCCAAGGGTTTTTCATACCTCCTGAGGAACCAGAGGGGATCCTACAACCCAAATCCTACAAAGGAAAAGGAGAGCGTGCAGGGAGACATGAGAACCAAGAGTGAGATACTAAACATGTTCACATAGGATAGACAGGGATAAATACAGAGAACCAAACTGAGTGAAAAACTCCCAGACCCCCAAACATAAAAGAAAGGGAAGGGTGCTGCGAAGGAGGACTCTGAGACAGATCTCTGGAAAAGAAACTGTGTTTAAATGAGCATGATAGTCCCTGGCTGTGGAGCTGGAACTCCTATACTTCTATATAGTAGTATAGCCAGCAAAGAAAGTCAGTGTGAGATGATTATGCATAGACCATCCAAAAATGTGATTGGACAAAAACAAAAGAAAAATAGAAAACACCTGATGAAAAGCAAACCAAGAAAAGGAGAGCAAGGACTAAAGAACCATCAGCATTTGAACAGAGACAAAGTGGGCTGTAGCTCAATAGAGAGGGAAACAGACGACACAGCAAAAGGTAACCAGATCAAGTCCCAAAATTGAGCCATGACAACTGATTTCTAATGTTTGGTTGTAATGTGGTATATTATGACAGTAGCAATCATATACGTACAAAGAACTACTGGGGCTCTACCTGAGTGCTGAATCCCTCCAAATCCAGATGGTGGTGAGGTTTGATATCCTCCTCCTAAACCTGTAGAAAAAATACAAATAAAATTTTTCAGCACATAGGGCAACTAGGGATATTTATACTGAGATTACATGTTTGAGGATACCATAAATTCCCACTTAATGTCACCTACTTTACCAGTAAGAAGTATGGTGCCACCTCAAAAACAATAAAACAGAGAAATCAGTAGGTCCAGATGGCCTTCACCTCTTAGTTCTGCAGCAAAAAGTACCATGATAGAAAAACCATTGAATTTAATATTTAGGAATTCTATAAATAGAATATAAAATCTACAAATAGTGGAATGTCTTTGACAAGATATGAAAATATTAGCTATTTCCCAAAATGTAAGCATTATCATCGTAAAAGATTTGTGGCTGATTAAGAGCACATATGGGTTCGTGCAGATAAAGGAATAATAAGGAAGATTTCTGCCAGAAAACTTCATCGGGCTAAGAGAGCAGCTGCTAAAGTACCATTACAAAGAAGCAAACAGGTATTTAAATCTGCTGGTGCCTCTGGAGTCCCTCCGGACTCTAGAGCAGTGTTCCTCAACTCCAGTCCTCAAGACCCACCAACAGGTCATGCTTTCAGGATTTCCTTAGTATTGCATAGGTGATGGAATTAATGCTTGAGCAGGTGATGAAATTATCACCTGTGCAATACTAAGGATATCCTGAAAACTTGACCTGTTGGTGGGTCTTGAGGACTGGAGTTGAGAACCACTGCTCCAGAGGCTTGCAGTTGTGCATAAATCTACTATTTCTCTACACCTAAACAGTGCTCACAATCAAAACTGGTTGCAGTAGACACAGAAATATATAAAGTCTAATTTTAAAACAGTCGCTTTTACTGATGGGTGCCGTGCAGCCATGGATGGTCCAGACGGATGGCGTAGTGGATGGTTGGTGAATGCCACCATGTCCCAACAAGGGTGTAATATCAGCAAGGAGGTGGCGGACTGTTTGGGCTGGAATCATGGGGAGTGATGCTAGTAGGCCCCTTTATTGTCCCTGAAGGTGTGAAAATGACCTCTGCAAAGTATAGAGTTTCTGCCTGACCACTTTCTTCCTTGGTACAAAAAGAAGAACCGTGACATCTGTAGCAAAATCATCTTCATGCAAGACAATGCAACATCTCATGCTGCAAATAATACCTCTAAGTTATTGGCTGCTATGGGCTAAAAGGAGAGAAACTCATGGCGTGTCCACCATCCTCCCCTGACATCTACCCCCATTGAGAACCTTTGGAGTATCCTCAAAGAAAAATTCTATGTGGGGGAGGCAGTTCACATCAAAACAGCAGCTCTGGGAGGCTATTCTGACATTCTGCAAAGAAATTCAAGCAGAAACTGTCCAAAAACTCCAAATGTTCAATGGATGCAAGAAGGTGATATCAAAGAATGGGTCCTACATTAACATGTACCTTGGCCTATTAAGATGTTTTTGCTTGAAAAAGCTTTTGATTTCAGTGAATGTGATCTTTAACTGCTGCAAATCCAACAAATTACCATTTTCAGTTCTTTACAGCCTATAAAATGTTTGGAAACTGTGTTGTGCATAATAATTTGGAACATTGCATTTTGAGTTTTTTTAATCTTTGAAAAAATACTGCTATCATTGGGAGATTTGTCCAATAAAATGTGATTTATACTCTAATTGTTGATGATTTGAACATTATGTTGCCTCATTTGTATTGACCATTTAGGAAATTCAGAGAAAAATAGCATTTGCATAATAATTTAGAACGTGGAGAATGAGGAGGTACTGTGAGTTTCAGACTGGACCAGGGTAAGGCTATATATATAGTTTTGTGAGAAAAGATTCAGTATATACTGTGTTTTAATCATTTCAACCTCTGCTGTTTCTCAGATTTTCAGTCCAGTGGGCGGTCCTATCAGTGAGAGTTTTAAATGATTGAAACAGATTAAACTTAATCTTTTTTTCTCAAAACTATACAGTCCCTGTACAGTTTCCAAACATTTTATAGGCTGTAAAGAACTGAAAATGGTAATTTGTTGGATTTGCAGCAGTTAAAGATCACATTCACTGAAATCAAAAGCTTTTTCAAGCAAAAACATCTTAATAGGCCAAGGTACATGTTAATGTAGGACCCATTCTTTGATATCACCTTCTTGCATCCATTGAACATTTGGAGTTTTTGGACAGTTATGTCGCTTATCCATGTTATGTAAATCAAAGCTTATAACCTGACGTTAAATTCATCCATTGGTTTTATTAATTAATTTTTTGAAAGCTGAAACCCTCCCAAATTTGGTTTAGGTTAAGAAAATAAATTGGCATCAATGCTGAAATATTGATCATTTAATGAACACAGAATGGTCAGGTTTTGGCAAGACAAAAGTTTTGTCACCTGGTCATATAATGCACCCAATCCTAGTTTACATCCTCACCAGTGCTCAGTAAATGATTGGTTAATTAGTGGGTGTGTATAAAAAGAAACCCAGCACCCCAGACCTTCTCTTGAACTGCAACTTGAGCTCTGACAACATGCCAAAAATCCACCCTGTGACCAAATCCTTGATTATCAAGAGGCTGAAGACCAGATCCACTGCAGAGGTGGCTGGCACCTTTGGTGTGTCTCAGCGTCAAGTACAAAGAATTAAAAAAAGATTTGAAGAGACTGGAGATGACAAGCCCACGTCCGACAGACCCTGCAAGACAACTGCTCAGGAGGAACGTTTGTTTGTTAGAAAATCCAAAGCAAGCCCCTCCTCCACTGCAGCAGAGCTCCAACAGGCCTGGTCACCTCAAGTCCCTGTGTCAACTAGAACAGTTTGTAGGATTCTGTCTTGAAATGGCCTCCATGGTCGATTCAGTGCCCAGAAGCCAGCACTAAACAAAAGGCAAATAAAAAACCATGTGGCATTTGCAAAGTCCCACAGCCTGCTAAACAGATGGACGCTGGAAAAGTGGCAGAAGGTGGATTTCTCTGATGAATCTTCAGTAGAATTACACCACAGCCACCGCAAATACTGCAGGAGACCTACTGGAGCCCATATGGATCCAAAATACACCCAGAAAACAGTTAAATTTGGTGGTGGAAAGATCATGGTCTGGGGTTAAATTCAGTATGGGGTGTGCGAAACATTTGCAAGGTGGAAGGCAATATCAATAGCCTAAAATATCAAGAAGTATTAGCTACCTCTTACATTCCAAATCATAAAAGGGGTCAAATTTTGCAGCAGGATGGTGCTCCATCACATACATCCATCTCTAGAACAAAGTTCCTCCAGGCAAAATAGATCAAGGTGCTCAAGGACTGGCCAGCCCAGTCACCAGACATGAACATCATTGAGCATGTTTGGGGTAGGATGAAAGAGGAAGCTTGGAAGACAAAACCAAGGAATCTAGATGAACTCTGGGAGGCATGTAAGATGGCATTCTTTGCTATTCCTGATGACTTCATTAATAAATTGTATGAATCATTGTTGAACCGCATGGATGCAGTCCTTCAAGCTCATGGAAGTCACACAAAATATTAAATATGACTCTAATAGCACCATAAATTCATTCACCAATGTTATGCAACATATATTTGTATTTTAAGATAACTATTTGTTTGAATATCACATTACTTTCTGTGGGCGACAAAACTTTTGTCTTGCCAAAATCTGACCATTCTGTGTCCATTAAATGATCAATATTTCAGCATTGATGCCAATTTATTTTCTTAACCTAAACCAAATTTGGGAGGGTTTCAGCTTTCAAAAGAGTAATTTATAAAACCAATGGATGAATTTAACATCAGGTTATAAGCTTTGATTTACATAACATGGATAAGCGACATAACTTCTGTCAGGGACTGTATATCATTCTACTCAGCTTCCCCCGCTCTATAACATGGTGCCTGCAGATTGGACTGCATTTTAATAGTGACAAGTTTTCTTTAATATTGTGTATCTGGACTTTTTCAAAGGTAGTTAATATGGTATTACATGAAAGCTCGACACTTACAATCTTAAGAAAGAATGGTCCAGCTAAACTAATGTATATTAAAATGTCTTCAATACTTTATTCCAAAATGTTTAATTGAGATAAAGCAAATCCTTAAACAATCCATGGTGTATGAAAAAGAAGAATACTATTCCATTAAAATACCTTTGGTTCCAAATTAATAACATAGGTGGGCTAATTAGTCTAAATAAAATTTGCAAATAAGCACATATTTGATATAGTAATAAAATAACATCATGATTCATGAGCACAAACATGGTATTAGAGCTCTAGAATGTAACATCAATAACATCAACATGAGAAAAAAGCAATTTTTAATATGAATGACATGTTTAGTTAGAGGGGAAAAAGATGCATAAGACAAGTTGGGGAAAATAAAGCAGAAAAAACACAAAACGCTCAAAAACACACACAAATAATTACACAAAAAGGGATCATACATTGTGAAACACACAAAACACACCAATATGTAAAAAAAACACTCAGAACAAGATGTTAAAAATAGCACAAGACACCGTGCAGACACACAAACTATTCTCCCCTACAAAAACACACAATGTTTTTAACAATTTGCAATAAGTCATTGAAGAAGTTTTAATAAAAATTCATTGAGTCAGACTATTCTTTAGACTTGCCAGGCACAACAGGCCAGTGCTTAGATTCTGAGCCCCAAGTACCTATTCCAGTGACTAGTATGGAAATAGGGAAAATTATTTGCAAAAGAAAGCCCACTTGCCTAGTTTTTCTCAAAAACAACCATGTACAAAGATTTAGCTGTGTAATATATATCCCAGATAAAGAGCATGAAGCTTTTAGTAAAGTTTTAACTTAATAGAAGAGGACATAACTGCCTCTAAAGAGTAAATGTACTAGCAAAGGACATAGCTGCTTGTAAAGGTTAATTTATTAGAGGCAGACAAAAGTGCTTGTAAAGGATTAATCTGAGTTTCTTCAACATACACACACCTATCAGTTGTTAAAATTAACAGAATTTACTTCTATGGCTGAATCTTCTAACCTCCTCCTCTTCTTGATGCTTCATACCATACAGAACTCAAATATGTAACCCAGAATAATTAGTTTACAATTTACTCAGCTTTAGTGACTATTGCCATGCAGCCGTCAAGAATGCAAATAAAATTGTGAGATGCATGGGATGTAAGGAGGCATAAATGCTCATGACAAAAACATTGTTTTTCCTCTATACAAGTCACTAGTGCAGCCACACTTAAAATTCTGTGTAAATTTTGGTCTCCGGAGTATGGGAGGGGCATATCTGAACTAGAGTGGGTGCAGCGAAGAATGTCCAAGGTTATTAATGGAATGGGTGGATTGTAAGACTAGACAGGTTATTATACTTGGGGTTATTCAGTTTGGATAAACAAAGACTTTGGGGCGATCTTATTACAATGTACAAATATATTAGGGGACAGTACAGAAATCTTTCTAATGATACTTTTACACATAGGCCTGCAACAATGACAGAGGGCAGCCTCTACATCTAGAGGAAAGAAGGTTTAATCAAAATCACAGATGCAGATTCTTTACTGTAAGAGCAATGAGACTATGGAACTCTCTGCTACATGATTACATAGAATTTGCTAGAATTATTGACAATTATTGAAACTATAGTCCATATAGGGAACTTCCAATGCAAATGAGACAATAACAGGAAAAATGGAGCCTATAAACCCCTGCAACAAAAAAAGTAGATGTAGAAACCTGATTTGTGTAAAACATTTACATTTTATTAAGCTTATTAAAAGGTTTCACTATCATATGATTTGAAAAATTAGTAGATGGTTTCACTAACGATGAAGACACAAACTGTATGACAGCACAAACCGGAAATTAGTAGGTACAGGAGCAACTCCATACATACAATTATATGGAACTCATTAGACAAAAAACATAAATCCCAGTGAAAGTAGTCCAAAAGGGATACAAGGATATTCATGTAAAGCACTGTAAAAAATGCCTCATGTAACAAGTGTAGCGTTCAAGAATCCAGCATGCCTGAGTATGCATGCACCGAAACAATGCAAATTAAGTCACACAGTATGATAGAAAGAGAGTATATACATTGCAATAGGGCAAATGGTGGCACAAATGAAGATAATTGATGCTCACCCATAAAGTGCAGAGTGCCTGTGTGTGTCAAAAAGCCCCAACGCGCATTTCACAACGGCTTCCTCGGAGGACCTCTCTGCTACATGATGTTGTAATGGTTGATTCACTATAGAAGATCAAGAAAGGCCTGGATGCCTTTCTTGAAAACTATATTACCCCTGATGGGTACAAGATTCTGGAACTGGGATGTTAAGCTATGGGTAGACTACATGTAGTATTTTTGCCTTCCTCTGGGTAAATTTGTTAGAGTTGAACTCAAATGGATCTGTGACTTCTTTCAACCTTAAAAACTTTGAAACAAAACTGATATACAAGCCAATGGTATCAAATTTATGTAACAATTGAATAATAACATTTCCATATTCTTAAACAATACATTATGATACTGTATGTTTTATTATTTGGGTGTATTATAGCATATTATTTGCGTACGGTATGGCATGAAACACTGTCTACAATATAATTTAGGATTAAAATCCATATAAAATGCTGTATTATTAAGACTTCATTTTCATATGACTTTTGTACAGGATGGCATATTATTTTGGTTACACATGACTTTTTTAGGCACTTTTCTATAATTTGAGCACAATGTGGCAAATATTTTGTGCATTCTATGCCATATTATTTGGATAATATATAGCCTATTAGCTGGGTGCACTAATACACAGTATATATTGTTTAGGCAATGTATACCATTAGATTTGACACTTAAACTGTAGTGAATTTATGGGGAATTTGGTATTATATAGAGGTAGTAATGAAGAAAATCACTCTCTATCCCTACGGAAGGCTAAGTACACAGTTACAGTTTTGGTGATAATTTCGCTATGTTTTTGTGCAGTAAGCAGTCCCAGCGTCGAGACATCACATATGTCTGCATTATTTTTGGAAAAATGTTTTGGATGTAACTTCAGTTTAGCTGTCATCGTGGCCTTCATTTCTTTTCCTGTAAACTTTAAAAGGGAAAAAAATGCATATTGAAAAAAATTGATGTTAAAACTGCTTCTTTAGCAAAACATATGAAGAAAGCCATGATAAATATTGCATGTAGTGATATACATTTTTTTAGCTTACTAATGTGCCACAGCTGAAATGAAAAAGTACGCCAAAGTCTTGATACAAATGACAGAGCCCAATGACAGATAATGTAAATGGGAGAGATTTTCACCTACCATGTTACTTATTGGATGACATGGAAAATTCTAAGATTTTTTCTTTAGAACTATTATGAGAGCTGAGGTATACAGACTTACAGCAAAACCCTGTACATGTCTATGGAAATTTATAGCAAATATATATATTATTAGGGGGAGCACAAAGTAGGATTTTATTTAGGGAGCCATGTTCTGTGCAGGTTACCAAAAGAAAAATTATGCATATACAGTATGTACATGTAATTATTGCACTATACCTGTGGACTGTGCCCCTCCGACTCCATATGGCGGTGGGGTGGAAGAGCTCCTCCAAAATCTGTATAAAAAACAAAAATGAAAGGGACATTTAGGCTAAGTGCACACGTTCAGGAATGTTTGCAGAATATTCCTGAGCAAAAACGGACTTTTTTCGCGGCAAAAACGCGTAGTTTTTTGCGTGGATTTTGCGCGTTTTTTATGCGTTTTTACCGCGATTTTCCCCTGAACTTTCTAGGTCAATAATATAGCGGGAAAAACGCTAGAATTCCGCGAAATTAGTGAACATGTTGCTTCTTTTTCCGCGATGTGTTTTTTTGCGGAAAAAAACGCACCATGTGCACACAAATTGCGGAATTCATTCTAAATGATAGGATGCTTAATACATGAGTTTTTGACGCGTTTTTTCCCGCGAAAAAACGCGAAAAAAAACGCAAATAATCCTGAACGTGTGCACTTAGCCTTACAGTGATATGTAAAGATTTACTGTCAGATGACATCATAACCATGGCATGATAAAATGTTAATATTTTCTTATGTCCTTTTTCCTGCACACTTTGGGATATCAGTCAGACCACTGAGTGTAATAATAGTGCAATGCTGGAATGAGTGGCAGTGGTGACAGACTAGTCCAGATATGCCACATTCAACTTCAATTTTACAATATTTGCAGCAACACTTAAAGGGAATCTGTCTTTAGGATCAACCCTTTGAAGCCGTTTATATGCTAATTAGGTCATAGGAAGCTGCATAAAATGATATCTTGATATCTGTGATCTGATATCTAAATTCCTGAGAAATTCATGTTTTTCTTATATGTAAATTAGCTGTTCCAGGCTATGAGGAAGGACACTAATCTCCCTAAGATTCTGCCTCCAGGGCTTATTTTAAAAGAAAGGGGGCATTACCAGTGTGAGACATGTATCCAACACAGAACAGTAGAACGGAACTTTGTCTCATACCAAACATGTTAGCAGCTGCAGCTCTGCTGCAAAGCAAAACTGTTGCAACACTGGATGCCTGTGAGATGGAAGCGGAAGCACAGAGAGGAACCAGCAGATGTGTCAGATATAGTCATACACTATTCTACATAACACCCCCTTTTGTTTAAAATAAGCTATAGAGGCGGAGTCTCATGCACATCAGTGTCCAGCCCATAGTCCTGAACAGCTCATTTACAAATAAAAAAAACATGGATTTTTCTGGAATGTCATAGTATCACAGATATTATGGTAACCCTTTATTCAACGACCAGCATGCCTGTATATACGGCTTAGTAAGGTTGATCCTACTGACTGATTCCCTTTAATGGACAGCCCCTGTAATATGGCTACCCTCCAATTCTAGACTATTATTGGTAATCAATTTATGTGACACTCACTATTAGTATTGCATAATTAATCAATATACAAATAGCTTTTTGTCCCATCTAATGGATATGGCAATCCTAAATATCAATATGACCGTTTAACGAGCCTTTCCTCATGATTTAGTATAAGAAGCCAAACTAGAAACTCCACATAATGTTCTCCTGTTGACTTGGCTGGGCGAGAGATCTCTGACAGGGGATTTAAAGGGTGATATTTATCTTTGGTTAGAGTGCTAAGTCAACCTATAAGTCTTATGTTTACTTGGCACTGACTTAGCATTTGAGTGGGAGGCTTCTGACAGGGAGTCTATAGGGTAAACTTAATATTGCATAAGGGAATAGCACACAAAACTGATTTTTTTTAATGCTTTTCATTTTCTACCCTGATATCCCAAGAAAAGAATTATACCACAAAGTGAAGTATAGCAACGTTTCAGTAATGTACCCTTCGTTAGACCGTGAATAGAGCATGTGTTTTTCCACATACACAAGTCTTTCTTGGACGAAAAAAAGTAAATATCCACATTCCATTCACACTGCGTTCCTCTATCTCCACTTCATGTTGTACCACTGACTCCCTTCTCCTATGGACAACAGTCATTTCCACCCTCTCTCTGGATCTTTAAACAGGCCAGATATTCCATTCCTTCTTTACTGGTACAAGTGGATATTCTGCATTTTTTCATCTAAGAAAGACATTCCACACATACCCTATTCCTAGCCTGATGAAGGGTACATTACCCGAAACATTGCTATTCTTCACTCTGCAGTATAATAACTTTTTTATATATGAGGGTAGAAAATTAAAAGCATTCAAAAAATCATTCAATTTTGTCCTATTCCTATTGTGCTATTTCCTTATACAATATTAATTATCTAACAAAATAAGGAGTAATATGGACTGATCCATTGGAATAAGCTCCCATTCCCTTCCTTGCAATGTAAATTAGAAGTTGATCAGGCCATCTTTTGTCTAAAGGTAAACTTATCTTCGTGGAGAGTGCCCACTCAGCCTATAAGTCACCTTACGCTGACTTGGCACTCATTACGGTATATAGTTAATCCAATAAGTCAACAGGGTTGTCCAGTCTTCCAATGAAAGTCTCCAGTTACTCACGCCGTTATGATTATCCAGTGACAAAAGTCGGTCACTTGACTGCAA
>JARQOD010000007.1:161834380-161861354 GCA_033576555.1 Oophaga sylvatica | reverse complement strand
CAAGTATCCAATGTATTTGGCTGTGAAATAATGCCATACCATCAGGCTTCACCAACTGAACAGTTCCTTCAATTTCTCAATCTATTAGCCCCTTTTTCCCTTGTTTCTTCCGGACACATTTGCATCCATCAGAGCCTAGTCTATTGACTTTCATCTCAGTGCTCCAAATCAAGCATTTCCAATCTTCTACTGTTCACTTTTCTTACTTTTTGCAAACTTGAGCTAACACTTCTTATGACAGCATTGAAGTTGAGGCTTCTTCACCTTTTTTCAGGCCACCATTTCAGACTCATGTAACATGCATCACACAGTGCTTTTCATGGACATCTGTGATCTCACTTTTATGAAGCATACGAGCCACCTCCACTGCCAGATATGTTTAGCCAGAACTGATAGACCTTGTGATGTGCTCTCTCTCTCTCTCCTTGTTCCAGGCATGCTCAGATGGCATTTATCGGGTTCAAAAGTTCATGACAGATCCGTCTCAAAACCTGATCCGTCGCATCAGTTTTTTACAATCTGCACTGGATCCATCTTTTTTCAACTTGGACGGATTGTGCCTGATTGTAAAAAATGGATGTGTGAAAGTAGCCTTAGTCAGGTAATGTTCCGAGGTCAGAATACCAGGAGGATAGCAGATAAGAGCAGAAGGGGTTAAACAGATGGATGGCCAGAATCAGGTCCAAGGTTAGGCAACAAAAGATCTACAAACAGAATGCAATGCATAGAGAGACAAACCACACCACAAAGCAGCTGAATGTACATCTGGCAGAGGTCTGGGAGTAACAGCCTGGGTAACCCTGGGACAATGAACACCTGGAGACAGCCAGCGCCTCCAAGTCTCAGATTTAATGGTGGAGCTGTCAATCAACACACTGACAGCTCAGCATGATCCTGTACCAGATTGGATGGCTGAGCTGTCAGTAACTGCATCCCAGACACACTGAGTGGTGGAACCGGACATCTCAATGGTGCTACAATATCCTGCCTAGAATACCCTCCATTCTGTCTTTTTCCCCTAAGGTTGAGTTTAGTTGTCTGTATTGCACAATATTAGAGCTGAAATAATGCTAAATGCTGGAAATAGTAACCACTGATAAACCCACCAGGTTGTGAGTAGACTGGAGCAGATGGTGGGCATACCTTTCCATGCTCATACATGATTATTTTTATCTGCAGAGAAGAAAAATAAGATTTTCAAAAATCATCATCCCATGGTAACAAATATCAAAGTATCAGCCCAAATTTATAATGTTGCTTATCATTATTTATAATTGAAATAGAACATAATGAAATCACTAGAAAATAGCGATATGATTTCACTGAAATAGGACCAATGATGAGTAAATTTTGGCTAAAACAATTTAAAACTAATATCGCTTAAAGGCAATCTTGGTTGGACAACGCCTGTATAATCCCATATTAGGCTATATTCCCATGATTACCTTTTGGTGCGCTTTTGAGACTTCATATTTTTGCTGGATCAAAAAACCCAATGTCTTACAGTTCCAGCAAAGTGGTTGGGATTTATAGAAATCTCATGCCCACTGTGTAAACTGACCTGCACTACGTGTTTCAAATCTGCAGCATGTCATTTTCTCTTGCAGGTACGCTGAGTTTTATGTGCGAAATTTCCCCATAGACTTGCATTAAGTGCAGAAATTCCACAGGTAAAAAAAGCATATGCATTTTAAGTGCATTTCCACTGCACAAGCGCATTAAAAACGCATGTGATCCACACCTAAATATATCAATAAGGTTTTGGTCAACGCCAAATACCAGGTAGTATAAAAAATAAAGCAGATTTATTTAAAGCATGACTCCGAAATAGACAAAACTGCAGCATCAAAAGCACTATAAAAGCACATTTAAAAAAAACAATAAACGCAAGTAATCTAAAAAAAAAAGCTCAAAAGCTGTGCTAATATTCCATCTATTGTATATTGTTTTAATTGCTTCACATTCGAAAGTCGTGAATCAGCCAAAAGAAATGACTGGTCCATTGTTGTATATGGAATTTAAATTTAACAAGTGTAGAAATTCTGCAACCTTAAAAACTCACCAAAAGCTCAAGATGGGATCATAGCCTTAGGCCAGGGTCACACTTGCGAGAAACTCACACGAGTCTCGCACCTCAATACCCGGCACTGCCGCTGGCACTTGGGACCGGAGTGTGCGGCTGCATGTATTTCTATGCAGCTGAACGCTCCAGTCCGAGTGCCGGCGGCAGTGCCGGGTATTGAGGTACGAGACTCGTGCGAGTTTCTCGTAAGTGTGACCCCGGCCTTAGGGATATAATAGGGTCTTCCTAATCAGCCAATAGACAAATTCATTGGTTTCTGTATAAATGAACATTTATTTTGTGCTTTCCACGCAGCTCCGTGTGACCAGCGATTACATCATTAACGTTACTGCCGGTCACAGGCAGCGCGTCTCATGCTCTGCTCAGTGTGTTCAGGCTGGCATGGCGAGAGGTCGCATCACTGATGTTACCGCTCTCTAGACCATCCAGATCATCGTGGGACATGAGCATTAATGGATTATCGGGGGAAAGATGAGTATAACTTTGCTTTTATATTTTTAATTTTGTTAAATAGATGGGTAAAAGTGGGTCAGTGAATTTTTGTTTCAAATAAAGGACTTTGTGGAAAGAGGGTGTGTAGTCCAGCTGGTATAAAAGAGACTGTTTATTCAAAATCCATAAAAAGACATTTCACAGAGATGGTTGCGTCACCGCAACCGTCTCTGTGAAATGTCTTTTTATGGATTTTGAATAAACAGTCTCTTTTAACCAGCTGGACCGCAACCGTCTCTGTGAAATGTCTTTTTATGGATTTTGAATAAACAGTCTCTTTTATACCAGCTGGACTACACACCCTCTTTCCTCATTGCTTTCCAAGCCGGTCCTCTTCGAGTCCGGGCTGATACATGCTGTAACAGGTGAGCTGGTCTACTCTTCTATGCAGTAAAGGACTTTGTGGGTTTATTTCGAGTAAAGGACTTTACTCTGTGTCTTTATTACATTTGACTATGGAGTTGGTAATGGGGGTGTCTTAAAGACGCCTCTCAATTACTAACCCCTGAGATTTATATCAGCAGCCATAAAACAGCTGACATCAAGCCCACAACTATTACCTCACTTGCCACCACACCAGGGCTAGTGGGAAGAGAGAGGCAAAGGGGCAGAATTGGCTCATCCTATGGATGCACCATTTCTGGGGCGGCTGAGGGCTGATGTTCTTAGTCTGGGAGGGGGCCAATATTCATGGCCCCTTCCTTGGCTATGATTATCAGCCCTCAGCTGTCTTGTTTAGCTTTTGCTAGTTAGTAAATATAGGGGGGACCTCACGTCATTTTTTGAGTGGCCTCCCCTATAATAATCAGTAAAGGTTAAGCAAACAGCTGTGATCTGATATTAATAGCCTGGGCACCTTTATGGCTATTGGTCCCTTCACAGAATATTAACATCAAACCCCAAACATCAGCTTTCCCTCAGCTGGTTATGAAAATTCTGGGGGGGACCACACGCCTTTTTATTTATTTATTTATACAATAAATACAAGTACAGAAAAGTAAGCATGAAAAACATTGATTAGAAATCACACTGACATATTTCTTTCTTTCTATCCATCTATTTGTCATCTATCATGTTCCTCACTGCTATCTATCTCTATCTATCTCAGTCTATCTTTGAACATATTTAAGACATAAAACTCTTTAATTTCTGTGCTGATTTTATTTCATACATGTCACACTGACAGCACATGGGCACACGAATGGCACATGGATATCACATACATACACACGGACATGAACCACGGATCTCACCAGTTTTTTAAAGTACTGGAATCACCAGGACGTGGGAAGGAGACCCTAGAGTATGTATGCACAATGTCTTTTTCAGGTGGATAAGATATATCATAAACCCGCCTGCACTTAATAAATGCAATAGAGAACAAATGCAATTGTATTTAAAAACAACTTACTGTACATTTGTTTATTCTTTTCAGTGACACTTACCTGCTTATGGTTTCCAAAGATACGAAGCAGTTAAAGAAGTGACTTAGCCATTATTCACTAGTTTTTACAATCCAATTCCTTCTGAAAAACATTCAGGGTGCACATCTAAAATATGCCAAGTTCACATGTCCTTTGAGAAGTGTTTCCCAATTACAGTCCTTTAGAGCCAGCAATAGAGCATGTTTTCCTTATCAGGATTTCCTTAGTATTATACAGGTGATGGAATTATCACCTGTGCAATACTAAGGAACCCTGAAAACATGATCTGTTGCTGGCTCTTGAGGGATAGAGTTGGGGAACACTGCCTTAGGGTATGTGCACATTACTTTTTTTCAGGTGGTTTCCGCCTTGAGCCATCTGAAAAAGTGCTAAAAAAACGGCAACAAGAAGAAAAATACCCACAGCAATGTAAAAAAAATAGCTGTGCTAATGTTCCATCTATTGTATATTGCTTTATTTGCTTCACACTCGAAAGTCGTGAATGAGCCAAAAGAAATGACTGGTCCATGCCTCAGGCATCACTGTTGTATATGGAATTTAAATAAAAAAGATGCTGCAAAAGACGTCCGAAAAGACGCTTCAGGGAAAACCCTTTTGGCATCTACATGAAGCATCTTACCAGAGGCATTTTACCATACAGTACCTTTAGGCTATCGTCTATCATTTTTTTTAGCAGAAGTGCTCTAAAATCCTCTTCAAAAACTACTGGAAGTCATCCAGTTACGGTAAGTTAAATGGAAAATCCATTTTGTTGTTCACACAAGGAATTTTTTGAGCTTTTTTTTCCTGAAGACGTTTAGAAAAACACTTGTTGGAATAAAAAGTGCATGTCACTTTCTTTAAGTGGATCTGAAATTAAATCTCTCCAAATTAGACACTATGAAATCTAAAGGCTGCAAAGAACGCTTCATGAAAAATCTCTCAAAACAATCAAAAAAACGCTTGAGGAAATAGAAAAAAAATTGAAATGGAAAAACTTCCCCCAAAATTTTACAAACAAGGAGAGTTTCTCCTGAAGTGATTTTGTTAACAGGTAGTGGAAGCAGCAGCGCAGACAATGAGGAGACAGTGGCAATTAAACTAACAACTATTTATTCAATTAACACAATCAAAGGTGTGTATTTAGCACAATATCAGAGGATAGCACAAATGGTGAAAATAATTAAATCACAAATACTGAATAAAAAATCAATAGGATGATAGTATGGAAATATCATTGTGTCAATATCCTGTTATCTAAATTACTGTATTAAGCCCCCGTCTCACACAGCGATCTCGCTAGCGAGATCGCTGCAGAGTCACTAGTTTTGTGACGCAGCAGCGATGTCCCCAGCGATATCGCTGTGTGTGACATTCAGCGACGATCAGCCCCCTGCTGGGTATCGCTGATCGTCGCTGAATGTCCTGGACATTTTTTTGATCGCTGGTCTCCCGCTGGCAGGCACGCATCGCTGCGTGTGGCAAGCAGGAGACCAGCGATCTGCTGGTAACCAAGGTACACAGCGGGTTTCCAGGCGCGGGGCTGTGCCTAGAAACCCGCTGTGTACCTTGGATACCAGCGCCCTGATGCAGGGAGCTGGTAACCAAGGTACACAGCGGGTTTTCCAGGCACCGCGCAGCGCCTGGAAACCCGATGTGTATCTTGGTTACTAGCTCCCTGCATCAGGGCGCTGGTATCCAAGGTACACTGCGGGTAACTAAGCGATGTTACCCGCAGTGTCACTGTGCTGATCGCTGCCCTGAGCTGCCTGTTTGGCAGCTCAGCAGCGATCATGTAGCGATACACCAGCGATCCTGACAAGTGCATATCGTTGTCGGGATCGCTGGTGTATCGCTATGTGAGACCCAGGCCTTATTCTTGTAACATAACTTGACACAATGATATTTACTATCGTTCAATTATTACCATTAAATAACTGTTCTTGTCAGTGATGTCTTAGTCCTAATACCTCAACCTAAAGGGTGTTACTGTTACTACTAGGCCAGTCACCGTTGTCTCTTTCTCTAGGCAACACAAAACATCATAATGTTCCTAATGGGAGTCAACGATACTACCTGTTAGGCCGCAAGTCCCAGATTGGTGAGTTACTCAGTACACTCATTACACTGGTCACCTTCAATCCCTGAAGCACAGCTGAAGTTCCCACTTTGTACCGTACGTCTACATCTGAAGTAATGGCTCACGCGAACATCCCTCCACTGTGGCCACTGCTCTAGTTCTGCTTGCTCGGCTCAGCTCTACTGCTCTGATCTCTCTCGGGTCTTTACTCAGATCTGGTCTCTCTGCTCCTTTACCCAGATTTTGTCTCTCGACTCCTTTATCTGGATCTGGTCTCTCAACTCCTTTTTCCAGATCTCATCTCTTGACTCCTTTACTCGGATCTGGTCTCTTGACTCCTTTAATGAGATCTGGTCTCTCGGCTTCTATACTCAGACCTGGTCTCTCTACTCCTTTACTCAGATCTGGTGTCACAACTCTGTTGTCGGAAGGCCAGGGGCTCCTCCCTGTCTGTAAAACAAGGGGCACCCTAGCTATCCCTGCTCCCTAGATTACTTTTGAAGGTTAAAGCTGACCTCTTGAATCAGTCCCAAATCTGTCCCCCTCCACTACCCAGGGAAGTGGGGGGTAATAGTGTTTGATTATACACAAATCAGACTAACAAGGGAGGATGTACAGGGATAAATGAAAATACGCAAATATGCACTCACAGACAACAGAGAGGAACACCAGAGTGAAAAGGAAGGTAAACTAAATAGGAAAGGATGAGGAACTGCACATCAGAAACACAGAGCAACAATCGCAGATCAATACTCCAAACACCTCTACCAACAACTGACACCTCCACTCCATGACAGGCAGTAAAAAACTAAAACTGGCAATCGAAATTGCAAGAGGCAAGTATATACTGTATAGGAGAGGGGAATGGCCAATACTGAACTGCTGAGATCATCCAAGCAGAGACTGAAGTAATTATCCCCTCTACTCCTCCTTGGTCAGGCCTCATCTGGAATACTGTTCCCAGTCCTGGGCACCACATTTTAAAATACACATTGAAAACTGGAGCAAGTTCAGAGAAGAGCCTACAGGATGGTGAGTGGACTGCAAAGTATGTCCTATGAGAAACGGTTAAGGGGTCTGGGAATGTTTAACTTGCAAAAAAGAAAGCTAAGAGGAGACATAATAGCTGTCTAAAAATATCTGAATGGATGTCACAGTGTAGAGGGATCATGATTATTCTCATTTGCACATGGAAACGCGAGAAGCAATGGAATGAAACTGAAAGGGAGAAGATTTAGATTAGATATTAGAAAAACTTTTGACAGTGAGGGTGATCAATGAGTGGAACAGGTTTGCATGAGATGTGGTGAGTTCTCCTTCAATGGAAGTCTTCAGACAGAGGCTGGACAGAAATCTGTCTGAGATGGTTTAGTGAATCCTACACTGAGCAGGGGATGGACATGATGACCCTTGAGGTCGGTTCCAACATTCTATGATTGTACGATTCCATGATTCTATGACTCTAGCTGAACAGTTTAACCACTCAATTGCGAACAGAAACCAGAACCGTTTAATATGAAGGGAAAGTGATTCTAATCAGTGCAGGAGTATGTGAAATCAGATGTTGTGGTCTTCTAGCCCCCGTCTGTCGCGGTAAGCCCGTTACATCTGGTCTCAGATACATCAACTCCATGCTGTCCAGCCCACTGTACATTACACAGGCTGGTGCTAGATACCCTTCTACAGCACTCACTGCTGACATGCTGTGTCTCACATGTGACTCTCTCAGCTGCAGCAAAAACACCTCAATATAGACTAGGTTCTTCATACAACTAGATTATTGCCGTACCAAGATATTGTATTGACTCATCACTGCTGATCAAGAAGATCCCACATTTATTCTCATGTCCACATACCACATACTGACATTTGATATGTGACATACATAATCATGATCATTTTAAGTACTCAGGGAAAATAACTTTGTAGAGAAATTCAGTGCTCAATGTTTAGATAACATCCTGGCTTTATGCTTAAAGGGGGGTGTTCAGGTTTGGCCTTAAAGTCTGCAGTCAGTTTACTTGCGCACAGCATGTGCTGTCAGGATTCTACAGTGCCAGTGACGAGACAGGCATTAATATGACCGCTTGTATGCAACATGCGTACGTGTGACCACATTCCAACTAGATAGTGTGAGGTCTTGGTCCATACAAGTGAATTTAGTGAGACAACACACGTCTAGTCAGAATGTGGCCGGGTGTGTTCATATGGTATACTTCACCAGCACCGGCACCAGAGAGTTCTAACAGCATGCGCTGTGCGTGATGTGAAGATTGTGAAGATGTTCCAAACCTAGACAACCCCTTTAAGAGCTTACACTATGAGGGCTCATTCACACTTCTGATTTTTCCAAGTACGAGAAAAATTATTCTGATCAGACTTTGATGAGAGTTTGATCAGAATGTGGTTTGCGTGTCTTTTCTCATACATGTAGAAATTTAAAAAAAAACTTCTTCATCTTTTCCATTCTGACAGCCCATGAAAATTGGATAACACGCGGATGTAATTCGAGTGTGGTTCGATTTTTTTCATGGACCCATAGACTTTCATTACCAATTTTTATCCAAATGAGTCCTGGCAGTGGGCGGAAATGAAACTGTACCCCTTCCCGGTTTTCTAACTTTAAAATGTTGTCAATTATGCTTCATTACATATTGTCTGCTAATTAGTGACTATTTTCCCCTCTTACAAAATTATTCTAAAAAAAATTGATCGGGCTTAGTGTAAGGCTTTCAGGCAACACCTGAGCTAACAAATATCTCAAAATTTACTCTAGAATTTGATGCAAATTATTATAGTGCAAATCTACTCCAGTCCACTGCTGATTTAGATCAGATTTTCCTGCACACGCACAGCAAAAGGTATGCCTAAATTACCTAGGGGCCACACACTCCAGAGGGCTTCTTATCGAGACCGGTATGAAAATATTCCAAATAATGTGAAAATAAAAAAAGACCTTTGAAAAAAACACTTAATAACATCTTAATAAATCGTCCCAGCAGTGTATTGCAAATGAAACATGACAATTACAAATTGTCCATAGGCATAACTTACCCCTGCATGGCAAGTACAACGTGAATCCAAGATGTAGCCACTAGCTGAACAGTCATATTTATAGAAAATTCTGCAATACTACTCTGATATAACAACAATATGATATTGAAGCCCCTCATTATAATAACATTTATCGATGATGTAAGGAAGAAAACACCAATGCCGTTGTATTGAGCATCATTATAAATTGTAACTGATTCCAATAATTAGCATTTTTGTTACATTAATAATAATTTTATTTCTATAGCGCCGACATATTCCGCAGCACTTTACATTATAGAGGTGACTTGTACAGACAATAGACATTACAGCATAACAATAAACACAAATCAAAGTAGATACCAAGAGGAATGAGGGTCCTGCTCGCAAGCTTACAATCTATGAGGAAAAGGGGAGACACGGATGGTGGATGGTAACAATTGCTCTCATTGTTGGGACCAGCCATAGAGTAAATTAAATATATAACCAAGCCCCATCAATCACAAAAAAGGAAATAAATAGTAACATTGTAGCCACAGATTATATAATATAGCTCTGTCGATCACGTATAACAAGTTAAATCATGACTTTTGGGAGAGGTATTCACAAAGCCCTTGGTTTAATAAATCAACTAAAATAAAGTAGTAGAAACTAAAGCAAGTGACATAAGTGAGTACACACTATAGCGGGTATTGTATCTACACCCTAAGAATGTAGGAGCTCGTACATACCAAAATTAGGGTGACGATTCATCTCTCACGTAGTTTCTACTTTATCATATAACAAAATAACATTCAGGAACAATCAGTACAAAAGCATTTGTGTCTTTCAGACCCCCTTAACAAAGGCAAATAAAATAAAAACTGCATTTTAAAAAAGTGAAAATTGAAGTCTTCTAAGTAATTCACATGAAAAGCCCAATATGAATACCTGCAAAGACTAATTCTTGCTGCTGTACTCTCTTGTAGTGACAACTGTGAACTTAAACTTCAACTTTAAAAGATAGGAATGTGGTATAGATGGAAAACAGGTCAAACAAGAGGAGTGCAAGGGAAAGTAAATTTGCATAGAGTTTTGAGTAAGTTGTCTTGTGGCTCTAAGGCATCTATGAGATAAAGCAGTAACTTCCGTGCCTCCTACTCTTTCCCTGAATGGTTCTTGCCCTTTCCTGTTTCCTTCTCTCATTGCCATACCTCCTCTCTCTCAACAGTATCAGCAGTGCTCTACTTTCTACATCAATGTCTGCAGCAATTACTCCCGTGCCTCCTCCTCTTCTATAGTAGCAACAGCGACTAAGAAAATAATAAAAAGAAAATACAAAGGGGCCAATTCGTCCTTGCTTTTGCATCTTTATTTTTTTTATCTAGTTTTGTATATTTTGCCTAGCTTTTGATTTGTGCCATTTTTATCTTTTTATTTGCATCTTTATTAAAGGTCACTTTTTTATGTGTTCAGTTTAGACTTTCCAGATGACTTCATTTCTGACTTTTCGGAGAGTCAAATTTTTTTTGCAAATGTACCAGGTGATTTTATATACAGCAAACATTTTTACAATCTTTTGCCAAACGTGTATAAAGATTGTAGGATGTGGTCTCGCTGGTGTGCGACCGGAGGTAAGCAGGAGGGCGACTCTTCCTGGTTCTTTAAGCAAGTTTATTAGACTTCATAAACTTGCTGTAAAACAGAAAACAAAAACAGCCTTCTCTGGCACAAAGTAACAGAAAACAGATAAAAGTCCTCGTACTCTAACCGAGTACTCTCTCTTCAGCACACACACTGGAGGTCTCCTCAGAACTCCCACACTGGAGGTTTCCACACCTCCAGCCACCCACACCTGTGGTCAGCAGTCGGCTTATTTATATCTCAGACATCCAGCTAACATAGAACACATGACTGGTCATGTGGTAGTGACATCATCACAGGTCCTTTAACCACATACACAGCTATAGTGATGCCACTACCCAGGGCTAATGTGTACTGGGCTACATAACAGATACAAGGCATCTCTGAGCCAGATACCTCCCGTCTATAACACAACCCTTTGCCACTCTACAAGAGTTAAAGACAAAATTATAGTATGCTGAGAGTCATGTAAGTCAACTGGAGAAGCCACCAGAATCCTGCCTCTTGAACTAGTCATCCTTGTCGTATTATACCCAGTGTAGCGAATGGAAGCAGAGGCACAAGTGGTGAAGTTCACATTGGTTGTTTATTGCAATATTTGTGGAACCTCGGGACCAAGGTTCAGGGGCACCGAAGGGGGCGAGACTAAGCGAGCCCCAGACACCCGTAGTAAGTCCCCTCGAACAGGGTCAGAATGGAATGTCTGGGGGACACCAGTGCTACCTCCAGTTAGACCCCGGACAAGTGGCAGCTGTCCCAGTGGGACAGATGGATAAATAAGTTTAACAGGTATGATGGAGCTGACCGGCAGGTTCCGGGTACACGGGTATAAGCTGGAACTGGGGTTGTCTAGAGATTCGGATGGCTCAGTAGTGGAACGGTGACGGAACTGGCGTAGGCAGTACGGACATCGTCCTGGACAGCCGGGTAACAGGTAACTGACAGTCTGCGGAGACAAACAGTGTAAGCGGAGCACTTGGCAGAACACTGCAGAAGCACAGGCACTACAACAGCGGAGTCGGAAGCTAGCAACAGAAGATACTTGCTGCTCCGGCGCCCTCCTTATGGCGGAGGGGCCAGAAATAGTAATCAGTACCACGCCATTGGTCAGAGGCATTTTGAAGTATTTTAAAGAGACCGGGAGCATGCGCGTGTGCGACCTAAGCACTCTCCCTGGGGACCTGCTGACAGCGCGCCAGGAAGCAGAGGGGAGGGAAGGAGCAGAGGCTGCTGCCGGATGGCGCGAGGCCGGCACAGAGCGGGAGTCCAGACGGGGACCCTGCGGAGGTATGGGACCGGGGCCAGGTGGAGCAGGGTCGGGATTGGGTGTAACACCCAGCTGCCATTTTGAAACATGATTAACCTCATAACAACCCATGACCTACAAAACACCTGAGATCACACGACTTCTACCACCTAAATTAGTTCTCTGGTGTAACAAAACTAAGCCGCAGCCACTGAAAAAACTGGAAAAGGCAAATGAACAAACAACAGTGACTCCAGAGGAACCGAGAGGAGCCCAAGCCCCCCGGGAGGGGAACCTGGCCAACCTCACAGAAATGCAGAGAAAAATGCAAATGGCAAGCACAAAAACAAAAAACAGAAAATATCTTATCTGAGAGCAGGAGAAGAGGCAAGACTCAGCAAGCTTCCAAGTGAACCAGGAAACAACGTTGAGACAAGAACAATTGATCACCGGCAACCATGATGGGGGGAAACCTCCCTTATATCCAGCCAGTCCGTGATTCCTGATTGCCAATCCTCACTGAATGGTTCAGTACTGTTTGTAACCACCAGAGGGAGCTTCTGCTCAGAATTCATTTCTAAAACATTCACAACACACTCCCTCAAGGCATGGCTCACCTTCATTACTTCTGAGCCATTCAAAGACGGTCAAACAGCATCCCTCATTCACAAAGGTTACATCATATGTACCTTGACTCCTGAATTCATTGACGCTGTAGATATCCTGACGATGGGCTCCAGCCTTTCCCTCCAACAGGTCACGAACGACGTACACCAGGTTGTTCTTCTCACCACCTTCCACCACCACACGGATCGTATTCTTAATGAACATCCTCAGACCAGACTGCCGATACGGATACCGCAGTAGAAATTCAGCAGCAAGCTGCCAGCAAAGGCCCTGGATCACTCCAGGAAAACTCGCACCCTCTGACCGTGACACAGGATCGCAGCCAAAAGGCCGAGATCACACTGGCGCAAAGCACATAATGCAATTGATACTAGCGCATGGCGGCCCAGCCATGCCACCCTTTTATAGTAACAGCTACAGGACCTGCCAGAAACAAGGACCAATGAGAAACTGTTCCAAAACACATGTAGTTTCAGGGCCTTCCCGGCGGACCAATAGGAGCTGCTGCAGTACCTGAACATGTGACCCCTGATCTCCAATGAGAAATCTTACCCTGGGCATGCTCAGAAGGGGAAACTCAGGACTTTGTCCCAAAGACGTCTGCTCCAGTACTGGCTATAATAGCAGATCCAGGAGAGGTAGCAGCAAGTCTCTGCACAGTATTGGAATGGGCAAGACGCTGTGACAGACGTCTCTGCTGAGCAGGCTCCACTGTGGACGGAGATTGATGGGAGACCGCAGCGGGACCGGTTCGAGACTCCCCCTGTGCAGCAGTGGGAACTTGAACCCTAACATTACCCCTCCCCTTCTTTGGGCCTCGCTGCGCTCAAAGGCAGCGATGAGCTGCGGAGCGTGAACATGCTCGGCAGGCTCCCAGGACCTATCCTCAGGCCCATTACCCTTCCAATCCACCAAACAAAATTTTTTTCCTCGTACCACCTTGCACCCAACAATGGCGTTCACCTCATGATCATCGGTAGATGAACCCGACGTCCAGGCAGATGACTCGGAAAACCGGGACATGGCCACGGGTTTCAGGAGGGACACGTGTAAGGTGTCCGTGATACCAAGGCGAGGCGGAAGGGCTAGGCGGTAAACCACCGGGTTCACCTGCTCAAGAACTTTAAGGGACCCAAAAAAGCGAGGTGCCAACTTGGTGGACTCTACACGTAGCCTGATGTTTCAGGCAGAGAGCCACACTAGGTCACCAGGAGCAAATGTAGTGCGGCGCCGATGGCATTGGCCGAAGATCTCATCCTCTCTTTGGAGGCCTGAATGGCATCCTGGGTGCGGTCCCAAATGTCCCGTGCCTCCACAGCCCAGTCTGCCACCCTGGAATCGGCAGAAGACACGGGCATGGGCACTGGTACCTGCGGATGCTGACCGTAGTTCAGGAGGAATGGGGTCTGTCCGGTGGAGTCAGCCACAGCATTATTTAGAGCGAACTCAGCCCACGGTAGCAAGGATGCCCAGTCCCTTCCAACTCTACTATTCTATTCTATTCAGTCATCCTGCCTGGCAGAGACAAAATGTCGCAAGTATGTGACCAAGGTCTGGTTGGCTCTCTCTACCAACCCATTCATCTCGGGATGGTATGCAGAGGAGAGATTTAACTCAATGCTGAGTAAACGACACAGCTTTCTCCAGAACCGAGACGCAAACTGGGGACCTCGATCACTGACAATTTTGTCTGGCATACCGTGTAGACGGAAAATATGCCTAATAAATAATGCTGCCAAGGCCCGTGCAGACGGTAACCGTGGTAAGGGCACCAAGTGCACCATTTTGGAGAAGTGGTCGGTTATCACCCAGATGATGGTGCAGCCCCGAGACTTGGGTAAGCCCACCACAAAATCCATCCCAACCATCTCTCAGGGCCTGTCTGCCACCGGCAAAGGGAAAAGTAACCCAGCTGGCCGTTGTCGAGGAGACTTATTCTTGGCGCAGGAGACGCACGCCTGAACGTATTCCGACGTCACGGACCATATGTGGCCACCAGTATGTCCTCGCCAGCAACTCAGATGTCCTCTTTGCCCCAAAATGTCCACCCACCCTGGACGAGTGTGCCCAAGAGAGTACCTCCGGTCGCAAATTGATGGGCACAAAAGTCTTGCCTGGACGCACAGACTCGAGCGAAACCGGGGCCACAGTTCTTAGGCTCTCTGTGGGGACAATCAGCCGAGGCACCTCCTCCACCTCCTCAGAGGACACCACGGAGCGAGACAGAGCATCGGCACGAGTGTTCTTCTCCCCGGAGAGAAAGTGGAGGGTGAAATGGAACCGGGAGAAGAACAGGGACCATCTGGCCTGACGGGAATTTAGCCGCTGGGCGGTCTGTAAATAGCCCAAATTTTTGTGGTCAGTGAACACTTGAAAGGGAAAGCGAGCCCCCTCCAGGAGATGTCTCCACTCGGAAAAGGCCAACTTCATGGCTAGCAACTCCCTATCCCCAATGGAATAATTCCTCTCCGCTGGTGTGAAGGTCTTGGAGAAGAAGAAGCAAGGATGTTTACGACCTTGAGCATCCTTTAGGAAAAGGACTGCTCCAGCACCAACGGACGAGGCATCTACCTCCAATATAAAAGGTTTATCAACCTCGGGACGATGTAAGATAGGAGCGCTAGCAAAATGGGACTTGATTGAAGTAAAGGCCTTGGAGAACTCCTCTGACCACAATTTGGGATTGGCTCCCTTCTTGGTGAGGGCTACCAAGGGAGCAACCAACGTAGAGAAGTGGGGAATGAATTGGCGATAGTAATTAATGAACCCCATAAAGCGCTGCACCGCTTTAAGAGAGTGGGGTTCTTGCCAATCCATTACAGCCTGTAGTTTGGCAGGATCCATAGCCAATCCCTGAGTGGAGATGATATAGCCCAGGAATGGCAGAGACTCCTGCTCAAACACACACTTCTCCAACTTCGCATATAAGGAATTCGCCCGCAAGAGGTCGAAAACCCTGCAAACATCTCTCCGGTGGGTGTCCATATCTGGAGAAAAGATGAGAATGTCATCCAGATAGACTACCACAGAGGTGGCAAGCATGTCCCGGAAGATGTCATTTACGAAATCTTGGAAGACGGCTGGAGCATTACAGAGCCCAAACGGCATCACTAGGTATTCGTAATGTCCATCTTTGGTGTTGTGAATGGACTTGAAATGAGTTCTGAGCAGAGGCTCCCTCTGGTGGTTACAAGCGGTACTGGACTGTCCAGTGAAGATTGTGAGGAGTGGGAATCAGGTGTTACTGACTGGTCTTATATAAGGGAGTCGCCTTCCCATCAGGGTTGCCGGTGATCAATTGTTCTGGTCTCAATCCTTGAGTCCTGTTTCCTTTGTAGCCTGCTGTGTCGTGTCTGCATCTCCTGCTAACAGATAAGACATTTTCTTCTTTTTGTTTTTGTGCTTGATTTTTGCATTTTGTCCTGCACTTCTGTGGGGGCCTTCAGGGTCCCCTCCGGGGGCTTTTGCCCTCTCAGTTTAGTTCAGCCACTGATGTTTGTACTTTTGCTTTTTCCAGTTTTTTCAGTGGCTGCTGTTTTGATTTTGTTACACCAGAGAACTAATTTAGGTGGTAGAGGTCGTGTGATCTCAGGTGATTTTGAAATTAGTAGAGTTGGTGCTTTTCAGGGTTTTTTGGGATTGCAGTAAGTGCCCTTCCTATCCTTTTCTATTTAGGTAGTTTGGGCCCCAACGTTTGCTCATACTATTTTCTGTCTGTGTCTGTATTTCATCTTGTCTAACCGCCATTACATGTTTGGGGGCTTTCTATGTTCTTTGGGGATCTGCTCCGGGGCAGATAGCTTTCCTATATCTATCTTTAGGTGTAGTTAGTTTCTCAGGCTGTGACGAGGCGTCTAGGACCAACGTAGGAATGCTCCACGGCTGCCTCTAGTTGTGGTGGTTAGTCAGGGTACTGCAATCTCATAGATTCCAACTTCTCTGGTGTATTGCCTTTTTTACCTGCACTCCTCAGCTACCGAAACATAACAGTATCACCGGCCTAAAAATTTAAAATTGTATGGTACTCACAGAAGGGAAAAAATATTGTGAAAGAAAAAAGGTTGTCAGAGTTGTCAGAGATATTTTTCTGTTTGTTGCATTTTTTTTCCCTCTGTATCTCTGGGTGCTGGAGAGGATTTTTTTTTCTCTCAATGGAGTTTGCACAGTTGTCTGGCCGTGTGGATCAGCTTGCCACTGAGGTTCGGAGTATTGCTGCCTATCTTGCTAGGTTGTCTGTTGTGGAACCTAGGATTCCCATGCCAGATTTGTTTTTAGGGGATCGAGCTAAGTTTCAGAATTTCAAAAATAATTGTAAATTGTTTTTTGCCTTAAAATCTAAGTCCTCAGGGAACGCAGCGCAGCAGGTTCAAATTGTCATCTCTCTCCTGCGCGGCGATCCTCAGGATTGGGCTTTTTCCCTCACACCTGGGGATCCTGTTTTGAGTGATGTTGATGCATTTTTTCAGGCTTTGGGGTTATTGTACGATGAGCCTAATGTCACTGATCAAGCTGAAAAAGCCTTGTTGGCATTAAATCAGGGTCTTGATGACGCTGAGTTATACTGTCAGAGATTCCGTAGGTGGGCAGTCCTGACCAAGTGGAATGACGACGCTTTGGCGGCCCTTTTTCGGAAGGGTCTGTCAGATAATGTAAAGGATGTTATGGTGGGATTCTCTGTCCCCTCTGGTCTCAATGATTCTATGTCATTAGCGATTCAAATTGACAGATGTTTGCGTGAGCGGAGAAGTATGCGTGGAATGGTGTTGCCTTGTGAACCTGCTTCTGAACCCATGCAGTGTGATAGAGTGGTGTCTGGGGCACAGCGTCATGAGTTTCGAAAGCGCAATGGGTTATGTTTCTACTGTGGTGATGCCTCTCATGCTATTTCAGTCTGCCCTAAGCGGGGAAGACGTTTTGCACGCTCAGTTGTCTTGGGTAGTGTTCAGACTAAGTTTTTATTAACTGTCACTCTGATATGCTCTCTGTCCTCATTTTCTGCTCAGGCTTTCGTTGATTCTGGAGCAGCTATTAACCTGATGGATTATGATTTTGCTAAACGTTGTGGGTTTCCCTTGATACCCCTACAGAAGTCTATTCCCCTACTGGGGATCGATTCTACCCCTTTGGCTGAGAATAAACCTCAGTTCTCTACTCAGGTGATAATGAGGGTTGAACCTGATCATCAGGAGTGCTGTAAATTTTTGGTTCTGTATAATCTGCATGATATTATCGTACTGGGCTTCCCTTGGTTGCAGTCTCATAATCCTGTTTTGGATTGGAAATCTGTGTCTGTAACCAGTTGGGGCTGCCAATGTGTTAATACCAACACTCCTGTTTTTTCTGCCTCCCCCCAGGCTCAGGATGTTCCTGACTTTTTGATTGATTTTTCTGATGTGTTTAGCGAAAGTAAATCTGCATCCTTGCCTCCCCATAGGAGCTATGACTGCGCTATTGAATTAGTGCCTGGTAGTAAATTCCCTAAAGGTCGCCTTTTTAACTTGTCTGTACCTGAACATGACGCTATGCGGTCTTATATCAAGGAATCATTGGAGAAGGGTCATATCAGACCATCCTCTTCACCCTTAGGTGCCGGTTTTTTTCTTTGTGGCCAAAAAGGATGGTTCATTAAGGCCGTGTATTGATTATCGTCTTTTGAACAATATTACTGTAAAATATCAATACCCGTTACCTTTGATTTCTGACCTGTTTTCCAGGGTGAAAAACGCTACTTGGTTTACCAAGCTTGACCTCAGGGGGCATATAACCTTATTCGCATTAAGCACGGGGATGAATGGAAGACGGCATTCAATACCCCTGAGGGGCATTTTGAGTACCTTGTGATGCCCTTTGGGCTCACTAATGCTCCTTCTGTCTTCCAGTCCTTCATGAATGACATTTTCAGGGATTTTGTGGATAAATTTCTGATTGTTTATTTGGATGATATCTTGATTTTTTCTAATGACTGGGACTCTCATGTGAAACATGTTCGAACTGTATTCCAGATTTTGAGAGAGAATGCTCTGTATGTGAAGGATCAAAGTGTCTTTTTGGCGTACAGAGGATCTCATTTCTGGGATTCATTTTGTCCCCATCTGTTATTGAAATGGACCCGGTCAAGGTTCAGGCCATCTGTGATTGGGTCCAACCTACTTCATTAAAGGCTCTTCAAAGATTTTTGGGTTTTGCCAATTTTATCGTAAATTTATTGGTAATTTCTCGGTTATTGTTAAACCATTGACTGATTTGACCAGAAAGGGTTCTGATGTGGTGAATTGGCCTCCTGAGGCAGTCTCTGCATTTCAGGAACTTAAGCAGAGATTCACTTCTGCTCCTGTTCTACGGCAGCCTGATGTTTCTCTGCCATTTCAGGTGGAGGTTGATGCCTCTGAAATTGGGCAGGTGCCGTTTTGTCCCAAAAAGATCCAGAGACCTCTAAAAGTAACCCTTGTGCCTTTTTCTCTCGAAAATTTTCTCCTACTGAACGTAATTATGACGTGGGTAATCGGGAGTTACTGGCCATGAAGTGGGCTTTTGAAGAGTGGAGACATTGGCTGGAGGGAGCCAAACATCAGGTGGTGGTCCTTACGGACCATAAGAATCTGGTTTATCTGGAATCTGCCAAGCGACTCAATCCTAGACAGGCCAGGTGGGCTTGTTTTTCACACGTTTTAATTTTGTGGTTTCCTTTCTTCCTGGCACTAAGAATGTTAAGGCGGATGCCCTCTCGAGGAGTTTCCTTGCGGACTCTCCTGAGTTATCTGATCCCTTTTGTTATTTTGAAAGAGGGTGTAGTTCTTTCCGCCACTCACCCAATTTGAGACTTGCTCTGGAAGGGTGTCAGGAGGATAGGCCCGAGCGCTGCCCTGTTGGAAAATTGTTTGTCCCGGACCAGTGGAAAAAGAGTGTGATGTCTGAGATTCATTGTTCCGCGTTGGCTGGGCATCCCGGAATTTTTGGTACCAGAGACTTGGTTAGTCGGTCCTTTTGGTGGCCTACCTTGTCTCGTGATGTCAGGAATTTGTGCAGTCCTGCGGGACTTGCTCTCGCTCCAAACCTTGCTCTCGCTCTAGTGGTTTGTTGATGCCATTGCCTGTGCCCAAGAGACCATGGACCCATATCTCTATGGATTTCATTCCGACCTCCCTGTTTCTCAGAGAATGACCGTCATCTGGGTGATTTGTGATAGGTTTTTCCAAGATGATACATCTTGTGCCATTACCTAAGTTGCCTTCCTCCTCTGAATTGGTGCCTTTGTTCCTTCAGCAACGTGATTCGTTTACACGGCATTCCTGATAACATTGTGTCTGACAGAGGAGTCCAGTTTGTTTCCAGATTTTGGAGGACCTTTTGTTCTAAACTTGGTGTTCAATTGTCTTTCTCCTCGGCGTTTCATCCTCAGACCAATGGTCAAACTGAGAGAACAAACAGACATTGGAGACTTATCTAAGATGCTTTGTGTCTGCTGATCAGGATGACTGGGTCTCTTTTTTGCCTTTGGCTGAGTTTGCTCTTAATAATAGGGCTAGCTCTGCCACTTTGATGTCTCCATTTTTCTGTAATTCTGGGGTTTCACCCTCGATTTTCTTCAGGACAGACGGAGGCTTCTGTCTGTCCAGGTGTTGACTCTGTTGTGGAGCGTATGCAACAGATTTGGGACCAGGTAGTGGAGAGGTTGTCCCTCTCTCAGGAGAGGGCCCAGCGGTTTGCTAACCGGCATAGGACTGATGGTCCTCGGTTAAAGTGGGGGACTTGGTCTGGTTGTCCTCAAGAAATATCCCTATGAGAGTGGCATCTCCTAAATTTAAGCCTAGGTTCATTGGACCTTATAAGATCATGGAGATTCTTAATCCTGTTTCTTTTCGTTTGCTTCTTCCTGGAATTTAAGATCCATAACGTGTTCCACAAGTCCTTGTTGAAGAGGTTTGTTGAGCCAGTGGTTCCTACTGCTTTGCCTCCTGACCTGTTCTGGTTGAGGGCAATATGGAGTTTTGTGGTTGAGAAAATATTGAATTCTCGTTTTTCTAGACGGAAACTCCAGTATTTTGGTTAAGTGGAGAGGTTATGGTCAGGAAGACAATTCTTGGTGTTTGCTTCGGACATCCATGCTAGGAGACTCATCCGTGCGTATCATAGAACTCATCCTGACCGACCTGGTTGCTCAAGTGAGGGTTCGGTGACCCCTCCTCAGGGGGGGTACTGTTGTGAATGGACTGAAATGAGTTCTGAGCAGAGGCTCCCTCTGGTGGTTACAAGCGGTACTGGACTGTCAGTGAAGATTGTGAGGAGTGGGAATCAGGTGTTACTGACTGGTCTTATATTAAGGGAGTCCCTTCCCATCAGGGTTTGCCGGTGATCAATTGTTCTGGTCTCAATCCTTGAGTCCTATTTCCTTTGTAGCCTGCTGTGTCGTGTCTGCATCTCCTGCTAACAGATAAGACTTTCTTCTTTTTGTTTTTGTGCTTGATTTTTGCATTTTGTCCTGCACTTCTGTGGGGGCCTTCAGGGTCCCCTCCGGGGGCTTTTTGCCCTCTCAGTTTAGTTCAGCCACTGATGTTTGTACTTTTGCTTTTTCCAGTTTTTTCAGTGGCTGCTGTTTTGATTTTGTTACACCAGAGAACTAATTTAGGTGGTAGAGGTTGTGTGATCTCAGGTAATTTTGAAATTAGTAGAGTTGGTGCTTTTCAGGGTTTTTTGGGATTGCAGTAAGTGCCCTTCCTATCCTTTTCTATTTAGTAGTTTGGGCCCCAACGTTTGCTCATACTATTTCTGTCTGTGTCTGTATTTCATCTTGTCTAACCGCCATTACATGTTTGGGGGCTTTCTATGTTCTTTGGGGATCTGCTCCGGGGCAGATAGCTTTCCTATATCTATCTTTAGGTGTAGTTAGTTTCTCAGGCTGTGACGAGGCGTCTAGGACCAACGTAGGAATGCTCCACGGCTGCCTCTAGTTGTGGTGGTTAGTCAGGGTACTGCAATCTCATAGATTCCAACTTCTCTGGTGTATTGCCCTTTTTTACCTGCACTCCTCAGCTACCGAAAACATAACACTTTGGTATTGAACGCTGTCTTCCATTCGTCCCCCTCACGGATGCGGATCAGGTTATAGGCCACCACGAAGATCCAGCTTAGTAAATACCCTTGCTCCCCGGAGCCTATCAAAGAGCTCAGATATTAGGGCAAAGGATATTTGTTCTTAACGGTAATGGCATTAAGACCCCTAAAGTCCATACCGGTCATAATTCTCCATTCTTCTTCTGCACTAAGAAAAATCCTGCCCCTGCTGGTGACACTGACTTCCTAATGAACCCTCTTGCCAGATTTTCCTGGATGTATTGTGACATGGCCTCCGTCTCAGGAAGAGAGAGAGGATACACTCTTCCCCGAGGGGGCTCCGTTCCAGGCAGGAGGTCTATAGGACAGTCATAGGGGCGATGAGGCAGAAGAGTCTCCGCTGCCTTTTTGGAGAATACTCTGCATATGACTGATAAACCTTGGGGAGAGAAGCAAGGTCTATGGGTATCTCCGTGGTGGAAACCTGAACGTCCTCTCTGAGACATCTGTCTCTGCAATGATCACCCCAACCCAGTATTCTCCCAGAGGACCACTCAATATGGGGAGAGTGGTGGTGAAGCCAGGGTAATCCCAACAAAACCTCATCCATTCCTCAGGAGAACAAAAAGGGATATATTCTCCTGATGAGAAGGGGACATAGACAGAGGTAGTGAGACAGTCTGGTGGGTGATTTGTGAGGGCAGGATTGCTCATTCAATACTCTCACCGATATTGGCTCGGCGAGCGTCACCAGCGGTATGGAATGGCGAGAGGCAAAGGAGGAGGACATAAAATTACCCTCTGCCCCAGAGTCCACACAAAGCTTGGCGGGAAGAGTGGATGAACCTAGAGAGATTAACCCTTTAAGGAGCACTTTCGGAGCAAAATCCCCCGCGTCTAATGACCCTGCACCCATGGTCACGGAACATGACCGTTTACTCATTCGCTGAGGACATCGGTTGGCATAATGTCCCTGGCTGCTGACACACTCTACAGACCACGGATACTCGAGTGGTCCGAGACTTAGATCTCACTCGAGTAGTCTCCACGGTCTCTGGGGAGTCGGACGCCCGAACGGGAAATTCAAGAGGTTTGGCAAAGGTGGGTGCCAGCCGAAACCTCTGCCTACACTGGGTCCGCTCTAACCTCCTCGTGAAACGGAGGTCGATGCGGGTAGATATAGAAATGAGTTTCTCCAGTGTGGCAGGAATCTCCCTGGTAGCCAAAGCGTCCTTTACATGGTCTGCCAGTCCTCTCCAGAACACTGGGATAAGAACTTTATCTGGCCACTCTAATTCAGAGGCCAAAGTCTGAAATTGGACTGAGAACTGGCTGACCATGGACAAAGCCCTGTGATATTGCCAGCAGTTGGAGTGCCGTATACGTGACCTGAGGTCCTAAAAAGACCTTTTTCAGAGCCTCCAAAACCGAGGAGCACTCCGCACCACACGATCGTCGCGCTCCCAGCGCGTTGCCACTCCAATGCTCTGCCCGACAGAAAAGACACAATAAAAGCCACTTGTGCCCGTTCCGTGGGGAAACGTGTTGCCAGAAGCTCAAGCTGTATAGAGCACTGACTCATGAATCCCCGACAATGTTACTGTCACCCGTAAACTTGTCTGGAAGTGGGAGGTGGGATAATGTCGGAGCAGAGGTAGCGGTGGACAAACTGGCTGCAGCTACGCTAGCAGCCTGAACAGCGACTGCGGTAACATCCACAGCTGAGGTTGTGCGCTCAAGGACCGCCAACCTACCCTCCAGCTGTGGATGTACTGCTGTAGACGCTGGTCGTCCACCATTTTACTAACCAGACCCTGGCGCTAGTATTATGTTAGGGTCTGCGGAAACGCACCTAATAGATATTGTTAAGAGGTGCGTTCGCAGCCCGGGGTCCACCGTGCAGGCGAAGCCCGCTGCAAGTAAGATGGTGAAAGTAGCGAACTGTTTACCCGTAGAGTCGCTAAAAAACGCCGTAGCGCGCTGTGGCAGTTAGTGCAAACTCTGTTAATACCCAGAGCCGCTAACGGGAATGCCACAGTGCTATATGGCGATAAGTACGAACTCACTTAACTTCAGTGAGCCGCAAAGTAAAACGCTAGGGCGTGGAACCAGCATTATAAAGCGAACCCTGTTGCGTCACAGAGCCGCTGAGAAAAAGACTGTGTCCTGTTAGACTCACAGGGATACACAAATAACTGCTGTGCGGATAGCAGTTCCGTGATCATGCAGACAGCAAACGCAATCAAGCAATCTCTCACCGGAGAAGCCGGTATTCTAGGGGCTTATTTCAGCCAAGCCCTAACCACGTGCAGCAAATCTCCTCACCAGAGAAGCCAGTATTCTAGGGGCTTATTTCAGCCGAGCTCTAACCTTATGCGTACATGATCACACTGGCGCAAAGCACATAATACAATTGATACTAGCGCATGGCGGCCCAGCATGCCACCTTTTATAGTAACAGCTACAGGCCCTGCAAGAAACAGGACCAATGAGAAAACTGTTCCAAAACACATGTAGTTTCAGGGCCTCCCGGCGGACCAATAGGAGCTGCTGCAGTACCTGAACATGTGACCCAGATCTCCAATGAGAGATCTTACCCTGGGCATGCGCAGAAGGGGAAACTCAGGACTTTGTCCCAAAGATGTCTGCTCCATACTGGCTATAATAGCAGATCCAGGAGAGGCAGCAGCAAGTCTCTGCACAGAATTGGAAATGGCAAGACGCGGGGACCGACGTCTCTGCTGAGCAGGCGCCACTGCGGACGGAGATGGATGAGAGACCGCAGCGGGACCAGTTCGAGACTCCCCCTGTGCAGCAGGGGGAACTCGAACCCTAACACCTGCTGAAAATAGAGTTTATTGGTTGCCTAGGTTGAAGAATTGAGAAGGTCCCGTAAAGTTCCTTCAAAGTTATGCCTAAGAGGGTTCCAGGACCATCCCTGTAACTGCAAACATTAAGCTGTGAGAGCCCTCAATTAAAGTAGCTAAGAAGTCAGTGTGACACACTGCGTATCAATCAAATGCTACCAAATCTCCCGGCTTTGTGTTATCAAGATAGAACCATGAGCTTCCAGGGATGGTTTTACTAGAATCTGGAGGCACAGATACAGCTTCCAGCATATAACCTGTGCTATATAAGGCTAGAGGATGCCTATAGACTGCATGCATAACCCGAGAGCCGTGGGGCCTTTATCCGTGGCCGACCTCGCCATCCATGGATCTTACTTACCCTTGAGATTTAAAAAACTGTAGAAGCATCGGATCAGTGTTCAGCCTCTGGCAACAGTTTTTTGCACTGAAAAAACAGTCATTTAGACAGGCTCTCATTATCAAACTATGAAAAAAAGACTGAAATAGAAACTATGGACCATCAGACTTTCTTTTAAAGAACCTAATGTCATGATTTTCTTATATGTCATCGTGGAAGAATATTGCACTGGTGTTCAATCTTAGAACCCATTGTTTCCGAATGAAAGCTTGATTATAAAACCTTTTAAAGGGCTTTTTTTCAGGCTTGAGCTAACTTTCTGCCGTCACTACTAGATCAAACGAGAGGTCAAGTGACCGGCAAACGTGGCCTGCAATTGGGGTCACGTGGCAACAGATTCTCCTCAGCTTCCATCAATGTTTGAGAGTTTTTAATCCAATGATGAAAGAGGCAGGTCAGAATTAGTTGGCAAAAGACTGCCAAAAAGCAGATTGAATAATGGCTGCCCCCTGACCACCGACTCGATCTGGCAATTATCAGGATGCGTGTGCATACTGCCACCTATAGTGAATAGTAAAACTTGGCACTCAACTTAATTGGCGAAATGATCCAGTTTTTTGCAGTCAAGGTACAGGTAAGTACATAAAGGAGACGTTTTCGGTCGGCAAGGACATTCATCAATCTGATGGCAATAAAGTATATGAAAAAATAAATACAAAAAAAAAAAATACAAAAAAAAACAAATAAACTTTATAATGTAAAACAAATTCAATGAGACAAAAGGAAAACAATACAAGGTAGAGACCCACTGGGGAAAAAAAATCCCATATAAAATAAAATGG
Organism: Oophaga sylvatica; assembly: GCA_033576555.1. Classification (NCBI taxonomy): domain Eukaryota; kingdom Metazoa; phylum Chordata; class Amphibia; order Anura; family Dendrobatidae; genus Oophaga; species Oophaga sylvatica. Next base: position 161,835,646 of record JARQOD010000007.1, on the reverse strand, counting down.
AATGAGATAAATAGGAATGAAAGTTCAGATACCTACCCGACTGCTTATATGAAGAAATTTACTGTGGGAATGAAGGCAATATGCCTGAAAAAACAGACAACTTGGTAAGTATATAGCAGCCCATTTGTTGTAATCGGTGGGGTTATTAAAGTTTGTGAACCCAGAAGACGTTTTATCTTGAGAGAGGAGAACCGTATATGAATATCTTCCTGTGTAGAGGGAGGCGGAAATTGGAACCTGGGACACAAAGTATTTTGTGTGTAATCTATAAATAATACATCTGAATGAAGTTATGATTGAGAGGAATACAGAAATAAATCTACAGATCTAAATCTACCTGTGGATAGTGGATCCAGGTATAGGATGGTGGATCAGGTGGCCCGTGGGCATTTAATATTTCCCGGGGTAAAGCAGCAAATGTATTTTAATGTAAAAAATTTTAGGATTTAGAAAGAGGAAACAACATCCTCTATTTGAACCGCTATTGTTAAGGAAAATTATCTCCCCAAAGTGTGGAAAAAACTTGGTGGCAAAGTGTCGGGGTTTGGGTGAAACTTCCTAAAGGGGAAGTGCTGAGTCGTTTTGGGATGGACCAAAATTTTAAAGGGAACCTAGGGTGAGACAAATAAGCATTGATGGGAGTGTAGTGGCGCAGGTTTAAGTTTTAAAAATTTACTAAGGGGAAGGGGTCTCTCCCCAAAAACCCCGACGTTATCTGCCCCTTGCAGTTGGAGGAGTTCCCCTGGACCTTAAGAAGGGGAAGGGGGGGGCAACGGTATGAAAGGGGAAAAACGTCCCCGGGAAATGACATTTGCGGTTTGGGTTACTGCCGCTTTCGTTTTCCCCTTGTTACAGATGTATGGCGCTGGAGGGGGGGTCGGTTTTAAAAAATGGGTGGAGGGGCGTCAGGTTTATGATTGTTGGGTGTTACCTTTTAAGTAGGATGTTTGAGAGGAAAAAAAAGCAGTTAAAAGGATTTAAAATCTTTTAAAGGCCAAGTACGCATTTGGCATGAGAGGTGTTAGTAAATTTACGGAAAGGGTTTTTATGGTAACCAATAACTTATGAGGGGAGGGGGGGGGGGTTAGTATGTAAAATAAAACCCAAAAAGAAAAAATTGAGGAAAAAAAATTGAGGAAAAAAAATAGGAGTAAAAATAATAATTCAAATGAGATGCCAAAGGGAGGTTCAAATTAAATAGAAATTTTTTATGTACGTGCCCCCATTAAAGAAAGCCAGAACATGGAAAAAGGCCCGAAATTGGGA
>JARQOD010000007.1:161788309-161834280 GCA_033576555.1 Oophaga sylvatica | reverse complement strand
TCCTTGCTCCACCGTTCCAAAGAGACCGAAACTCCTCCTACCCTGCCTTATATACCCCCCTGTGGGTGGGGGGGGACGGAACCCGATCTCCGGAACTGACTTCACCTTGCTACAACCTTGTAATCTAACTCCTTTACTTAACCCTTTCCTCCCATGTCAGGAAAAGAAGGCCATAGACACATCATATGGCTGACAAATCAGGGCTCCCCGGCAAATAATGCCGGGTTCCCTCAGATTGTTCACACCTTTAAACAAAACTTTGCCTCTTTTCCCAACGCAAAGAAAGTCTTAAGTCATTGTTTCCAAAACATATATTTTTATTGAAGAGTAACATTTACAACCACTCTCCTTTTTATTATAACCCAAATTGTTGGATGGGTACGGTCGCAGCTCTAAATTACCTCCGGAAATTTTGGGGATATGCCGCCGGACTCCCGGCACATGTTACCCCGACTTGTTCTTCTTCCACGGAGTAACGAAACGTAGTTTAGCTACGACCCCCACCCAAAACAAAACAGGATTTTGGTTGCTTACCGTAAAATCTGTTTCTCAGAGCGCTCATTGGGGGACACAGGTAACCATGGGTGTATGCTGCTGCTACTAGGAGGCGCTGACACTATGCAAATGCAAAAAAAGGTTGGCTCCTCCTCTGCAGTATACACCCCACCGACTGGCATCAAGCTAATCAGTTAGTGAGAAAGCAGTAGAAGAAGAACATGACAGAACCAAACAACAGAACAGACAACTCAAACATAACCGTAACAATCAGAAGAAAGGACAAGAGTTGTAAACATATGGGAGGGTGCTGTGTCCCCCAATGAGCACTCCGAGAAACAGATTTTACGGTAAGCAACCAAAATCCTGTTTTCTCGATCGCTTCATTGGGGTACATAGGTAACCATGGGATGTCCTAAAGCAGTCCATGAGGTGGGAAAAAATGGCAGGAAACTCCATACAGGTCGGCAAAGTCCCCAATGCCGACTGCGAGATCCTTCTGCCTAAATTGGCGAAAATAGGCCTATCAGGTTCGGTAGAAGAACCGAGAGGACGACGATCTTCAGGCCAGGAAGGGGTGGCCCTGAAGGAAGCCCTCTTCTTGGTCTGGCGATTCTGCAGCCTGTGCTGACCGGAAGAATCGTCCGACGCCGGGGAACGGCGAAAAGGCCAAAAGGAGCGGAACTGCCGCCCTTGAACGGGACTGCAAGGCTTGGACTGAGGGAGGAGAGAACGCGTGCCTCCCGTTGCCTGCTTAATGATCTGATCCAACCTAGAGCCGAACAGATGGTCTCCCTGGAAGGGGAGGCCTGTGAGCGACTTCTTTGAAGAAAGATCCGCTTGCCATGCTTTCAGCCAAATATTCCTCCGGATGGCTACAGAATTGCTGGACGCCTGAGCAGCGCAAGACGCGGAATCCAGGGAGGCCGAAACCAAATATTGCCCAGCATGGGAAATTTGGTCTGCAAGCTCCGCCAGCTCTCTCGGAGGGGCTCCAGCCATGATGCCCCTGCGGAGCTGTTTGGCCCATTGGGCTAAGGCCTTTGAGAATAAGTTGAGGCAAAGGCCGGGCATAAAGCAGAAGCTGCCGCTTCAAAGGTTGATTTTGCCAGCGTGTAAGGTTCTATGTATATATTCCTGAAACTCAGTTTGTTCGTCAGCCATTTTACTTTCTGTCTTGCTGCAGCTATCTTGCCCTCAGTCAAAATGGAGTTTCCAGCTTGCATGTTCCCGCCCTGATTCTCTCCTTTGCTTCTTAAGCAGCCACAGCTGAGCAATCAGTGCTTCAGAATCTAGCCTGCAGTGAACCTGTGACTTGACTCCTGTAAGCCTTGGACCTTGTACTCCAGCTATTCCTACTGAGGAACTCTGAAGCACTTGTGGACTCTGAACCCTGCTCTTTGAAAGACCCACGTTTGCATGGACTTACGGTAACAGAGAAGAAGATCCTGAATCTGTATTGGAGAGTGATTGCTGAGCTTGGATTACTCTGGCTGCTGTGTCTCCTGTTTCTGTGTCTGCAAACTGTGTGACTATTTCTGCCAACTTGTATGAAGTAATACAGGACTTTTCTATATCAAACCTGTGACTCCTGTGTTTTCATCGCACCCAAGCACAAGACGCTATATGAACTGTACTACATACATTACAAGATTCTGAAGCCAAAACGTTAGTGTCTGCTGGGTCTGGAAGGCTGTGTCTGCTGTACTGTGGATATCAGACGTCCGGTTGTACTTTCTGTGATGACAGTGGTTGTGACTTCTCACAACCATTCCAGGTGAGCAATTCCCTTAAGTTTTTTCTTTTTGCAGTGTTACCACAGGTAAACACTATTGGTTTTTTTTTTCCTTTCTTTTCTCTTTTTTGTCTGCTGTAACTCTGGATATCAGATGTCTGGTTGAAACTTTCTGTGATGATAGTGGTTGTGACTTCTCACAACCATTCCAGGTGAGCAGTTCCCTTAATTTTTTTTCTCTCTGCAGTGTTGCCACAGGTGAACACTATTGTTTTTTTTTCTCTCCTCTTCTTCCAGTAATCCTGTCTTAAAAGATCTGGAAAATGGAGGCCCGCATAAAGGAACTTTGCGGAGTGACTGATAATATCCTTGCAGATTTGCAGAATATAAAGACCCGTTTTACAAATCTACAGGACCTCAATAATCACAATTTGCAAGTGGTTGGACAGACTACCCAGGATTTGCGAGCCAGGATTGAGGTTCTAGAGGGGCGAGTCCAGGCTCCTGCCGTAGCCCCGAGTGCTGGGATTCCCAAGTTGCCCCCTTTTCGTTTTGGCGGTGAACGTGAGAAATTCAGGGGATTTATTAATCAATGCAATCTTTTTTTTTCTGCACATGCTTCACAATTTCCCACTGAACGATCTAAGGTGCTTACTATAATTATGTTGCTTACCAACAAGGCTTTAATGTGGGCAAACCCTCTGATTGAGACTGAGGATGATTGTTTGAATCACCTTGATGATTTTATTTCAGCCATGGGGCAGGTGTTTGATGACCCCAATCGAGGTGCAACAGCTGAAGCAGCCATGTTAGCTTTGCGCCAAGGTAAGCACTCGGTAGCTGAATATGCCTTGGATTTCAGGAGATGGGCCCTTGATACCACCTGGGACAGTTCCGCCAAAAAATCTATTTTTCGAAAGGGGTTATCTCCACTGATTAAGGATGAACTTGCTCGTGCCGACCCTCCCACTGCGTTAGGTGACTTTATTAACTACTGCATCCGTATTGATACTCGTCTGACTGAACGCAGGCAAGAGAGATGGTTCGAAAGCAATCGTACTAACCTTTTCCTACCTTCCTCTCCAGCTAAGGAACCTTTGAGTAGGATTACACGGGAACCTGAACCTGAACCCATGCAGGTAGACTCTTTACAACGACGGGTTAGTGATGCACGCAAGGAACATCGTTTTAAGGAGAATCTATGTTTCTATTGTGGTAAGTCAGGGCACTTCATTATAAACTGCCCCAGCCGTTCTCGTAAGACTACTGCAGCACTCATTCATTGTGAGTGTTGCGAGAGGGGATCTGTCAGGTCCGAGCCTCAGGCTCCAGAGAGATCTGCAGCAACAGATCTTGATTTCTCGGACTTAAACTCCGTTACCTCTGAGGACGTTGACTGTGTAAACGCTGCCATTTTTCAAGTTTCCTCAGCGGTGTCCCAGCTGAGTTGTAAGAAAAACAATTCTCATTGCTTTCTTTCCATCAAACTCTGGGTTGACTCAGCTTGGGTGTCTAGCTCTGCTATGATCGACTCAGGGGCAAGTGGAAATTTTATGGATGTCTCCTTTGCTCTGAAACAGGGAATACGTTCAGTGAAGAAGGCTACTCCAGTACAGATGGAAACTGTGGATGGCTCCCTGCTGACCTCTGGACCAGTGGATCAGGAAACAGAGCCTTTGAGGGTTCTTATGGGTAAAGATCATCAAGAGAAACTGTCCTTTATGCTTATCTCTTCTCCCCACTTTCCCATTATTCTAGGGCTACCATGGCTGCAGGCTCAGAATCCTACCATTAACTGGGAGACCAAGGAATTACACTTTCCAGAGAAACAGATGAGTCCAAAAGTTTCAGCTTGCTCTGTTCCTAAAGGAATCATGTCAGTCCCTGAACTACCAGCTGTATACCAGGACTATGTGGATTTATGTGACAAGAAGAACGCTGACCAGCTTCCTCCTCACCGTCCATATGATTGTCCAATTGAATTATTGCCTGGAGCAGAGATACCTTTTGGTAAGATCTACCCCCTGGCGGGGCCCGAGCTAAAGGCTTTAAAGGATTACATAGATGAAAATCTAGCCAAGGGCTTCATACGCCCCTCTTCATCTCCTGCAGGTGCACCCATCTTCTTTGTAAAGAAGAAAGATGGATCTCTGAGACCATGCGTAGACTATAGGGAACTCAATAAGGTTACTATTAGAAACCGTTATCCATTGCCTTTAATCCCTGAGTTATTGGAGAGAGTGCGACATGCCAAAATTTTTTCTAAACTAGATCTTCGTGGGGCCTATAACTTAGTCCGTATTAGACCTGGGGATGAATGGAAGACTGCATTAGGTCACGCTATGGACACTTTGAATATCTAGTTATGCCTTTTGGTCTGAGTACCGCCCCAGCCACTTTCCAACACTTGGTGAATGACATCTTCAGGGATCTCCTAGATACATTTGTGGTAATTTATTTGGATGATATTCTAATTTTTTCTAACTCCACAGAGGAACATCATGGACATGTGAGAATGGTCTTGGAACGTCTAAGACAAAATCATCTTTACATCAAACTTGAAAAGTGTGAATTCCATAGGACCGAAATTCAATTTCTGGGGTATGTACTGTCTACACAAGGAATTAGTATGGATGGAAGCAAAACCCAAGCCATCAAGGATTGGCCAAGTCCTAGAAATGTGAAGGAGGTACAGCGCTTCATCGGGTTTGCCAACTTCTATAGACGTTTCATTAGAAATTTCTCTGAGGTAGTGTCACCTATCACTCAACTTACCCGGAAAGAGTCTAGGTTTTCCTGGACTCCCCAAGCCCAGGAAGCATTTTCCCATCTAAAAGATAAATTTACCACTGCACCTATCCTAGTACATCCCAACCCCGAGCTTGCCTTCATAATAGAGGTGGATGCTTCAGACTGTGCCGTTGGAGCTATACTCTCTCAGAGAACAGGTGAGAACAATGTCTTGCATCCCTGTGCCTTCTTTTCCCAGCAGTTGTCTTCGGCTGAGAGGAACTACGATGTGGGCAATAGAGAGTTGTTGGCCATTATTGCCGCCTTCAAAGAATGGAGACACCTTCTTCAGGGAGCTGCACAGCAAATAGTCGTCCTGACAGACCATCGTAACCTTGAGTTTATCAGGTCGGCTAAGTGCCTGACTCCTCGCCAGGCTCGATGGAATCTTTTCTTAAACCAATTTAATTTTATCATCTCTTATAGACCAGGATCGCGCAATGGAAAGGCTGATGCACTCTCTAGGATTTACTCAGCAGAGACACGTCCAATTACTCCTCCTAAGACTATTCTTCCTGACTCTAGATTCCTAGGAGTAATTCATAATCAAGACCTACTTAAGGACATCAAGGAAGCATACCATGCGGATTCCTTTTTGGCACAACCCCCAAGGGACGTAAGTCTTGTCTTTAAGAATGGTGTGTGGATTCAGGGACAACGTCTGTATATTCCTGAAACAGTCAGATTAAGAGTATTGCAACTCATTCACGATTCCAAGATAGCTGGGCATAGAGGAATTCTAAAGACACAGGAATTTCTTTCTCGTTTCTTTTGGTGGCCCACTTGCAGGAAGGATGTTTTGAATTATGTCACTTCATGTGAGGTCTGTGCAAGATGCAAAAACACCTCGCTCCTCACCAACTGGTCTGTTACAGCCTCTTCCCACCCCGTCCCGCCCGTGGGGATCCATTTCTATGGACTTCATTGTGGAGTTACCAACCTATCAGGGGAAGAACACCATTCTAGTGGTGGTTGACCGTCTAACAAAGGCAGCTCATTTTATCTCTTGTGTCGGCTTACCCACTGCAAAACAGACATCAGATTTGATGATTAAAGATGTGTTTCGCTTACATGGAGTTCCGGATGAGGTTATTTCGGATCGAGGGGTGCAATTCACTTCTAGGTTTTGGCAAAATTTCTGTGCAGCATTGGACATTAAAGTAAACCTTTCTTCTGCTTTTCATCCCCAGACTAATGGACAGACCGAACGAACCAATCAAACCCTGGAGCAGTATCTCCGCTGCTTTATCTGCCACCTACAGGATGATTGGGTGGATCTACTTCCATTAGCTGAGTTCTCGTATAACAACTCTCAGAGTGCCTCCACTAAACAGTCTCCTTTTTACTCTAATCTAGGTTATCATCCTAACATTCTACCACGATTTCCCATAGAAACGCCTTTACCAGCAGTGGCTGAAAGAATCACGTCTTTACAGAAGAATATGGATCTTCTAAAGGAAAATCTGGAATCGGCTCAAGAAAGGTACAAGAAAGCAGCAGATAAATTTCGTAAACCTGCACCAGCTTTCAAGGTAGGAGACTTGGTCTGGCTGTCAACCAGAAATCTTAAGTTAAGGATTCCATCGTCTAAGTTGGGACATAAGTACATTGGACCCTATAAAATCAGTAAAATTATAAGTGCCGTTGCTTGTCGTCTTCAACTGCCCAGAACTATGAGAATCCACCCTGTCTTTCATGTATCCCTACTAAAGGCTGCGACACCCAATACGTTTCCTGGACGTTCCTCTCCTTGCCCTGACCCAGTGCTAGTCGATGGTCAGGAAGAATTTGTGGTGGAAAGGATTTTAGATTCCAGGTTGTATAGAAATCAGTTACAATATCTGATTAAATGGCAGGGCTACCCAGTGGAGGACAACTCATGGGAACCGGTCAATAACGTTAATGCTCCTCGCTTGCTCCGTCAGTTTCATCAGAGGTACCCACACAAGCCTGGTCTGAGGTCATCCGGAGTTGTCCTTAAGGGGGGAGTAATGTAAGGTTCTATGTATATATTCCTGAAACTCAGTTTGTTCGTCAGCCATTTTACTTTCTGTCTTGCTGCAGCTATCTTGCCCTCAGTCAAAATGGAGTTTCCAGCTTGCATGTTCCCGCCCTGATTCTCTCCTTTGCTTCTTAAGCAGCCACAGCTGAGCAATCAGTGCTTCAGAATCTAGCCTGCAGTGAACCTGTGACTTGACTCCTGTAAGCCTTGGACCTTGTACTCCAGCTATTCCTACTGAGGAACTCTGAAGCACTTGTGGACTCTGAACCCTGCTCTTTGAAAGACCCACGTTTGCATGGACTTACGGTAACAGAGAAGAAGATCCTGAATCTGTATTGGAGAGTGATTGCTGAGCTTGGATTACTCTGGCCTGCTGTGTCTCCTGTTTCTGTGTCTGCAAACTGTGTGACTATTTCTGCCAACTTGTATGAAGTAATACAGGACTTTTCTATATCAAACCTGTGACTCCTGTGTTTTCATCGCACCCAAGCACAAGACGCTATATGAACTGTACTACATACATTACACAGCGATTCTAAAATTCTATCGTTGGCATCCTTGAGGGAAGATGCATTAGAGAGTGGAAGGACCATATTGGTGGAGAGTCTGGAGACCGGTGGATCCACCGTAGGAGAAATCGTCCAGTTGGTGGTAAGATCCGGGGAAAAGGGATATAGGATGCCGAGGCGCTTCCCTCTTTGAAAGCGCCTGGTTGGATCTTCCCTTTCCCCTTTGAGTACCTCCAGGAACTCGGTATGCGAGGCAAAGACCTTGGAGGGTGGCTTGGACCGTCTGAACAAAACCGCCTGATCTGCGGATTCCGTAGCGGTATCTTTGATGCCGAAGGTCTGGTTGACTGCCACGATCAGGCTCTGCACCATATCCGTCATGCTGGAGGCCTGTTCTGAATCCAGGTCCGACTCATCTTCCGAAATCGCGTCCGAAGACGCTTCGTCTGACTCCGGAGGGGAGGGCGCTAGAGAGGGATCACGCCTCGAGAGATCATCTGGAGAGGCGGAGCGGGAAGAGGACCTAGAACGGTGCTCCAGTCTAGGTCTCTTACGGTCTGAGTTGGAAGGACTGGGCTGCGAGTCTTGTGGCCCACTGGCGACCGCTGGTGTAGAAAGGGGCAATCTGTCCAAAACAGACACTAGGGTCTGTGACACCTTGGTGGGGTCCGCCACGTTTTGTGACAGAGGGGGGGGGGCGGCGCGGAGGTCACCGAAAACGCCGTGAAAACAAAAAAAACCCTGCGGCGGCGCAATAGTGCGCCCTTAGCTGCAGGTGGCCCCAGGACAGAAGCTCCACCTGGGAACCAAGAGGGGGGAGCTAAGCGCCGTTATCAGGACTCTCCCTGTCGCCGATGGGGGGGTGGCAGCGTGGAGGACACCCAAGCGTTCCCTCAGGACCCCGAAAAGGAAGTTACCACACGAGGGGCCACCCACAAAGGGCACGCAGCGGCGCGACTAGGCGCCTGGAGCTGCAGGGTGGCCCCAAGATGGGAGACCAAGGCCCGAGGATACAGGAGACCCCTAAACGACCCGGGGCCCCTAAGGTGCTGCCTCTGATCCCCCGGGAGAGTCCAAAGGAAGCGAGGAGGACTCTCCCTACCTTTCCCCTTAATCCTGCTAACATCTCTCTTTTTTTAAAAAAAAAACTTCCATTCTTCTTTCTTCTGTCTTCTTTCCTGGGGAAAAAAGAAACGAAAGTACCTCTGACTAGAGTCGGACGTCCGGCATCCGGATGTAGGACGTCCGCGTCTCCTCCAACGACAGGCTCTGGTGGGCAAGTTTGTGGGAGACGGAGGCAGGCCCGGGTCATCCTTCCTTTTCGAGATCACCTAAACACACATCCGTGTTAGGGATCTCCTTTGGGGTCCTGCCAAGAGAGCAGACATATGAGGATACGGGGTGGCAGTACACGTCGTACTCATAGTCTCTGTGTGGGAGTACAGTAGTGACTGTTCACACTGTATCCCTCCGGAAGGTACCTGAAAAGGAACGACGCACATTAGGTAGATATGGGTCTCATTAGAGACCCGTGTCCACCTCCTACTGACACTAAGCTAAAATTGATTAGCTTGATGCAAGTCAGTGGGGTGTATACTGCAGAGGAGGAGCCAACCTTTTTTTTCATTTACATAGTGGCAGCAGCATACACCCATGGTTACCTGTGTCCCCCAATGAAGCGATCGAGAAATAAAGCTTTTTCAATCCCATCTTGTAAACCCAATAAGAAAATATCTAATCCTATGTCAGTTAAATGCACCCCATCTGGGCGCATCATCCCGGCATTATTACCCTCTAACTGCCTGTGCCTGATAATAATACCATCTTTAAAATGAACAAAACGCGATATTCGGTGATTTACTGCTCTCCTAGTTCGTTCAATGCCTGCCCAATCTCGAGCCCCTCTCCACACCACCCTGGGAATTATTTCTGACCAAACTATAACTAACTGTGAAAACATCCCCGGAAATTTATCCATATCTGCTCGCATTAACGTTAATAACTCCGTCATTTAGTATTTGAAGAAGCTAAAGAGAAAATGTTGCTGCCGGCCTCTATGAGAGAAGCAATGATAGTAGTGATTCCAAAGGAGGAAAAGGACCCCAGATTACCCGAATCATACTGTATAGACCAATCTCACTATTAACGGTGGATATAAAAATTTTGGCAAAAGTTTTAGCTAATCGGCTGACTGGGGTCATTTCTTCTTTGATACATCCAGATCAGGCAGGATTCATGCCTAATAGATCTACAGCAGGTTATAAGGAGGCTATACCTTAATCTCCAAATACAAGTGGATAATTCGGGTCGCAGAGTTATTGCCTCACTAGACGCCCAAAAGGCGTTCGACAGTGTACAATGGGAATACCTATGGAGAGTTATGCAAAAATTTGGGTTTGGGCCGCGATTTATAGAATGGGTGCAACTACTCTACGCTCAACCTACTGCTAAGGTTAGAGTTAACGGAGCGATTTCCTCATCTTTTCCTTTGAACAGAGGAACCAGACAGGGATGTCCGCTGTCGCCGCTCCTCTTTGCCGTGGCAATTGAACCATTAGCTGCAGCTATTAGGGGGAATCGGGGAATCAAAGGATTTAAACATGGGGGAATAGGGGAAAAAGTTTCTCTGTATGCAGACGACCTGTTATTGTTCCTGGGGGATCCGTCTGAGTCATTGAGTTGTGCCATGCAGACAATCGAAAGATTTAGGATCATATCTGGGTTGAGGATTAACTGGTCCAAATCAGTTCTGTTTAAAGTGGATAGGGAAATGGAGTGGACTGATAGAGATATTGAAGTCAGTAAATTACAGTGTAAAGAGACCTTTAAATATCTGGGGATACAGGTTTCCTTGCCGATCTCAGAGCACCTTAATATTAATTTGATGCCATTACTTCAGAAACTAAAAATCAAAATAGAGATATGGAATAAACTACATCTAACAGTGGTGGGAAAGATAAACCTTTGTAAAATGATCCTGATGCCTAAACTACTATATATTTTACATAATGTGCCTATCTGGATTTCTAAAAAAAGGTTTAAGTCTTTGAATGGGATGGTTAGAGCGTTGGTATAAGGGAAGAAACCGGCAAGAATAAAGTTGAAAATTCTTCAGAGACCTAAAGATGAAGGTGGAATGGCACTGCCAAACCCAAAAATATATTTTCTAGCTGCTCAGTCAGCACTTTAGAGGGTGGTCGAGATCTGGATCTGGTGGTTCTGTTAAAAGAATGTTGGAACACTGTACGGGGGACAGGCGGTACTAGAGGGATTGGAGGGAGGTAACTTTAAAAGACTGTGGGGGGGAATACCCACGCTAGAACTCATAGACAAAATCTGGAACACAATAAAAAAGGTGAGAGGAGTACCGGGACTAACTAAATTTACACCCATATGGAATAATAGCAATCTGCAGGAGATACAGAAAATAGGAACTATACGGGAATGGACAGAAAGAGGAATAAGGTATATGTTTCAAATGATGGAAGGGGAAGAACTTAAACCTTTCCCGCAGTTACAAAATGAGTTCCTATTGCCAAACACAGAATGGTATAGATATGGGCAGATTAAACATGCAATTAGAACCCAGAGAGTATAACAGAGATTGGTAGTAGAAACGGATTTGGTTCTGGAGTACATTTGTCAAGAAGGAACCACTAGGGGAGTAATTTCAAGCACTTATAGAGATTTGAATCATACTTTTCTTCTGGGGTTTCCATTGAAAGCTAAGCATAAATGGGAAGACGAAGTGGGAAATATAGGAGATGATGTCTGGGAAACTATATTGGAGTTGTCAGAGCTAAATCAGCATTTCTTCAGAAGACCTTGTTTTGTCAGAAAGGCTGATGCATACTAGAAGTTGAGATAAAATGTTCCTTTTTTGTACAATACACAACCTTCCCCCCAGTTATAAAAAGACACTCTGTGCTGGGAGCTAAGGGAAGGATGAAGTTTTCAAGGTAAAACTAGTATTCTATTTAGTAATAAGTTGTATTAACTGCCATATATGGTAATTCCGCTTCCTGCTTCAGGGGTGTATATAAGCCCCTTCGTTAGCAATAAAGAGTAGAGTCTATTGACGCACACTTTGGTCTGTGTCTTATTCTCTCTGGTACCACATTCAGAGGAGGAAAGGGTTAACAAGATAACAGCAACGACAACTGGCGCCCGACCAGGGGACTGAGTTATTTTACTCTGAGGAAGCCCGACCGGTCCGGAGACGTGGGATGAGCGGAGGTCTCTGTTGGTGATATACACAGCGCTGGGGTAAGAATACTTATTATATTCTACCTAAAATCTATATCACTGTATAGTGGACTCCCTCCTCCCCGAGCGGTCGGCTTTCCAGGTAAATCACAGGTATTCCTGGCTCAGGTCCCTTTGAACCAGTAGACCCTCAGATTAATTGTCAGTCCTGCCTTTCCTCCTTTGAATAATGACAGTATGGATCCAATGATTGTGTTGTGGTTTTGTCTTGGTGTCTGTGTGATTGGATTGTTTATTTGGTTGGCGTACAAATATTGGAGAGCGAGCAGTGAAATGGTTCAGAAACCTTTGTGGCCCATTGTCTTGGTGACAGAGTCTTGGTGACGCAATTGTCTTGGTGACAAACTTGTCTTGGTGACAAGAGAATCTCTTCTAGGTGAGGAGATAGAAAAATGGGGGACCAAAATGCCAAGGAAGGCATTTCTGCTAAAGATTTAGTTGTGCGCAGAGATTGTGAAAAGCAGGCATGAATGAAAACGGAGAATTGAACAGTGATAAATGGAAAAAGGTTCTTTAACTCACATCATGGATGGTTGAGAGACAAAGGACTGTTGAAAACAGTGAACCTGTGGATGAGTGCGTGTGATTACTTAGAAGAAAAGACTGAAGAATTAGGAGACGGAGACGTTACGGACTGACAAAAACAGGGATGACTGATTTACCCTCCTGTCTGCTTCCACCCCCCCGGACAGTAGAAATGTACAGACCATGGAGCCCTACAGAGCAGTCGGCTCTAATAAAGCAACTAGACAGGATTTGCAAGCACTTATAAAAGGGAAATTGGCAGATGAAGCTAGATACGATAGACTGACAGATGAGACATACAAGTGTTATGTTGGTAGGAAATGACACAGAAGCAGGGGTTCTGTTTACAGAAGCGTTGAAAAAAGCATGTAAAGATAGACAGGCAGAGAAAGGAAGTTACACTAGAGGACAGAGTTCAGGGAAAGAGCCAAAAGATTATTTCTGGGCTCTAAGAAAAACTTGGGTGGAAATGGGTTTTGTCCCAGAAAACAAGACTAGTGAGAGGGTTCTGGCAAGTTTTATATGAATGGGTTAAAAAAAGGACGTGACAAAGAAAAGCTGAAAGTAAGTAGACCAGATTGGAGATCAGTTAAAGCAGAGGATCTAGCCAGAAAAGCACAGGGGGCACAACATGATTTAGCGCAGGCAAAAAGAGGTAGCTTGCACATGAACCCCCTTGTCTCCTTACCCCCCACTCCTAATTGCACAGTGCAGGTGAACACCAGGGGGACATGAGGTTGAGTTCCAAGTGGACACGGGGGGCAGACAATTCAGTAATTACAGAAGAGGACTGGCCATTTGGGAAAAGTGATTTCTCCCACCATGTTATAGCGACTCCTTACAACTCTCCATCTGTCCTGCTCCCCGTCACTAAAAAGATTCCCCTGCAGATTCAAGGAACCACTGTACACACACAGTTAATGGTATCACCACGGAGTCAATGTAATCTTTTAGGAAGTGATGTGTTGTCACAATTGCAAGCACATATTGAGTATCATCCTGATGGAACTGTCACTATGACACCAGGACTGAAGCCGAGCACTCTTTGTAAAATCATGTCGCTAGACGTTGCTAGTATAGAGGACATAAATGAATTTCCTTCAATGTTAGAAGGTGTGATACCGCATGATTTCTGGGCTTCAGATAAAACAGATGTGGGCAGATTAAGGGTGCAGCCAGTCATGGTCAAATTAAAGCCAGGTGCAATCCTGCCCCAACGGAGACAGTATCCTCTTAGTTCAGCTCAAGAGTCGGCTATAGCTCAGCAGGTTACAGAAACTGGTAGCAAGTGATGTTTTAGTTAAAACCTAGCCCCCACCTTCGGCATCTCTGCAGCTAGGTGGCCTTGACAATAAAAACTTCAGCTTCCCCCTTCAACTACGAGATTTAACTCTCTATGTATTGGCTGGTACAATATATATATATACACTTTTGTTCCAGATATCTCATGAAGCTGCTTGGTTCACAGTTATTGATTTTGCCAATGTTATTTTTTTATAATATGTTGATGACTTACTGGTTTGTGCCCCCTCCAGGAAACAGTGTCGTATTGCAACAATATCACTCATGTTGTTTTTGTACCAAGCTGGATGTAAAGCGTCAAAGGATAAACTGCAATTCTGTAAATCTTCAGTTATCTTTTTGGGACATTGCATTACACTGGGGGCGCGACATCTGACCAGCGCTCGCAAAGAAGCTGTACAGAACTTTCCTATGCCTGTTAATGTTGCCGCTCTTAGGACATTTCTTGGACTGGTTTCCCACTGCAGGCAGTGGATTCATGCTGTATCATTCCTCATGCAGCCTCTCTAATGACTGTATCACCATTGTGCCTTTTAAACTAACTCCTGAAGGTATAGACTTTTTTATTTCTCTCAAAAACAGGATTGTGGCAGCTCCAGCGCTAGGAACCCCCAACTATGAACTACCATTCACCCTGTATCTCCACGAACAGCAGGGACACGCGGCAGGGGTATTGACTCAGTTACATGGTGACAATCAAAGGCCTGTAGCCTATTTCAGTGGAAGACTAGATGCAGTGGCTAGAGGTGCCCCGTCCTGTGTACGGGCAGTACATGCTGTAGGACTATTGCTCCACAAATCGTCAGACATCGTTCTTGATCATCCATTGACAGTACTTACACCTCATGATGTATATACCATACTGAAACAGGTGCAACCGGCACACCTTTCAGCTGCACGTCACCTTCGATTGCAATGTGCACTTTTAATGCCTCCAAATGTTTCTTTGCAGAGATGTACCACACTTAATCCTGCCACGTTGTTACCTCTCTCGGATCTAAAGGAGGGGTCAGGTACGGTATTGTACAAAGAAGATCCAAGAGAGGAGATTCCTCATGACTGTGTTCAGCTTATGGCACAAGAAACAGCAGGTCTACCCACAGTGTTTGAAACTGAAAGACTTAATGCTGATTTTGAATTTTTTGTAGATGGATCTCGCCACCAAGATGACTCAGGTACCTTCCACACCAGGTATGCCATCGTCTCCCTGAATGCAGTAATCAAAGCAGAACCAATGCTCCCACATCAGTCGGCCCAGGAGGCTGAACTTAAGGCTCTGACCGAGGCCTGTAAGATAGCTGAAGGTAGAATTGTTAACATCTACACAGATTCTAGATACGCATTCGGTATAGCTTATGATTTTGGTCCAATTTGGAAATCTAGAGGATTCCTGACGGCAGCAGGACATCACATTAAAAATGCTGACGCAGTCCAGCAGTTAATTGATGCATTACAATTACCAAAAGAGGTAGCTCAGGTGCGCCAGGAGGAAGTAGGAAAGTGGGAAAAAGAAGGTGCATGTCTGAATGAAGCAAATGGGGTATGGGGAAGAGGGATGCGTCGATGCCTTCCAAGGGCGTTGTACCCTGCGGTCGCCCAGATGTTACATGGGCCAACCCACCAAGTCCAAAACTGCTGTAATGAGCGTGATGCAGAAGCATTGGGTGGCACCAGGCTTTTCCACCTGTATAGAAGGTTTGATCCAGGGATGCATGGTATGTGCTACACATAATCAGGGAAGGGTAGTCAAGACACCACCCAAACACACCCCTCGGCCCCTCTATCCTTTCCAGAGACTGCATATTGATTATATTCAGCTGCCAAAATCAGGATCATGGGAGTACGTGTTGGTCTGTATTGATTTATTCTCAGGTTGGCCGGAGGCTTTCCCGATTGCCAAGGCTACGGCTGCGGCAACCGCAAAGAAGCTGCTTGCGGAGGTGGTGTGCAGGTATGGAGTACCAGAGGTGATCGAAAGTGACAGAGGTACACATTTCACAGGTGAAATAATGAATGAAGTCTTGACAGCTCTGGGAATTCAACAAGCTTTTCATACCCCATATCATCCACAAAGCAGTGGGAAAGTAGAAAGACTAAATGGGACATTGAAGTTAAAAATCCAAAAGGCCATGGCTGAAACAGGGAAATCTTGGCCTGAATGTTTACCATTAGCCCTATTCTCAGTAAGGTACACTCCAAATAGAAAAACTGGACTTTCTCCGTATGAAGTACTATTTGGCAAAGTGCCTAGCTTAGGATGTTTCTTTCCCCAAGCACTGGAAATGAGTAACCATGTATTAAGCTCATATGTAAGGGATTTGCATAAAAGACTTAAGAAAGTACATGATAATGTCTTCAGTTCTCTTCCAGATCCGAACCAGGATCCTGGGAGTCACAGCCTGCAGCCTGGAGACATGTGAGAAAGAGTCTGGATCAGAGATTTGATGGACCTTTTCAAGTTCTACTGACGACAAGTACTGCAGTCAAGCTACAAGGCAAGGAAACTTGGATTCACGCATCGCATTGTAAGAAGATCCTTGGAGAGCCTCCAGAAGAGGAATGATGCTACTAATGACATTTGCTTGCATCCTTGCAGTAACAGATGCTTGGAACAGACTTAGCCGTGTAGATGGTGATGATAACAGGTTCATTAGACACCACTTAGCTTTAGTGGATGGACTGAAAGAACAAAACCAAAATATTGCAAACTGTTGGATTTGTACACACGCGCCGGTGACATCCACCAGTCTACCATTTCTTGCAGTCCCAGTCTCGTGGGAAGAAATTAACTCTTGGGGATACTGTGCAGACACATTAAGCAGCAATGCCACTCAA
Organism: Oophaga sylvatica; assembly: GCA_033576555.1. Lineage (NCBI taxonomy): Eukaryota > Metazoa > Chordata > Amphibia > Anura > Dendrobatidae > Oophaga > Oophaga sylvatica. Next base: position 161,817,821 of record JARQOD010000007.1, on the reverse strand, counting down.
AAACTTTGGAACACTACGGTAGGAATACCAGTAGTGGGTTGGACTGATTTTCTATGGTGGCAGGGAAATCTAAAAGGGCAGATAATTCCAAGACGGTATCTATCTTTTAAAGGTGGGGTATGGGTACCCAGAAATAGAACTAGCATAACCTCTTTGGGAGAAATACCGACACAGGGGTTAAAGATAAGTTTTGGGTCACTACAGGAAGCTTAGATGCTTTCAAACCCTCCCTATTAGAACGATATCTACACACTGATAGATGGAAAAATAATGTTTTCTTTGAGAATGGAAATGATGAAACTTGTGCTAACAAACCAGGTAACCTGAGGTGTAATAAAGATGAAGGGTATCAGAAGAACACTCCCACCTGCGGAGAACCTACCGCAGGATACTGCTCCCCACTAGGACAAAAGCCCGGATGGTGCATGATGAGTAATATTTCAAAGTTTATATATTTGGCACACCGATTAGTATTACAGCATTCAGCTATATGGAACCTTCCACCATCAATGTATTGGGTATGTGGGGACAAGGCATTTAAGTGGCTTCCAGTAGGAGTCACCGGGAAATGCACCCTAGCAAGATTGACACCAGCCACCTATCTCATCACTCCAGATAGATTAAATCCATTGTCTATTCCAAAATACACATTACATAAACGATCTGCAGACAATAGACCTCGCCCAAATGGGAGACCACACATAGTGGAGATGGGGATAGCAAATAAATTTTTCAGTGCATTATTCATCTACCCTATGATAACTCAGACGTGGGATGAGTTGGTAGAATCCACAGACTACCTAGATGATCAATATGGGATATTTTAGATATCCTCAATGGGTCCCTTGCAGTACAGAACCAGCTAATTATTGTTACTAACCAACATACCCTCGTGTTAGATTACTTGACTGCAGCTCAAGGAGGGATGTGCCAAATTATTGGACCTGCATGTTGTCATTATATTGATAATTCTAGTGTTTTAACCCTTAAACATAAGCTAGAGGATGTCATAAAGTTAAGGAAACTATATGATGAGGCAAATCTGAAGAATCAAGATTCATGGTGGGCAAATACTTTCTCCTTTCTTAACCCCGCAAATTGGTTCAAAGGTTTAGGGGGATGGCTGACTGGGATAATACAAGCTGGCCTACAGGTTTTATTAATATGTCTTGCTATCTATTTAGTTTTTAAAATCTGTTTGATGTGTATTAAACGATGTACTAGGACACAGAGGAGGTATGAAGATGTGTATTGATCAAATGAAGGAACAAAAGGAGGGAATGTCAGAGCTAAATCAGCATTTCTTCAGAAGACCTTGGTTTGTCAGAAAGGCTGATGCATACTAGAAGTTGAGATAAAATGTTCCTTTTTTGTACAATACACAACCTTCCCCCCCAGTTATAAAAAGACACTCTGTGCTGGGAGCTAAGGGAAGGATGAAGTTTTCAAGGTAAAACTAGTATTCTATTTAGTAATAAGTTGTATTAACTGCCATATATGGTAATTCCGCTTCCTGCTTCAGGGGTGTATATAAGCCCCTTCGTTAGCAATAAAGAGTAGAGTCTATTGACGCACACTTTGGTCTGTGTCTTATTCTCTCTGGTACCACATTCAGAGGAGGAAAGGGTTAACAAGATAACAGCGACGACAGAGTGTATACCCAAACTCTCCATGAGTGAACCTGCAAGATTATCGCATATTTATGTAATTCATAGAGTATATAGGTCACCGTTAATAATGCACAAAATGGGGCTGAGGGGAAACTCGGAATGTCCAAGATGTAATAAAGATATGGCGGGTATATTCCATATGATGTGGGAGTGCCCTAGGCTCTTAACGTTTTGGTCTGGAATAATTAATATGATTGAAGGGGAGTATGGATGTGAAGTCTCCGGAGACCCCGTTACGTGTTTACTGGGCTATGTGGAAAAAATGTTAATTGATAATAATAGTAAAATAGCTATTGCTAGATTACTTTATTGTGCTAGGAAACTAATCGCAAGAAATTGGACTAGTCCTGAGCCGCCATCGGAGGAGAATTCTCTGCAAGAGTAAAGCATATTATACACTTGGAAAAGAGTATTTATGAAAAAAGAGGTAAATTGAACACGCATGAAAAAATATGGCCGCCTTGGATGCAATATAAAGGATTGTAAGAGATGAGATCTTTAACATGTAATGTATTTTATTCACCATTCTTGGTATTCGATACCTTCCCTTTTGTTTGATCCTTATCATTACGGGTAATAGAAGTATTTTTTCTTACTTATATCTTCTGCCTTAATAAAGAAAAAGAAATGGAGAAACTGTCGGAAGGGGGACGGAGGGGGGAGAGGGATTGAGGGGTTAAATAAGACTGTTATACTGTTCAGTTTATTCAGCTGTTTTGAATAATGTTGTATGAAAAATTTGTTTAATAAAAATTTATCTGATTTAAAAAAAAAAATAACTCCATCATTTGTATCGAACCCAAATCATTCCCCCCAACGTGCAGCACCAATATAACCTTGGGGGCCGCTATTCTTGATATTTGTACCACTTCCAGTAGCACTTGCGACCATGTCAGCCCATGAATTCCTCTCCAATTCACATCAGCATTGAAGAATCCCAATGATCTCCCTCCAGGACGCATTTCGGCTCTTCGCTCGGCCCAAAACACTTAGGAATGGCCCAGTATCCACACATTTGGCCTGGAACCACCTATAATGAGAAAATTAATATTCAGTTATACACTACGAATTATTATATTACTAATTCTGGTCTGATATATCGAAAGAAACAATTCGATTGCCATCTGCCTATCCTCATGATTTCCTCATCCCTAAAACCTGCCCTGGCCGCTTCCGTCGCTGCGCCAATTCTGAACGAATGTGTGCCAAAATCCCCCGGCGGTATACCTATTTTTGCTAAACTTCTGCGCATTACTGCTGAAAACTGGTATCTTGTCAATGGAGACCCGTCCTCATGAGCGAAAAATGCTTCGCTTTCCAGCCTGACTGTCAAATAATGGTTCACTTATTTAATAGGGCACACCGGGCCTGTAATGGAAAACAATGGGAACCATACTCCCTTACCTGTTGTATCTGTTTTTGAACGCCTAATCATGATTCGTATACCTTCCATGCAGAATGCAATATCATGACAACACAAACCCCACTTTCAAACTAAAATAAATACACAGAACACCATATAGTGTGGAAATAAGTGGCCGTGGCGTTTATTTCAGAGTTACTTTTAAAAGTTCTTTTATTTCTTCATAACTTAAAATTCAAATATAATCCATATTTTATTAAAATCATACCAATCTCCAAATCCGCCCGGAAAAACCGGACGATTTTCCCAAACGCCAGGCCTTCATAAGGCATGGCCCCCCAAACCTCGCCATAGCCACTTTTCGATAATGGCTTGGAGATCTAAATTAAAGATATCCAAGTCAACATCCGACAAATGCACAAGATCACTTATATATAATCCAGGAATAACATCTTCTAAATCCAAGTGCCTGAAAGAAAAGCCGTTAGTTAATGGCATAAATTTTTCCATATTCTTGTTAATCCTTTTTCTAATCTTCTCTAAAAATAACAAATTCTTTTGAAACCATAGCAACCTTGGAACAATCTCAGAAAAAAACAATATCGCATCAGCATATTCTACTTTCAACCTAGAAAAGTCCCGTCTCATCAACGCTAATAAATCCAGCGTATTATTTTTACCTAAGTCATTACCTCCTAAATGAACAATGACCAAATCTGGTTTCGGCCATATTTTGTCTACTTTTTGTAATTCGGGAATTAAATTCTTCCAGCTCATTCCACGCTTGCTATGCCAAAAAATCTGAACTGCTGATGAACTAAAAGAAAGGTTCAATGAATAACTTCTCACGCTAGCCCTTTTTTCGGCCCAAAAAATAAAGGAGTGTCCAATAATCCAAACTGTATACGGACCTATAAAATGAACATATGTTAATATTCAATCAACTCTGGTCGTATATACAATTTAAAACGTTTAGAGTCCCATATACCAATTTTTTTGATGTTATTATCATCCAAACCCAATCTTGCTGCTTCTGTTGCCGCCCCAATCCGAAAGGAATGAGAAGAAATCTTTTGACCTTCTAATCCTAATTGTTTCAGACATTTTTTTAAAATTGCGTTGAACTGAAAAACCGTAGCAGGTTCCCCATTAAGATGCATGAAAAATGGGCCATCTTTATTCGGTCTTATAGAAAACCATCGTTTAGCATTCTTCACCGGACATATGATAGGATCACTAATGGCATTAAGTCTTAAGAGGAACCCCTACCCAATTGGTCCATTTTTGATTTTCTAATGAATAGCAACATATAAAAATCAAAAACATTAATATCTTCAACAAACAAACCTGAAGGAAACGATTTTTTAAGAGATACAATTTCACTAACGCGAAGAGCAGCAAAAAATGCTAGTGAAAAAACTGCCGAGAAAAGACAGGACTCGTTATAACTACTACACACTGAAGGAAGTGTTAAACATATATCCTTAAGCATCCGTAAAGATATAGGGCGACGGCTATCCGGTGTAAAATTCTGTCTCTTAACACCCTTTAAAAATTGTTTCACAGGGAATAGATTCAATAACGAGTTTTTACCCTGTAACCTGAGAAAAAATGAGACTCCTGCTAAATTTTTTGCTATTGAAGAATAAGACGATCCGTTCAAAAACAAGTGTTCAGCAAATCTTAATGCAACTTTAGGATGCACTTCGTTTTGAGAATAATCAAACTGTAAACAAAATTTAACCCACAAACACCAAGCGACCGAATAATCGGCCCAAGTTTTATTCGCTAAAGATTTCTCAATAAAATACGGGATTACACTTGCATTATGTTCCATAACAATTGCGGGCATACAACTCCTTCACTGTCTGCTTCTGGAACTTGTCTCCGGAACTCTGACCACTGATGGTAACAAACAAATCTTGCATTACAATTGCTAAAATCTGGATGAAAGGCAGCTTTAACCCAGATATTCAATTCAAGACAAAGCAAAATCAGCTAAGAATTTGAGCAGCCCATCTGTTTTTTGAAGATAAAGTATTTAACAAAAGGATTAAACCTTGGTTATGGGAGCGAATAAGAATTCGCTTGTCCTTCAAAAATGGACCCCAAATTTGGAAACAGAGAAATAAAGCAAAAATATCCAACACTATAGAATTCTTATTGATTCTATTCCTAACCCATTCTACAGGCCATCTCTCTACAGCCCAATGCGAAGCAAAAGAAATACCCAATCCTTCATTTTCATCCGTAAAAAAAAAGACAAACACAAATTGTCTACAAAAACAAAGGGGCCCTGCCAAACAGATTTTCCATTAAAATTAGATAAAAATTTCAGCCACACTTTCAAATCCTCTTTGGTTTCCTTATTTAACCTTATATGGGAATGAGGCGAGGAATAACCTGAGGTAGCCTCATATAATTGTCTGGAAAAAACGCGACCTATAGGAATTATTTTCAGGGCGAAATTCAGCAATCCTAATAACGATTGCAATTCTTTCAAAGTGATTTTTTCTCTTTTTAAAAAATTATTGATAACACAACAGAGCTTGTCAATTTTTCAGCTGGCAGAGAGCAAGTCATATCTTCCGAATTGATTAAAATACCTAAAAATTCAAGGACGTACAAGGTAAAACCATTTTTTCTTCAGCTAAAGGGACTCCAAATTCACTGCATATACTAATGAACCTATCTAACAATAAAAAACAAACTTCTGAACAGGGCCCGGCTCCAGGTTTTTATGGGCCCTGGGCGAAAGAGTTTCAGTGGGCCCCCTTAACACAGACCACGATTCATGATGCACAGATACTGCAGAGAAATATGGGTATAGCACAACGCCAAACACTTCTCTTCTTCCATTACATGACTGGACCTATTGTAAATTGTACAATAGCACAAAAACCGCCAAATTCTCACAGTGCAAAGTACAGACTGGACAGTACAGTACTCCATACAATATTATTGGCACCACATAGTCTCCCCCTCATCACCCATATAATACCCCATGCAGGATGTCACCCCGCCATCCCCCATATAATGCTCCATACAGAATACTGGACCCAATATAATGCTCCATACAGAATACTGGACCACATAAATTGCTCCATACAGGATACTGGTCCCCATATAATGCTCCATACAAAATATGGAGCTCTCCTCTACATTGTGCTGCGTTCTGCACTGTTACGGCTCAGGAAAGGGCGCTGTGGAAAAACTCCCCATTATCATCATCATTGCCTGCTCATTATCATCATCATTGCCTCCCCATCATCATCATTGTCTGCCCATCATCATCATCATTGCCTCCCCATTATCATTACCTCCCCATCATCATTATCATTGCCTCCCCATTAATATCATCATCATCATTGCCTTCCCATTATCATTGCCTCCCCATCATCATTATCATTGCCTCCCCATTAATATCATCATCATCATTGCCTTCCCATTATCATTGCCTCCCCATCATCATCATTATTGCCTCCCCATTAATATCATCATCATCATTGCCTTTCCATTATCATTGCCTCCCCATAATCATCATCATCATTGCCTCCCCATCATCATTGAATCCTCACCACCATCACTGCCTCCCCCCACCACCATCACACATACAGCACCGCAGGCAGCACTCTCTCACATACACACACGCAGGCACTCTCTCACATACACACACGCAGGCGCGCACACACACACACACACACACCTCACCTGTCCGGAATCCGCGCCCTCTCTGCCACAGCCGGCCGCTGAATGATGACGTCATTCAGCGGCGCTGCTGTGAGAGAGGAAGCGCCGGCGCCCCCTGGAGCCCAGAGCTGCAGCAGCGGAGGCACGGGGAGAGGTAAGTATTGCTCCGGCTGCTGCCGGGGCCCTGAGCAAGCGGGGGGGCCCAGTGGCGGCGCTGGCACGGCTAACGAGTGCCGGGGAGCCCGACGGTGAGTGGGCCCCCCCCCGCCTACTCAGGGCCCCTGCACTTGTCCGGGTATGCCGGGTGCTGACGCCGGCCCTGTTTCTGAACCACTAGGACCGATAAATAAAAAATCGTCTAAATAATGCAATACTCCTCCATCTCTCGTCCCAAAATAAACAATCCAATGTAAAAACGTAGCAAAAGTCTCAAAATAAAAACACGATAGAGCAAAACCCATAGGAAGGCATCTGTCAAAAAAGAACTGATTATCAAAAACAAAAACTAGAGAACAAAAACCATCTGGATTAACCGGTAACAACCTGAAAGCAGATTTTATGTCAGATTTTGCCATAAGGGAATTCCGACCATATCTTTGAAGTAATTCTATAGCTGTATCAAAAGAAGCATATTTCACTGAGCATGAATTACCATCTACTTCATCATTCAGAGAACCACCAGGAGGATATGATAAATGGTGAATCATTCTGAACGATCCTTGCTCTTTTTTAGGGATGATTCCCAAAGGAGAAATCCTGAAATTATCAAACGGAGGAAAATCAAAAGGACCAGCTACCCTACCAGCTTCTAATTCTTTAATAATCTTGTCTTTGACGATGTTAGGAAATTTACATGCTGACGGGAGATTATTAACTACAGAACAACCTGATCCTTTAAATGGAGGGACAAAAAAACCTTTAGAGAAACCCTCATACAGAAGGGTTTTGCTCTCCAGATCTGGGTAAATTTTTAACAAGGGGGCCATTCTTTCCAAATTAACCGGAGTCATTGCTTTTAGAAAAGGATTCCTTATTAAATCCTTGTTGTCCACTTTGAATCTGCTTTTTAAAGCATTTCGACATGGGGTGAACGCCTCCACAAAAAGAACATTCATGCCGAAAGCGGCAATTGTGAGACCATTTGCATACTGATTCATTAAATGCAAAGCACACCCCTTTTTTGAGGGGGGCGTTCACTCCCTGTCTATTAACTGGAGCCCTCTGAGGTAACATTAAATTCAACCACAAACCGACATCTTTCGTGCCCCAAACTAAATTAGGGTACATAGCTATTTTCTGCCTGAATGCCTCATCATAATACAACCATGCCATGCCCCAAAATTGCGATACGCTTCTAATATGATATCTAAATGTTGAAAAAGTCCTGAACAAAGATTGGGGAATTTTTCCCCTAAAACAGCACAATAGATAGTAAAGGCTTGAAGCCAATTATTAAAGGATCTAACAACACGATGCTTTTTTTTATCTTCTGAATCGTCCTTCTTATCAAATCTACTGTGCTGTTCCTTTGCAGATGGCAATAGAGAAAATAAATCCACATATTCTCTATTCCAAATTTGTTCTTTAACCAACGCATTTAAATGAAAACCCAGGGGAGATAAATCGCACGTAAGCGAGTCTTTTAAATGAATCTCAGGTAACCCGGGTCTCAAAATACAATTAGCACTGCCAGAAGACTTACTAACGCTGGCTGCAACAGGCAATACTCTTGAATTCACTTTACCCAAATACTCATTCAAAGCCTCTCTAATTAAATCTTAGAAAAATATTTAGACTTGAGAGTCCTCAGTGGTTGATACCTTTTAATGGCTAACTGAAAAGATGGTAACAAATTGCAAGCTTTCGAGACTACTCAGGTCTCTTCATCAGGCATAGACTAATACAACATCTGAAGAATCACATATTTATACACAAAATAGCACAGAAAAAATGCAATAGGTAGGACAAGTGACATGAAGCAGAACTGTCATTATGGCAGAGGGATTAACATAAATATGACTAGTTCATAGATAAGGAGTGAAGGTTTTATTACCCTCTGATTGGGGTCTGGTATTGTGTTGTGATGACCCTAAAAGGTCAGGGAGGCAGATTCCTTAATTGTTGTAGAACGACATAAAACTCTGGGATATATTCATCCCAGCACTAAGAGTGTCAAAGGTCATCATAAGTTTATATTCCCAGACTTTTCTATCCTTCTCAGATTTGAAGTTAGATTTTAATACAAGTAATTCCATATCTGTCATGCTATGACCGGGCATACAAAAGTGTTTGGCCACAGGTAAATCCATTCTTTTTTCTCTTATCGTGTGGCGATGAGAATTCATCCTTGTTCTCAGTTTTTGCCCGGTCTCCCCCACATACAGACCCCCAGTTGGACATTTAGTACATATAATTAGGTACACCACATTAGATGTGATGCAGCTGAAAGTACCTGGTATCTTGTAGTCCTGATGGGAGTTGGGGATCTTTATCCTGTCCGTGGTCATTATAGATGTACAGGTGAAACTCACAAAATTCATCCTCACCCACAATTACTTCGAATTTGACAACAAGATTTATCTTCAGGAGACTGGCACAGCTATGGGAAGTAAAATGGCTCCACAGTATGCAAATCTTTTCATGGTCAAGCTTGAAAGCGAATTTTTGTCCTCCTGCCCCATCAGGCCTCGGGCCTACTACCGCTACATTGATGACATTTTAATCATCTGGACGGAGTCTGAGCAACAGCTAAAGACGTTCCATGAACAGTTCAATCAATTTCATCCCACCATCAACTTAACACTTAACTACTCCAGCACTGAAATTAACTTTTTAGACACCACCATTAAGCTAAAGAACAATGAAATAGAGACATCCCTGTATCAGAAGCCAATCGACCGTCCAACATATCTTAAATGGGACAGTTTCCATCCTAAACACATAAAAAACTCTATTGTCTACAGCCAAGCCATCAGATACAACCGTATATGTTCCAACCCCATGGATAGAGATGAACACCTTGGTCGCCTCAGAAAGACTTTTTTGAACCAGGGCTACCATCCAAGAACAATTGAAAACCAAATTACAAGAGCCACCAGAATATCAAGGAATCACCTGCTACATTACAAAGCTAAAGAAGAAAATAACCGGGTGCCTCTAGTGGTCACCTACAATCCAAGTCTGGAGATGCTAAGGGGAGCTGCACGGAAACTACAACCTTTACTACAAAAAGATGCCCGATTACAATCCATATTTCCAGACCCCCCACTACTATGTTTTAGGCAGCCCCCAAATCTAAGAAGCATCATTGTCAGAAGCTCCCTGTCCTCCCCAACAGCTGCAGGAACCTTTCCTTGCAGACAAAAGAAATGCAAGACCTGTACATCTATAATGACCACGGACAGGATAAAGATCCCCAACTCCCATCAGGACTACAAGATACCAGGTACTTTCAGCTGCATCACATCTAATGTGGTGTACCTAATTATATGTACTAAATGTCCAACTGGGGGTCTGTATGTGGGGGAGACCGGGCAAAAACTGAGAACAAGGATGAATTCTCATCGCCACACGATAAGAGAAAAAAGAATGGATTTACCTGTGGCCAAACACTTTTGTATGCCCGGTCATAGCATGACAGATATGGAATTACTTGTATTAAAATCTAACTTCAAATCTGAGAAGGATAGAAAAGTCTGGGAATATAAACTTATGATGACCTTTGACACTCTTAGTGCTGGGATGAATATATCCCAGAGTTTTATGTCGTTCTACAACAATTAAGGAATCTGCCTCCCTGACCTTTTAGGGTCATCACAACACAATACCAGACCCCAATCAGAGGGTAATAAAACCTTCACTCCTTATCTATGAACTAGTCATATTTATGTTAATCCCTCTGCCATAATGACAGTTCTGCTTCATGTCACTTGTCCTACCTATTGCATTTTTTCTGTGCTATTTTGTGTATAAATATGTGATTCTTCAGATGTTGTATTAGTCTATGCCTGATGAAGAGACCTGAGTAGTCTCGAAAGCTTGCAATTTGTTACCATCTTTTCAGTTAGCCATTAAAAGGTATCAACCACTGAGGACTCTCAAGTCTAAATATTTTTCTATCTACTGGCTAACACGGTACGAAGATACACATCTTTCCTATATCTAATTAAATCTTTCAATTCTAAGGAAGGTACAGACAGGGGCACATTTAAAATCTCTCCCTTCTGTTGAGATGACACGTCCTGGATTGTTGAACTGCTGACACTCGAGCCCATCCTCCTGGGTGAGTGTAACATTGCTGGCGACATTGGCTCCTCTTCCTTGTCCGACAGCTGTGATGAACTTCTCCACACAAGAGCTGCTTCAATATCAGTGCAGGATCCTGTGGCTGCTGGATTGATTTTCTGACAGGATACAACTGGATTTCCCTGGGCCGCCGCTGCGCTTTTATGGCTGCGACGGTTAGATGCATCGCAAACTTCTTTTCTTCTTGCCGAGTCAGCTGTTACTGCCCTCCAGAATGACGTTGCCGTGCTGCCGGCCGTTTTTGATGACGGCTGTAGTCTCCAGGTCCCAGTGAAGCTCTCACGGTGGACTGCGGGACTTCCTGACAGGAGACTTCAGCTTCTTGCTGAGCACTTCCCGTTCAGCCTCCGGTGCTCGGACAGGTGAAAGCGCCGGAGAGAAAATCACCCTGGCTCGCCGACTCCTCTTCATACTCCTGCTTGCCCTCGTCGGAGAGAGAGCTGATGCAGATGGTGAAGGAGAAGGCGGCGATAGCGGTACATCAGCTGCTGAAACCTCAGAAGAAGAGGTAGGTTTTATAGCCGATTTCATAGCTAAGCAGCTTTGTAACCACTCCATGCCGCCCTCTTCTTCCGACCTCCGCAACAGCTGTTCCAGTAATGCCTCCATCAGCTGATCCGATGATCTTCTGTCTTCTTGTGACGACTGACCTCAGCTGACAGGACAGCTGATCTTAAATACACTTTCTTCTTCCCGCACTTTTTGCTCCAGCCAATAAAATTTCAAACAAAAGAGCAGGAAACCATCCAGATAAAACCGGTTAAAACCTGCTCGTGAATAACACAGCTTACTAACAGACCGTTAACCCTTCACTTCCCAACTTACTGTACTTCTGTAAGAGAAACCATATTAAACATTATGAGGGGGCTGTGTTCTCATGTGACCCCCCATTTATTTTAAAAGGGGGGTTTCATTATACTGCAATCCCCCATTTTTTGTGCCGAAGGTGCCGCTAACTCGCTTATGCGCAATGCCCCAAAAAATGCAATACCACATGCCGCCGAGAACAACGCAGCTTCCAACTGCGAACTATAAATCGCATCTGTAATATTGACCATTTTGGCCAATAAGGAAAAAGTGATTGGCCGTCTGACTGTAGACACTTCCCGTGATTTTTCCCAACCTTTTATAGCTTGGCGCAATATAAATTTTTTTGTGACATCTACCCAACCTCGCAACTTGAAATGAAAAGCCAACCCTGCTAACCTGTTCTTAGCAACTGATGCCGAGGAACCACAAGAATGTAGGTGTTCTTTTTTTTTTTCCCCGGCAGTCAGCGGATCGGGACACGGAAAGCTGGCAGGCTGATAGAAGCGTTCAGCTCACCGGACGGACTTTCTGGCTTTTGACCCTTTAGCTGTGGTTACACGGATTTGCGTGGGACAATGAGCTCGGTGACGGTTCTTACCCAGGAAAGCTTTGATGAACATCGCAGTGGGCTGACCCAACCAACGGTCTGAGTGGCAGCCATTGGATCTGAGGAGGAAAATGATCCCCCCACTTACAAAGATGCATTCCCACCCCTCCCGGAAAAGGCTGTTGGCGGTGAAACCCCTTCTGAGCCTGCAGGTGCATGGAGCAAAATTCGGCCTATCAAGTCTTCCGTTATCACTCAGGTGTTCCATGTCCCTCTGGAAGAGCGTAGCTACAAGGACATGGCTCAGTTTGGGGAGGGTGAGCAGGCCAAGATTTGCTTGGACATCATGCAGAAGACTGGGGCTCAACTGGAACTTTCCCTGGCCAAAGATCAAGGCTTGTCTATCATGGTTTCAGGAAAGCTCGATTCTGTAATGAAAGCGAGAAAAGAGATAGTGAGACGACTGCAGACCCAGGCATCTGCTTCTATTGCTATCCCCAAGGAACACCACCGTTTTGTGATTGGTAAAAGTGGAGACAAGCTGCAGGACTTGGAATTGAAAACCGCTACCAAGATTCAAGTCCCCGGCCCGATGATGCCAGTGACCATTGTAGCCTTTCCGGGGGGTTTAGCTCTAGGATCGCTGTCTGGGTAGACAGAATGGCACGGAAACAGTTCATTCAGACAGCAGTTTGGTGAAAATTGGCCGCAACCAGTTTTATTAAAGTCCACAGCACACAGATAAAAACAAATCATAAACAGAAACCCTGGGCTTGTCTAGCCTCTAATTACACTTAGATAGATGGCCCTCTCTATCCGGGACCCAGACTCTACCAGTCTGTGCCCAAAACAACACATATCACATATGTTACCAGTATGGAGTTTCACAGACACTCCTCTTTATGTCCGAAGGCAACTCCAATGTCCAGACTTGAGATAGGTCACCTCCTATTGTCGCTATTCGCACGGATTCTCACTGCGACTACTCCTGTGTCCGGGGTACTTCCTGCACCCAGACTGAGATAGCTCACACTCTTAGAGACTGCTTCCTTGTGCCAGGACACCTCCCTGTGTCCGGGCTAAAGACAGCTCCCACACTCTTGGAGACACCTTCTGTGCCTAGACCCCTTGTCCAGACTGAATGAGCTCCCTGACTGTGCTCCCAAGCACCTACTTCTGGCTTCCTAATCAACACCTGAGTGGATTCAGGTCTGAGCTGCAAGCGTGTACTGAATGGCAGGTGTAGTGACCTTTCTTTACCACCAGGTTTACAAAGCCACACATTTCGCTCATACCAGTCAGCAAGGTACTTAGGTGAAATATACACCTCATTCACCACATATTCCTTCACTGTCTCACATATCCCCTCCCTCTTCTCCAGACCGGAGGGCTGGTCATCCAGACCGGAGGGCTGGTCAACAATCCAACAGAGACAGTGAACTCTGGACCAGTCATGGCCCTCATCAGCTTCATCCTCACCACTGTCATAGCCAACATCAGTTTTCTCTTCATCTGAAGCATCCGCACTACCCTGTACCCTCCCAGGCCTATACTCTCTGCGGGCCTCGGGTATCCTGCATGGTTTCATCTTGACTTTAGTGCCAGCCTCAGTCTCGGTATAGTGGCTCACCAGATAAGTACGACCAGGCACGTCAGAACAGCTTTGCTGATTCTTCCTCAGAAACTTTCGTACCTCCTGTTTTTGGGGCACTGACCCTGTGTCACCAACTGTCACAGGAGGTATAGGGGTTTTCTCTAATTCCCCCTGAACTTTCTTTAGCACATCTACTTTCTTAAATATCAGTTGATTCATAAATTCTACCTCACAGAACCCAAGCGCCTCTGTCATGGTCTCTGACCATTCCGAGCCACACTGTTCAAACGATTGGCACTGTAGAGGGAGCTGATCGTTTTTCTTGGTCGGTACACATAATTTATCCTCTTCTGGTACAGGCTCACTTTGCATAAGACTCAGAGCTCTTACTTCTTTCTCCAGGAGATCCTCATGGCTACGCATCTTCTCCTGTAGTTGTTGGACGTCCTTTACGTCTTCGGCCCTTTCTTCAGGCTCTTCTGGTAGGACATGCTCAGAAGCCCTACCATCAGTCTTCTTTTCCACCACCTTCTGCATCCCATCTGAGCTCCCGTGTATCTGCAGCGGCAACGGAGCGACACATCGCCCCTCCCACTCCCTGGGACGTGGTTCAAGTGTAGACTCCATGAAAATGCGCCTGAGCTCACCAAGGCCAACCCGAGGTCTCAAAATCTCATCTTGGGATTTATCCAGATCCTTTGGGTCGCTCGGGAACTCCGATGGCGCACCGGGCGCCGAACTTCCGGCCCGAGCCTCGCGAGTCGCAGCCACGGATCCGGACAGTACACCGTCCACGCCGCTGTCTCCAGCAGAAACATATTCCGGGACAGAGTCATTCCCCACATCTTCAGTCTTGTTCCTCACAGCTTCACTTGAGACATCAGCCTCTGGTGAGGCACCTGGCCTGGTGTCCACCACTTCCATGGCTTTCTCCACCTCTGCAGCATCACCTTCCGAGTCCTTGGCCTGATGCAGATCCACACCATACATTGATAACTTCTCATTTTCAACAGCATCCACTTGTGCTGTGTTCAGTTTCAGAGTCCTGTCTTTCACCTTAGTCTTCGCCAGGGAACCGGCCAACGGTACAACATCTTCAGATGCCATCCTCCGTCCGACTGCAAGGTCAGCCTCAGCCTTCCTCTCAGGACTCTCAATCTCCTCTGCTACCATGCCTTCCTCACTTGCACTGGTTGCTTTATTGTCATCAGATGACTCACTATCACCACCACTATCCCTGTCTGACCCCCTTTTCTCAGCCACATCTGGCTCACTTCCAGGGTTAGACACTTCATTTTCATTCACATCCGGCTCACTGTCAGGGTTATACAATTCATTCTCATTCACATCTTGATCTGGAACCTTAGTTAACATGTCATCCACAACATTAACTTCACCATCTGGTCCCTGGTTTCCCTCAGGTGGTCCCTCAAGTATGTGACTATGTGATAACCCCAGCACTATACTTCCATATAGCTCAGATACCAGGAGCTGACTTACGACCTCTCCCTGGACTTCAGTGTCCCTATACAATAGGTTATTGTTCATGGCAGCATGAGGAAACCTCTCCTCAGAGCCAGGCTCTTGGGGAACCTCATTCAGAACAATTACATTTTCCTGTGCCGTTTTAAGAGTGGGGTCTCGCACCGGCTCACTCCCAAAATTGTCACAGGAGCCAGGCAGGTCAGGGACACTCGGTTCCCGAGAACCACCATCCTCGTCTCCCAACATCACCTGCAAAGAAATGTCATCTTTATCACGGTCATCATCAGTATCATCACTATTATGATTAGCATTATCATCATTATCAATATCAGCATCCTCATCATGGTCATCATCATTATCAATATTATCATGGTCATCATCATTATCACATAAGTTTAACGGCCCACTAGCATTGTGTTCCGCCCCTCGGGACTGCGCACCCTCAGTAGGAGCTTCATCACACTGTCCATCAGAAACATTTTTCCCCCAGAGATCCTTAGACCGGGGAAAGTCATTACCCAATATAACGGGGTGCACCAGGGTCTTCACTACCCCCACTTCATATGAAACCTCCCCGAGTTTGGGGACCAAGTCCACGGCAGTCTCTGGGTAGACTTTGGTGTCTTCATGGATGTACACCACACTCAGGTGCTTATCAGGGATGAAGTCCCTATCACTCAGGCTGTCACATACGGAAGTCACTGGACTCTCTGAGTCCAAGAGGGCCTGTGCTGGGCAGTCACTTACAACCACCGGGGACCCCTGTGGTCCAGTCTCTTCGGCTGAGGGGGACACACACACAGGCTCTGCGCAGGGAGAGAGGGATCCGCCAACATCACAACACATAGGCTCCCCCTCTATTGGACAGTTGGCTGCAATTTCACGCCAGCTCCAACACTGTCCATCACACTCTCCCACCCACATGTCCCCTCGGGCCTGAATCCGCTTATCAGCATACCCCATGTCCCCAACAGCTGGAACGCTCTTACCGGGAGAGTTCAGCGTCCGGGAACTCTGAAGTGACGTCCGCTCAGACGGCTGGTCACGGAGGCAGTCTTTGGGGCCAAAGTACCTTTCTCTCTGTACCTCAGGAGGAAGTGCTCGGGTGTAGCGGTCCACTGTCACCTTTTCGACCCTTTGGGCAGTGTTGCTGACGGCAGACTCCCAACTGTATCTCCAGTCATGGACTCTCCTGGCACGGGCTGCAACCGTAACACCCAGCCGGGTAAGAATCGCCGCTTTCAACTTGGCATAGTCTTCGCTGTCCTGCTTGCTCAGGTCAGCCCAGACTTTTTGGGGTTCCCCAATCAGATAGGGTACGACCGCCATGGCCCATTCAGATAGTGGCAGATTCTCCTTCTCTGCCAGTCTCTCAAACCTAGTAAGATATACCTCCACATCATCACGAGGTGTCATTTTTCTCAAGGACCGTCTTACCGCCTTCTTTATAGCGGACAACGCAGGTGCCTTCACAACATTACTCTGGGACGAGGTGCTGAGAGCTGCAATCTGCTCCAACACCCGGTTATTCTCCTGCTGCTGCTGCAGGAATTGCTGCTGGTGCTGCAGGCGCTGCTGCTCCATGCTCTGCTGCATGCTTCGCTGGGCCTGCACCAGGTACTCAATGAGCTCCTCCATACTGCCGGACTCATCTGTCTCAATCACAGCAGTCTTATGTTGCACATTAACTTGCGCCATTTGTTCAAACAGCGCCTCCATGCTGTCATCCATGCTGTCAGACTTCTCTGTCTTCACAACTGTAGTCTTCACTCAAGACATACACACTACACAGCTTTTTTTTTTTTTTTTTCCACAGAAAAATTCAGCCTTGCTGTGCAAACACTTTTTTTTTTTTTTTTTTCCTTTGCAAAGTCTATTAGGGCTACTGTCTCTTTAAGACTGCTCCACAAACTTTTCTTTTGCTGCTGCACATTCCACAGTCATTTTCACAACAAGTTCAGCTTTGCTGTGCATACATTTTCTTTCTGCAGACCCTATCAGGGCCACTGTCTCTCCAAGACTGCTCCAAACAGACGTTTCTGCTGACACACACTTTTTTTTTTTTTTCTGCTGCTATTTCAATAGACTTCACCTTTAATGCTGTCTCTCGCCACTGTGCTGCATACACACTCCAGCACTAACTGTATCAGGCACTGCGCTGCCCAGCATTCTCCGCCAATTGTAAGCTTTTCCGGGGGGTTTAGCTCTAGGATCGCTGTCTGGGTAGACAGAATGGCACGGAAACAGTTCATTCAGACAGCAGTTTGGTGAAAACTGGCCGCAACCAGTTTTATTAAAGTCCACAGCACACAGATAAAAACAAATCATAAACAGAAACCCTGGGCTTGTCTAGCCACTAATTACACTTAGATAGATGGCCCTCTCTATCCGGGACCCAGACTCTACCAGTCTGTGCCCAAAACAACACATATCACATATGTTACCAGTATGGAGTTTCACAGACACTCCTCTTTATGTCCGAAGGCAACTCCAATGTCCAGACTTGAGATAGGTCACCTCCTATTCAGTCGCTATTCGCACGGATTCTCACTGCGACTACTCCTGTGTCCGGGGTACTTCCTGCACCCAGACTGAGATAGCTCACACTCTTAGAGACTGCTTCCTTGTGCCAGGACACCTCCCTGTGTCCGGGCTAAAGACAGCTCCCACACTCTTGGAGACACCTTCTGTGCCTAGACCCCTTGTCCAGACTGAATGAGCTCCCTGACTGTGCTCCCAAGCACCTACTTCTGGCTTCCTAATCAACACCTGAGTGGATTCAGGTCTGAGCTGCAAGCGTGTACTGAATGGCAGGTGTAGTGACCTTTCTTTACCACCAGGTTTACAAAGCCACACATTTCGCTCATACCAGTCAGCAAGGTACTTAGGTGAAATATACACCTCATTCACCACATATTCCTTCACTGTCTCACACCAGATTAAGATCACTGGCACCAAAGAGGGCATTGAAAAAGCACGGCATGAGATTCTGCTCATCTAGGCCGAGCAGGATAAGAGAGCAGTGGAACGTTTGGAAGTTGACAAGGTCTACCACCCTTTCATTGCTGGACCTTACAACAAAACTGTAAATGACATCATGCATGAAATCGGAACGAGAATAAACATCCCTCCTCCGAGTGTTAACAAAACTGAAATTGTTTGCATGGGCGAAAAAAATCAGCTGGCACAGGCAGTGGCCAGAATCCGGCAAATTTATGAAGAAAAGAAAAAGAAAACCACCAATATTGCAGTAGAAGTGAGAAAATCCCAACACAAGTATGTTATTGGCCCTAAAGGCAACAGCCTCCAGGAGATCCTGGAGCGCACAGGCGTGTCTGTGGAGATACCACACAGCGATAGCAGCTCAGAGACTGTGATCCTGCGGGTGAGCCTGAGAAACTGGGACAGGCGCTGACTGAAGTGTATGCGAAGGCAAACAGCTTCACTGTGGCCACCGTGCCTGCTCCATCTTGGCTGCATAGATTCATAATTGGCAAAAAAAGGCAAAAAAAGGCAAAATTTGGCAAAGATCACACAGCAGATACCAAATGTGCACATCGAGTCTACAGAAGGGGAGGACAAGATTTCTTTGGAAGGCCCTACAGAAGATGTTACTGTTGCCCAGCAGCAGATTGAAGTGCTTGTCAGTGATCTGATCTCCCGAATGGATTTCGCAGAAATTAATATTGACCACCGATTCCACAGGCACCTCATTGGAAAAAGTGGAACAAATATTAATAGGATAAAGGAGCAGTACAAAGTGTCCGTGCGCATTCCACAGGACAGTGAGAAGAGCAGTCAGATCCGAATTGAAGGTGATTCCCAAGGTGTGCAGCAAGCGAAGAAGGAGCTGCTGGAGCTGGTTTCACGGATGGAAAACGAACACACAAAAGACTTGATCATTGATCAGAAATTCCATCATACAATTATTGGACAAAAGGGTAAAAGAATCTGGGAGATTCGTAAAAAGTTCCCGGATGTAATCATTAATTTCCCAGATCCAACTACAAAGAGTGAAATTGTGCAGTTGCATGGCCCCAAGAATGAGGTGGAGAAGTGCACCAAGTATCTGCCTAAGATGGTGACAGAGATGTTGGAGAACAGTTATTCAATTTCTGTACCAATCTCCAAGCAGTTTCACAAAAACATCATCGGAAAGGGAGGTGCCAATATCAAAAAGATCCGTGAAAATTGTAACACTAAAATTGACCTCCCAGCTCAGAACAGTAACTCTGAAATGATTATCATTACTGGGAAGAAACCCAACTGTGAGGCTGCGCGGGATAGAATTCTGGCTATTCAGAAAGAACTGGCTAACATAACTGAACTGGAGGTCAGCATTCCATCTAAACTGCACAACTCGCTTATTGGCGCTAAGGGGTGCTTCATTCGATCAATTATGGAGGAGTGCGGAGGCGTGCACATCCACTTCCCTAGTGAGGGCTTTGGAAGCGATACAGTGATTATTCGAGGACCAGCTCAGGATGTAGACCGGGCCAAAAAACAGCTTCTTCAACTGGCAGAAGAAAAGCAAACAAAGAGCTTTACTGCCGAGTTACGAGCTAAACCCGAATATCACAAGTTCTTAATTGGTAAAGGATCTATCCTGTGTAGATGTTTTTTCCGATATAGTACAAAAACAATTGGAAAATCTTATGCAAACAAAAAAATCGGTGAATTTAAACGGAAATAATAAAAAGAGGAAATTTAATTTAAATGTACAAGAAAAATTTGCAATGAAATCATTGGCTTCAAATAAAAATATAGTTATCAGATCCGCTAATAAGGGAGGAGGAATTGTGATTCAGAATCGCAATGATTACCTGAAGGAAGCCTTTTGAATCCTCTCAGACAGAGAATATTACGAGAAAAGCTCTTATAGTAAATATACTTCTTCTCTTTTAAAATATAATGATTTAATCTCAGAGGGTTTGCAGCTTGATATTTTTAATAAAAAAAAAAAAAACTTTTTATGTGTAAAAAACTCCAGTGTCCCATTCTTTTATCATCTCCCAAAAATCCATAAGAACATTGAAACCCCCCTGGTAGACCTATTATAGCAGGTATAAACTCTTTGACGGCCAATTTGGCTCATTATATTGATAGAACAATGCTTTTACATGTTTTTAACCTTACTAGCCATCTTCGTGATTCAACCCATCTACAGGTCCTTCTCAAAAAATTAGCATATAGTGCTAAATTTCATTATTTACCATAATGTAATGATTACAATTAAACTTTCATATATTTTAGATTCATTACACACCAAATGAAATTTGTCAGGTCTTTTATTGTTTTAATACTGATGATTTTGGCATACAACTCCTGATAACCCAAAAAACCTGTCTCAAAAAATTAACATATCAAGAAAAGGTTCTCTAAACGACCTATTACCCTAATCTTCTGAATCAACTAATTAACTCTAAACACATGCAAAAGATTCCTGAGGCTTTTAAAAACTCCCTGCCTGGTTCATTACTCAAAACCCCCATCATGGGTAAGACTAGCGACCTGACTGATGTCAAGAAGGCCATCATTGACACCCTCAAGCAAGAGGGTAAGACCCAGAAAGAAATTTCTCAACAAATAGGCTGTTCCCAGAGTGCTGTATCAAGGCACCTCAATGGGAAGTCTGTTGGAAGGAAACAATGTGGCAGAAAACGCTGTACAACGAGAAGAGGTGACCGGACCCTGAGGAAGATTGTGGAGAAGGACCGATTCCAGACCTTGGGGGACCTGAGGAAGCAGTGGACTGAGTCTGGTGTAGAAACATCCAGAGCCACTGTGCACAGGCGTGTGCAGGAAATGGGCTACAGGTGCCGCATTCCCCAGGTAAAGCCACTGTAAGGTTCTTTGTCTCTGTTGACATGTTCCTTGAAACTCAGTTTTCCGTCGGCCATTTTGCTTTCTGTCTTTCTGCAGCTCTTGCCCTCAGTTAATATGGAGTTTCCAGTTTTCATGTTCCCGCCCTGATTCTTCCCTCTTGCTTCTTAAGCAGCCTCAGCTGAACAATCAGTGCTCCTGAATCAAGCCTCAGTCAGTCTGTGACCTGACTCCTGGAAGCCTTGGACTTGTACTCCAGCTATTCCCTACTGAGGAACCTTGGAACACTTTTGGACTCTGGAAACCTGCTGTTTGGTGAATCCATGTTTGCAGAGGAATTACGGTACAGAGAAGAGATCCTGAACCTGCTTTGGAGAGTTATTGTAGTGCTTGAAGTTACTCTGGCCTGCTGTGTCTCCTGTCGCTGTTCCTGCAAACTGTGTGAACTTTTCAGCATGCTTGTATGAAGTAATACAAGTCATTTCATTTCAACCTATGTCTCCTGTGTTTTAGTCGCACCCAAGCACAAGACGCTATAGGAACTGTACACTATACATGACAAGATTCAGGAGCCAATGTTTAGTGTCTGCTGGGTCTGGGAAAGCCGTGTCTGCTGTGACTGTGGATATCAGATGTCCGTTTAATACCTTATGTGATGACAGTGGTTGTGACTTCTCACAACCATTCCAGGTGAGCGCATTCCCTTAAAATTTTACTCTGGAGTGTTACCACAGGTAAACACTATTGTTTTTTTTTTTTTTTTTTTTTCCTTTCCTCTTCTCCTTCCAGCACCTCTGCCTTAAAAGATCTGGAAGATGGAGGCCCGCATAAAGGAACTTTGCGGAGTGACTGATACAATCCTTTCAGATGTACAGACTTTAAAAACCCGTTTTGCAAGCCTACAGGACCTCACTAATCATAATTTGCAAGTGTTTGGACAGACTACCCAGGAATTGCGAGCCAGGATTGAGGCTCTAGAGGAACGAGCCCAGGCTCCTGCCATAACCCCAAGTTCTGGGATCCCCAAATTACCTCCTTTTCGTTTTGGCGGTGAACGTGAGAAATTCAGGGGATTTATTAATCAATGCAATTTATTTTTCTCTGCACATGCTTCACAATTTCCCACTGAACGATCCAAAGTGCTTACTATAATCATGTTGCTTACCAATAAGGCTTTGATGTGGGCAAACCCTCTGATTGAGACTGAGGATGATTGTTTGAATCACCTTGATGCTTTTATTTCAGCCATGGGGCAGGTGTTTGATGACCCCAATCGAGGTGCAACAGCTGAAGCAGCCATGTTAACTTTGCACCAAGGTAAGCGTTCAGTAGCCGAATATGCCCTGGATTTCAGGAGATGGGCTCTTGATACCACTTGGGACACTTCCGCTAAAAAATCTATTTTTCGGAAAGGGTTGTCTCCACTGATTAAGGATGAACTTGCTCGTGCCGACCCTCCCACTGCGTTAGGTGACTTTATTAACTATTGTATCCGTATTGATGCTCGTCTGACTGAACGCAGACAAGAGAGATGGTTCGAAAATAATCGCACTAACCTTTTACTACCTCCCTCCTCAGCTAAGGAACCTTTGAGTAGGATCACAAGGGAACCAGAACCTGAACCCATGCAGGTGGACTCTTTACAAAGACGGGTTAGTGATGCACGCAAAGAACATCGTATAAAGGAAAATCTATGTTTCTACTGTGGTAAGTCAGGGCACTTCATTATAAACTGCCCCAGCCGTTCTCGTAAGACTACTGCAGCAGTCATTCACTGTGAGTGTTGCGAGAGGAGCTCTGTCATGTCCGAGCCTCAGGCTCCAGAGAGATCTGCTGCAAGAGATCTTGATTTCTCGGACTTAAACTCTGTTAGTTCTGGGGACGATGACGGTATAAACGCTGCAATTTTTCAAGTTTCCTCAGCGGTGTCCCAGCTGAGTTGTAAAGAAACAATTCTCATTGCTTCCTTTCCATCAAACTCTGGGTTGACTCAGTCTGGGTGTCTAGCTCTGCTATGATCGACTCAGGAGCAAGTGGAAATTTTATGGATATCTCCTTTGCTCTGAAACAGGGATACGTTCAGTGAAGAAGGCTACTCCAGTACAGATGGAGACTGTGGATGGCTCTCTACTGACTTCTGGACCAGTGGATCAAGAAACAGAGCCTTTGAGGGTCCTTATGGGTAAAGATCATCAGGAGAAAATGTCTTTTTTGCTTATCTCTTCTCCCCACTTTCCCATCATTCTAGGGCTACCATGGCTGCAGGCGCAGAATCCTACGATTAACTGGGAGACCAAGGAATTACACTTTCCGGAGAAACAGATGAGTCAAGGAGTTTCAGCTTGCTCTGTTCCTAAAGGAACCATGTCAGTCCCTGAACTACCAGCTGTATACCAGGACTATGTGGATTTATGTGACAAGAAGAACGCTGATCAGCTTCCTCCTCACCGTCCATATGATTGTCCAATTGAATTATTGCCCGGAGCCGAGATACCTTTTGGTAAGATCTACCCCCTAGCGGGGCCCGAGCTAAAAGCTTTGAAGGATTATATAGACGAAAATTTAGCCAAGGGCTTCATACGCCCCTCTTCATCTCCCGCAGGTGCACCCATCTTCTTTGTGAAGAAGAAAGATGGATCTCTGAGACCCTGCATAGACTATAGGGAACTCAATAAGGTTACTATTAGAAACCGTTATCCATTGTCTTTAATCCCTGAGTTGTTGGAGAGAGTGCGGCATGCCAAAATTTTCTCTAAACTGGATCTCAGTGGGGCCTATAACTTGGTCCGTATTAGACCTGGGATGAATGGAAGACTGCTTTCAGGTCACGCTATGGACACTTTGAATATCTAGTTATGCCTTTTGGTCTGAGTACCGCCCCAGCCACTTTCCAACACTTCGTGAATGATATCTTCAGGGATCTCCTAGATACATTTGTGGTGATTTATCTGGATGATATTCTAATTTTTTCTAACTCCACAGAGGAACATCATGGACATGTGAGAATGGTCTTAGAACGCCTAAGACAAAACCATCTCTACATCAAGCTTGAAAAATGTGAATTCCATAGGACCGAAATTCAATTTCTGGGGTATGTACTATCTACGCAAGGGATTAGTATGGATGGAAGCAAGACCCAAGCCATCAAGGATTGGCCAATTCCTAGAAATGTGAAGGAGGTGCAGCGTTTCATCGGGTTTGCCAACTTCTATAGACGTTTCATTAAGAATTTTTCTGAGGTAGTGTCACCTATCACCCAACTTACCCGGAAACAGTCTAGGTTCTCCTGGACCCCGCAAGCTCAGGAAGCATTTTCCTGTTTAAAGGATAAATTTACCACCGCACCTATCTTAGTACATCCCAACCCCGAGCTTGCCTTCATAATAGAGGTGGATGCTTCAGACTGTGCCGTTGGAGCTATACTTTCTCAGAGAACAGGTGAGAAGAATGTCTTGCATCCCTGTGCCTTCTTTTCCCAGCAGTTGTCTTCGGCTGAGAGGAACTACGATGTGGGCAATAGAGAATTGTTGGCCATTATTGCCGCCTTCAAGGAATGGAGACACCTTCTTCAGGGAGCTGCACAGCAAATAGTCGTCCTGACAGACCATCGTAACCTTGAATTTATCAGGTCGGCTAAGTGCCTGACTCCTCGCCAGGCTCGCTGGAATCTTTTCCTAAACCAATTTAATTTTGTCATTTCTTATAGACCAGGATCGCGCAATGGAAAGGCTGATGCACTCTCTAGGATTCATTCAGCAGAGACACGTCCACTTACTCCTCCTAAGACTATTCTTCCTGACTCTAGATTCCTGGGAGTGATTCATAATCAAGACCTACTTAAGGACATCAAGGAAGCATACCATGCGGATTCTTTGTTGGCTCAACCCCCAAGGGACGTAAGTCTTGTCTTTAAGAATGGTGTGTGGATTCAGGGACAACGTCTGTATATACCTGAAACAGTCAGATTGAGAGTATTGCAACTCATCCACGATTCCAAGATAGCCGGGCATAGGGGAATTCTAAAGACACAAGAATTTCTTCCTCGTTTCTTTTGGTGGCCCACTTACAGGAAAGATGTCTTAAACTATGTCACTTCATGTGAAGTCTGTGCAAGATGCAAAACACCTCGCTCCTCACCAACTGGTCTGTTGCAACCTCTTCCCACCCCGTCCCGCCCGTGGGGATCCATTTCTATGGACTTCATTGTGGAGTTACCAACCTCTCAAGGGAAGAACACCATTCTAGTGGTGGTTGATCGTCTAACAAAGGCAGCTCATTTTATCCCTTGTGTCGGCTTACCCACTGCAAAACAGACATCAGACTTGATGATTAAGAATGTGTTTCGCTTACATGGAGTACCGGATGAGGTCATTTCGGATCGAGGGGTGCAATTCACTTCAAGGTTTTGGCAAAATTTCTGTGCAGCATTGGACATTAAAGTAAACCTTTCTTCTGCTTTTCATCCCCAGACTAATGGACAGACAGAACGAACCAATCAGACCCTGGAGCAGTATCTCCGCTGTTTTATCTGCCACCTACAGGATGATTGGGTGGATCTACTTCCACTGGCTGAGTTCTCTTATAACAACTCTCAGAGCGCCTCCACTAAGCAGTCTCCTTTTTACTCCAATCTACGTTATCATCCTAACATTCTTCCTCGATTTCCCATACATACGCCCTTGCCGGCAGTGGCTGAAAGAATCACTTCTTTACAAAAGAATATGGATCTTCTAAAGGAAAATCTAGAATTGGCTCAGGAAAGGTACAAGAAAGCAGCAGATAAATTTCGTAAACCTGCACCAGCTTTCAAGGTAGGAAATTTGGTCTGGCTGTCAACCAGAAATCTTAAATTAAAGATTCCATCGTCTAAATTGGGACATAAGTACATTGGACCTTATAAGATCAATAAGATTATAAGTGCTGTTGCTTGTCGTCTTCAACTGCCCAGAACTATGAGAATCCACCCTGTCTTTCATGTATCCCTACTAAAGGCTGCAACATCCAATACGTTTCCTGGACGTTCTTCTCCTTGCCCTGACCCAGTGCTGGTCGATGGTCAGGAAGAATTTATGGTGGAAAGGATTCTAGATTCCAGGTTGTACAGAAATCAGTTGCAATATTTGATTAAATGGCAGGGCTACCCAGTGGAGGACAACTCATGGGAACCAGTCAATAATGTAAATGCTCCTCGCCTGCTCCACCAGTTTCATCAGAGGTACCCTGACAAGCCTGGTCTGAGGTCATCTGGAGGTTGTCCCTAAGGGGGGAGTAATGTAAGGTTCTTTGTCTCTGTTGACATGTTCCTTGAAACTCAGTTTTCCGTCGGCCATTTTGCTTTCTGTCTTTCTGCAGCTCTTGCCCTCAGTTAATATGGAGTTTCCAGTTTTCATGTTCCCGCCCTGATTCTTCCCTCTTGCTTCTTAAGCAGCCTCAGCTGAACAATCAGTGCTCCTGAATCAAGCCTCAGTCAGTCTGTGACCTGACTCCTGGAAGCCTTGGACTTGTACTCCAGCTATTCCCTACTGAGGAACCTTGGAACACTTTTGGACTCTGGAAACCTGCTGTTTGGTGAATCCATGTTTGCAGAGGAATTACGGTACAGAGAAGAGATCCTGAACCTGCTTTGGAGAGTTATTGTAGTGCTTGAAGTTACTCTGGCCTGCTGTGTCTCCTGTCGCTGTTCCTGCAAACTGTGTGAACTTTTCAGCATGCTTGTATGAAGTAATACAAGTCATTTCATTTCAACCTATGTCTCCTGTGTTTTCCTCGCACCCAAGCACAAGACGCTATAGGAACTGTACACTATACATGACAGCCACTTTTGAACCATAAACAGCGGCAGAAGCGCCTGACCTGGGCTACAGAGAAGCAGCACTGGACTGTTGCTAAGTGGTCCCAAGTACTTTTTTCTGATGAAAGCAAATTTTGCATGTCATTCGGAAATCAAGGTGCCAGAGTCTGGAGGAAGACTGGGGAGAAGGAAATGCCAAAATGCCTGAAGTCCAGTGTCAAGTACCCACAGTCAGTGATGGTGTGGGGTGCCATGTCAGCTGCTGGTGTTGGTCCACTCTGTTTCATCAAGGGCAGGGTCAATGCAGCTAGCTATCAGGAGATTTTGTAGCACTTCATGCTTCCATCGGCTGAAATGCTTTATGGAGATGAAGATTTCATTTTTCAGCACGACCTGGCACCTGCTCACAGTGCCAAAACCACTGGTAAATGGTTTACTGACCATGGTATTACTGTGCTCAATTGGCCTGCCAACTCTCCTGACCTGAACCCCATAGAGAATCTGTGGAATATTGTGAAGAGAAAGTTGAGAGACGCAAGACCCAACACTCTGGATGAGCTTAAGGCCGCTGTCTAAGCATCCTGGGCCTCCATAACACCTCAGCAGTGTCACAGGCTGATTGCCTCCATGCCACGCCGCATTGAAGCAGTCATTTCTGCAAAAGGATTCCCGACCAAGTATTGAGTGCATAACTGAACATTATTATTTGGTGGTTTTTTTGTTTGTTTTGAAAAAACACTTTTATTTTATTGGACGGTTGAAATATGTTAATTTTTTGAGACAGGTTTTTTGGGTTATTAGGAGTTGTATGCCAAAATCATCAGTATTAAAACAATAAAAGACCTGACAAATTTCAGTTGGTGTGTAATGAATCTAAAATATATGAAAGTTTAATTGTAATCATTACATTATGGTAAATAATGAAATTTAGCACTATATGCTAATTTTTTGAGAAGGACCTGTATTAGGACTGCTACAAAACATTCCCTGGAAGACTGGTTATGTCTTTCTAACCTTAGATGTCACAGCATTTTACTCCAATATTTCACAAGATTTAGGACTAATCTGCTTTGAATATTTTATTTTAAGTGGTAAAAGGTTGTCTGATGCTCAAAAAAACTTTTTTATGAAGAGTTTAGATTTTATATTAAAAAATAATTATTTTACTTTTGATAATGAGTTCTACCACCAAACGAAAGGGACCAAAATGGGTTCGAAAATAGCACCAACTTTTGCTAACCTGTTCATTGGTATTTTCGAGGAAATATTTGTTTTTAACGGAATTTGGAAGAATAACATTATATTGTACAAAAGATTTATTGATGACCTAATTTTTATATGGGACAATACTGGTAATAATATTAACGATTTTATACGATACAGCAACGGTAATAACTGGGGTTTGTCTTTTACAAGTTTTTATGATTCTATTAATATAAATTTTTTAGATGTCACACTTTTTATACATGACAATAAGATTTGTAGCAAAACTTTCTTTAAGAAAGTGGACTCCAACAGCTACATTAATTTCAGTAGTGGTCATTATCCAAAATGGCTAAAAAATATACCGCATAATCAGTTTAGTCGCATTAGAAAGAATTGTACTTTAGATAATGATTTTAAAAAACAATCTGTCATTCTCAAAAATAAATTTTTAGCACAAAAATATCCTCCCTATCTGGTTAAATGGGCTTATAATAATTCATTGGAGTTAAAGCAAATAACATTGCTTGAAAAGAAAGAAGAAAAAAATCCTGTGAACAATGAATTCTGTATGAACTTCATAATACAGTAGCAATCATAAAGAGATTAGGGATGTATTGCAAAAAAATTGGCATATCCTGCAAAATGAACCGGTTCTTAATAAAATCCTACCTTGGGACCCTGAAATAACGTTTAGCAGATCGCCCAATATCAGGAATATTGTAGCTCCCAGCCATTTGAAATCTGATAAAGATTCAAAAATTAAAAATGTGCATGTTCCTATTAAAGGTGTTTTCAAATGTGGGGGAAAAAACTGTCTTTGCTGTAAAAATATTGGACACAAAATTGACAGCTTCACTTCATTCCATACAAATGAGACCTTCTCTATTTCCCATTTTTTCAACTGTAATTCGGATTTCGTAATTTATGTAATAGAGTGCCCATGTGGAAAGCAATATGTGGGACAAACAACGCAACAGCTCCATGTACAGTTAAATTCCCACAGGCACAACATTAAAAAGGGCCTCCTTACGCATGGTTTATCCAGACATTATGCATTAATGCATAATAAGGATTATAATAAACTTAAGATCACTCCCATTGATCACATCCCCGCCCATATCCCCAATAGAATTGTGAAACTGAATAGAAAGGAAGTCTTCTGGATTTACAAACTGAGAAGTTTAAAACCTCACGGCCTTAATGAGATCACAGAGGTTTGTATATAAAA